>CM031235.1:408494990-409094990 GCA_018340775.1 Taxus wallichiana var. yunnanensis
GTATCATACTGTAATCTTTGTTTGAGTGTAGGAATCAAGCCATGACAAAAAATGAATTGCTTCTCAAGGTCTATAGGTTGGAATACTAACTGATGCATACAAGCATTAAATCATAAGATGTAATCCTTGATAGGTTTTGATGATCCTTGATGTAAAGTAGGTATGCAATTGTAAGTAACCTTAGGGCCATTGTTAAGGATGAAACGACGGAATAAAGTGTCCTCCATGTCATAGAAAGTACTAATAGACCCAAAGGGAAGATGAGTGTACCATTACAATGCCTCATCAGTAAGACTATATTGAAAGGCCTTAAGTAATATCCTATCATTAGAATAAGAGGTCATAGCCATACGGTAATGTAAAATATGAGCATGAGGATCACCAATACCATCAAAGCAAGTAAATGTAGGCATGAAAAATTCCTTAGGAAATGCAAAATTATGAATCTTCTTAGGGACAGGGTTACCATGTAATGATTTGTTATCAATAGAAGCATAGTAAGCCCTACTTTCTAGAGTAAGAGACTGAACTGATATTGTAGTTGACCTATGGCATGTATGAGAGAGATGATATCCTGTGAAGTAATAGTGGGAGATGAAATCAATGTATTAAAAGGTTGAAATTTTCCATTGTGAGTTATCATAGCAATATCTAGAGATGACGAAGGATATTCCGATGCTAAATGCACACACTAGTATTAGGATCCAAAGAAGCTATAAGAGGTGATGTAGCTGGAATATCCATAGCAGTGGTAGGACTAGCATCAGAAACATCCCGAATAGGTGAAGTGACCATTGAAGATACATCTATATGAGAAGATGAACAAATGGGTATACACGATGTAAGAATAGGAGATGAAATTATATGAGAAGAAGAAGTGGTAGATGGAAGTGACTCGTGTATAGTGCTAGATGTAAGCTCAAGAGAAGGCAATGATGGAATATGAGATTCATACTCAACCATATTAAAAGAAGGATAATTATGACTATTAACCACCTCATCAGTATTAGATATAGACTCTAAAACAAGAATGTTGTTAAGGATGCTATCAATAGGATCATCGACATAATATGAAGGAGTATGTGAGCTAATATGAGATGTAACATGAGAAGTAATATCAAAAGTAAGAGAATCATGAGAAGGAACTATAGTAGTATGCTAAGTAGGAGAAGAATCAGAATGCACATGTGAAGTATGATCAATACCAAGCAAGTAATCAATAAGAGATTCATCTAAAGTTTCTTTAGAGAGATCAAAAGGAGGATCACTAGTAGTTGTATAGCATGGTGTACAACGAGTGAAGGCTATAGGATCCTCAACAATGCTAATGCTAATGGGAGAATCTTCAAAGTGAGTAGGTACATATTTTTGACCAACTAAGAGTTCTTGTTGAGTATGATTTGGCATAGGAATAGGATTACCATAGAGAGCCATAAGCTCAGCAATGGCAACATCATCATAAATAGGGTTAACACTAAAATGATACATGATGGGAAAATAATATGAACTATTCTTAGCCATTAGGGTTTGAAGTGGATCCTAGGGAAAAATATTCTAAAGTACGGGTTCACCAAAATTATTAACTAAAATATGAAAATATGAAAGTATTTATATTTCAAGTTAATCTAAACTAGTAATAGTAATAGAATAACTGATATAAATTGAAATGTAAATGCTAAATGATTTTATTTGATATTTAAATGAAATGAAATAATGGAAATAGGAGTGATAGGGTACTAACCTAAAAATGACTTACCTTGTTGTCATCACGACTAAACGAGAATGTTGTGTGGATGAAATACGGTGTGACGGAACAACCCGAGAAATTGCAGCGGTGGTGATTTATCCAGGTGGGAACTTGGAGGAGGACTAGGGTGCCTATGGGTGCCTTGGTTTGTAGTATGGGCACTTTGGTTTTTATACAAGATCGGGATCTAAATCTAACAATGACGTTATACCTTCGTAATATCTTTATCTTTGTCACATGGTTCTCACAGTACCTTCACTTGTGTCATTGTAAACATGTGATGAGGATCTTCTGCAATACCCATACAAAGTATCAAATCCCTAAAAACAAAATATGCATATGAAGGGATCAGACTAACCTTAGTTGCCACAATGTTGGACTTACAACTAAGCATTGCACAATAAAGGGTTTGAACCGACCTTAGTTACTGTGTGTTTGTGTGTCCAATTGTGTGCATATGGTTCTCTAGTGCCAATGATGCGAGAGATAGGGGAAATAGCTTGATGTAAAATGTAAATAGTGGATGGAATAGAATTAATACAACCCTTCTTATGTAATTTTTTGATGTAATTATGCCCAAATTCAATCCCTTGCCTTAGTAGATAGCTAACCTTTGATAGTAAATAGTCCTCCCATAAGATAGTAAGTATGTTGTGTTTATATAGGGATATTTTGCTCAAATTTTGACGCTAACATGCCGACTAGTACCTAGGGGAATGAGAGGAAATTTACAAAGACCTACCTCAAAACTCTAAATTAGACACAAGTGTTGTCGGGACCAAGGCACCTAAAATAAGGATAGGGGAGCCCTAATCCTACCCTAGGCACCCTAATCAAAGACTAGAGATGAAAAATGACCAAATAAAGACACCCGAGATTCCCGAGAGACGACCAAAACTATGCCGACAATTGATGATCGTGTAATATAAATAACGACTATAATCAAATAACTAACGACGGGACGAGAGGATGGGTCATTAATGAATACTTTTCTTACGCAAGATCCATTTACAAAATAGCATACTTTGTGGTATAAATGTAATAGTAAGTGTGTGATTTTGTGACTATAGTGATTGACCATTTTAGAAGGTGTAAAAACCAATCTAAGGCTTGTCCTCTTAAACATTTTGGGAAGATACACAAGATATAAAAGTTATTGTATACTACCTCTTAGCATACCATGAAAAAAAATTTAATATGTTCTCTTGGATCATGTTTTCCTTTATACTTGTCAAATTTAGGGTTTTGAAGGATTGAGGAAATGGTATACACAATTTCTTTGTCAAATGGATAGGGGAAAATTTCTTCAAAATTGAATTGCTTTGTTTGCTTTTTCATTCCCATTATTGTTTCTTTCATGTTCTTCCATTCTTATGCAAATGGAGAGTTTATGAGAGGGATGTCCACTATTGTTTCTGTTTCATGATTAGGTTTGGCCTTTTCTTCATTTCTTTTGGCAACCTTAGAAGCCATATTAGAAATTTCCTTGTCATCTCTTGAATTTTGGCTAGTAAGGCTTTGTTTGATGTATTCGTTGAAGCACTAGATTTTTGTTTGTTTTTGCTAGATTCAGGTTTATCTATGAGATGTTTCAAGTTCTCATCACCGAAATCCGAAGGTATTTTAGCTCCCATTTCTAGGAGACAAAGAAGAAATTGATGTTTTTAATCTTAAAATTTCATCAATTTTCTCTTTATATTCTTTTGAGATCTAGAGATGTCTAGCATATTCCTCTTCATCATAACTATCTTTGTCAAAAGGATTTTTGTCAATATTTCCAAAGATATTATAAATTTTGTTTCGATTTTCCACCATTTTGTACTAAAAAGGGTAAAAACCTAAAGTAAGAGGTGATATGTGATATTGATGAATCTGATTTGAAAATATTGCTTTGATATGAATTTAGATTTGATTGATTTGCTTAAATTTGGACGTATGTATCGAAATATAAGACTTTGATTGAGATTGAATTTTCTTATATTTGGATGTGGGTATCCAAAATACAAGACTTGGGTTGATATTGGGTTTTTTGATTTTGATAGAATGATGTTAATGATCAAACTTTGAATGGATTTGGACAAGGTTTGATTTTGACAAGATTAGGATGTGAGTATCCAAGGGATAGGATTTGTAGCTTTGATTTTTCTAATTACTTTGGATTTGATTATACAAGATGAGTAACACAAACTATTTTAATCTAATAACTTGAACAATATAGGGTTTATTGGCCCGATATTTTATACTTCCTAGGGAGTTGGGATGTTCTCTCACTAATGTGTCTAAATGATTACACGCCCCGAAAAAATTTGGTTATGGACTTTAACCCTTAGTCAATCGAATGGGGTTATTACCATAGACAGTGTTTAGTTTTCCTCACAGATAAAACTAATCAATTAGGATGGGGCAATACCCTTTTCATTGGTCGGTCCTCTCAATGTGTCGATTATGGTACTCCTCATAATGATTTTTAGGGATTATTCCCAAGTACTTCCCATAGTTATGTAGACAAGTATTTACCCTTATCGAAACTATAATGACAATGTTTTGTATATTTATTTAGCAAATTTTAATTTTATTTGACCAAGGAAACTTGCATGCAAGGTATTAGTAGTTTGTTTCTTGATTTTGGGAAGATGAAGATCCTCTTAAGTGAAGTAGTCTTGTATAAGAAATATTAGTAGTTTTCCTGCAAACATAATGTTAGAAGAAAATAAATGACAATGGATCGTGGTCGTTTATGATTCTCAAGATTGCTCAAGAGCACGAGAGAAGATCATATGCGGTGTTTGATCCAAATAGAAATGAAAAGGAGATGAACAAAAACTTAAGAAGTTAGCATTATTTTAAATTGAATATCGAGTGAGAAATGCACAAAAACAACAAAGGAAGGATAATGAAAATGCTAGAAAATTGAAAAAAATTGATAACAAAACACTAGCACATTTGAAATTAACGTAAACACACTTTTTAAGAACGAAAACGCATTTGAAATTAATGGAGACGCACCTAAAATTTGATGTTAGAGCATCTCAGAAATGCTAGCACATGATGATGAACACAAGCACAAGTAGAGGTAATACAAACATATATTCCCTTCTTTCACGATAACGCAGATAGAAACACGAACGCAGAAAACAATAGCGCGGATCGGACCATGGTAGCATAAATATGTAAAACAAACAAAACTCAATGAGAAATGCTAGCACACAAATGATAACAAAAATGCACATTTGGCCACGTGGATGTAGGTATATGAATGGAGATGCACTTTATGTGTAACACTAGCACACAAAGGGGAACAGAGATGCACCTCAACCGTAGATGCATAAAAAAGCTAAATCATAGCAAAAATGACTAGTTTTTTTTTTTTTAATTCTCGTAATTTACTCCATGAAAAGCCTTGAAAATTGGTCACTGATTCCTAAACAACAAGAAGAACACAAAAACAAGATTAATTTCACAAAAATGATGAAAAAATGAAAAATATGTGGGTTTGTCCCATCGGGCATGCTAGAATGTAAATAAGAGAAATACTACACAACAAAATAAAACAAACAATAAATTGTAAACCTGATCCTTCTTCATATCTCCTTGTAACCTCGGATGAGACTTCTGAAGCTTGGAATGAATCACTGATCTTTTTGAATCTCTTGATCAATTTTTGTGGATGCTCCAAATATGTTTCAAATAGAATTAGATTTTAGGTACAACCAAAGTGATTGAATGATTGATTTGATTGTTGATTCATGATCAATTGGACAATGTAACGATGTGAAGAATTAAATGGCAATTCAACACAATAATGATGTAAATTTCAAAGCTTCCAAAGATGATAAATGGAGAGGAATGAGTGATTATTTATAGATGAGGGAAGAAAATCCCAAATCCTTGATTTGTGTGATTAATTTGTCTAATCTGAAGCTAACTAAAGCATGATTGGATTGTTTAGTTGAGTTCCAATTTGATTGAGGAGAGAAGTTGTTTTGAGCTTGCATGAATGAGTTTTCATTGAGTTGGAAAAGGTTGCACATGCTTTTGAATATTTTTAGCTTTTGCATTAAAATATTAAATTCATGTCTTATTTTATTCACCCAAAAAAGTGACGTGACTTTTAGCTTTGGGTGATTTTCTTTAATTTTGGAATGTCATGCTTTATGAGATATGTTTAGTTAACTCAAATGCATGATTTAATTTAATCTAAAATTTTCCTCTTGCATATATTTAATGATTTAATATTTAATTTATGTGTTTTGCTCTAATTAACTTAAGATTGTATTTATTGAAGTGGAAGTGGAGAAGAGGTGAGGTGGAAATGGATATATGTAGGATTTATTAATTATTTTTATGAAATTAACTAATTAAATTATCTAATGGGATATGGGATGAATAACAAGAGTGATAAGTTTAATTAATTAATCTCAAGAATATGATATGAGTGTAATAGGGTTTATAGCATGAATATTTAATAATTTGAGATGTATGTGTGAGCGATAGGAATAATAAGGGAAGTTGTGGGACAATGTCATAAAATGCCATTAAAATAGTGGAATAGATCAAAAGTGGTTGAAAATGGTGGTAATGTATTGTGAAGTAATTACTGGATGATTTCGGAGGTTTAGAATGTGTAATACGATATTTTAGGGTGTCTACAAAGATCATAGATTTGATTGGAAAGTTTATAGATAAGGATTAGTCAAGTAGTTAAATCTTTTTGGATAAAAATATCTTCACATTGTTCAAGTATGCCCTCATTTGAACCATGCAAGAGGGATTCTTTCCCCAAAGTTGTTGAGCATATATTCGTATCGAAAAGGGTTTTCATAGGTCGATTGTGATGTTTTTGAGAACTTCATATTAATTCAAATAAGGGAATTTGGTTTGAAAGGTTTGAGAGCTATGTGACTAGATCTCATTCCTCCAATATGGATGATGAAAATTGGGTTGGACTGAAGAATATAAGTTTGAATATGATTTGAAAAGGTTGAGAGCTTAGGTTTTGAGGGGTTTATATTATTTTTCTTACATTGTAAAACATGATTCATGCATGATGGTTGAGAAATCCCAAGTGATGGTATTGGCTTTGAAAAATATATAATGGTTTATGCAATTAGGGATGAGAAGATCTGAAACAAATGGCATTGACCTTGTTGGTTGAGGATGGCCAATAGTGTTGATTTGGACAATTTTTTCACAATCTTGGTTTTATAAGGATGATTCAAGGAAATTCTAACCAGTAGGGTGGATCTAAATAGTCTTGTAAGCCATAAATGTGGTGTCAATAGTGGAAATCACATGTTTCATGGAATTGATGCTAACCACATTCTAATCAAGATATAAGTGTGGATTATAAGTGGTTTGAATGGTGTTTTTGAAATTTTTTGTTTTTCATTGCTCGGTTGAAGAGGTACCTCAACCTTGGAATAATTAGAAAAGGTATCTTTGTATAATTTGAGATGTTTCTAGGTTTTATGGATGACATTATTAGAGTCACATTTTTACTATGGTCATGCACCGTAATGGCTTCACCATGTCTCTTATGGTCCATACTATTAGGATCAAATTTAACATCGAGTAAGAAGGAATAGTTGAAAGTAAGGAGTGCTTTGTGGTTCTCATGGGAATGTCCATAGTTAGTGTGCCACTAACAAAAAGGTTCTTGATGTAACATGTAGGGAGAGGGAGAAACATATGCATAGGCATTTGATATGGTCTAGGGAGACACATTTGCAATGCTTCCATGAAGATAAGATGGAAAAAATTGTGTATGGAAGGAAAGGGGTTATGATATCCTCTATTAGATTGTTGTGTTTGATCAATGTTGTGAATGGATTTATGGAAAACCTCGTTAAGATTATGATTTTCAGTGACTTCATCATCTATAGCATTATAATTATGGGTTCTCATTAGGACTGTAGATTATTTTGAGACTAAGATTGAATTTGTTTGGGTTGATATTTTTCAAATGCGTAAATAAGGTAGTAATTCCTCGTAGCATTCTTGATGGATTCCTCTAAAGTGGTAGGAGAAAAGGACCTTGTATTAAAGGTGAGGTTCTAAGGTATTAAAGAATATTTGGTAGACACTATCATCGGAAAAGGTTGGATCATCTTTATTAAAAGGGGTTTTTCATCACTTAATGAAGGATTGGGCAGTTTCATTCTCACCATGTTTACAATTGACAAAGATATTCATATTATTCTTGGGTTTAAGTCTTAAGAATGAAATCCCTTAAGTAGTGCATTGACTAATCCCTCAAGATCAATAGTGGAATTGGCTAGAAGAGTATGGTCCCAATCTAAAGTGTCATTTGTAAGGGTTTTAGCTAAGATCTCGGTAGCAACATAGGAGTGATATTTGATCTATTTCTTAGAAACATTGTCAATGGCCTTACTATGAAGATTAGGGTTGGTTGACCCATTATATATGAGAGATAAGGTGATATCCATAGCAAATATATAAGAGCCAAAGGTTCCTTCTAAAGAGATTGAAGAACCTTATTAGATGCGGAGATTGTGTAATTGGGAGTCAATTAGGAGTGACAAGATGAGGTGGGGGTGGAAAATGATTTGGCATGCCTCATTGAATTTTGGGGTTTATTATTCATGTGAGTGAAATTTTTTTCCATTTAGAGGAATTGGTTGTTAGTAATGGTTTTTGTTGACTCATTTGGTTACTTGAGTTACAAGAAAAGTTGAGTTTGATCATTAGGAGGAATTTTCCAATTAGATTGAGGAGGTGCATTGGTGGTAGATCCTAACTACTAAAAGGGGGAAGTATTAGAAGTATAGGTTTGGAAAGACATGTTTTGTCTTGGCCTATAATTTTAAGGGTTGGTCCTAACCGATCTATATTCCTCCATGCATTGTTGGATAGACTCGGAGACTATAATTCTTCCTCTTGTACATTATTAAGATGGGATCTAGTATTTATTTTATTGGTTGTAATGTGTGTAATCTCTTTGGAATAATTTCTAGCCATGTTGCAATCCATTTAAAAGTGGTCTCGTGAAGGAACAAAACCCCAATCGATGGTTTTGGAATCGATGTTTTATTGATTATTTTGATAGCTAAAGAGATTATTTGTTTTAGGAGATTTTAGGAAATATTAGAAAGAGATTTTTATGAAGATTCTGAGTGGGTTTTTAAAGGATAAGATAAATGATCAAATATTTTATAATGTGAAGAAGACTCACTCAAAGCGTGAAGTAAGATTTGTGTCCGGTTCACTAGAATTTATGCAAGCTAAGAATTGTCTAATAGAATATCCTTTTTCTCTTCTCAATGATATAGATTATGATAATAACATGACCATTATAATTGTAAGGAGCTAAATGTTATAAATCTAAAAGGCAATATTCCACACTCTATCAATAATGTAGGCTTCTCATGACTTAATTCTAGGATAGGGAGTGGGGTCTTTACTAGTGTTCATATCGTATAAGGTTGCAAACAAGATAGAAATACATATGTTAGGGTTGTAAATATGGATTGTAAGGATTAATAGGTTGTAAGGCATAAAGGGTGGATTGTAAGGTAAGGATTAATTGATAATCATGCAATAGATTAAGAATATGTTATTCTATTCTAATTTATGCATGACCAATCAAACAATCAATCAAATCTAAAATAACATAAAGAAAATTATAGGTTAGATATACTTACCTTCATGAAGACACCATTGCTCCACTAACTTCCCCCAAGGTTAGTAATGCCTTACGAAAGAGTTGACGTGGGGGCACAAATGGATAGAATAAGACCTAGAAAATTCAATTGTTGAAGACTCCAATGTTGGGCATATCATAGTAAGTGTGGCTCCCATTCTTGAGAATCCTAAGAACCCAATGTTCTAATAGTATTCTCCAAAAGATAAGAAAGATTGACTTCAAGGCCTTCAAGAGAATCTTGGCAAGTGTAAGAAAATAGAATCACCAATGATGATGTTATGAAAATGCACTCAAAATCCACCTATAAATAGGGAACATGATTAATCCAACGGGTAGTGGTGTAACATTTATTGGGTTTTCTTTTAATTGAGAGGTCCAAGGTTCAAATGTCGTCTCCATGTTAGGGTGGCCTACTACTGATGGTTTGGATACCCTAGTGATGGGGCCACAATAATGTGGTTTAATCTGTGGGATTTCCAAGAGCTTAAACTACCATCCTTGGATGGTTCCACAGCCGGTGTGGGCTTGTGATGCCACAAAGGTCTAAGGTCATCTCCTAGGTAACTCAAGAAAAAAATAGGGAACATGATTAGCCATTAAAATTTCCCCTAGCTAATAGCATCGACCATGGTCAATGCAATTGGTTGTCAAAAATGAAATCCATAGGGTATTGAACATGTTCAATGCCATCGGCTCTAGGTAATGATTCATGGGGTCCTGGGGAAGGCTCATAATGATATAGAAAAAATCTAGAGTTGACAAAAAGTGATATACAATGGTATAAGTTTGTTGTAAGTGGATATGGAGGTGATCGTAAGAAGACAATAAGGTGATGTCTTAGGGAGGCTACAAAAGCATGACTAAGAGATGTAAAGGATAAGGTAACTAAGGTAACATCAAATAAATGTCAAATATATCGCATAAGTACCACTACTACCCATTCCATATAAACATTTCGATTATACTTGCTTCCAACAATATCCCCGAGAACATCGCTCTAGGGAAATCAAAGTTCCAATAGTTCATGTGAAGAAAAAAGTCAATAATAGTGAAAAATAAGGTGTATGCATAATGTTGATATTGGTCATGATGGGAATTCCACTCAAAGAAGGCAAGGAACACAGGTCTAGGAAAAATATTTGAAGTTTTGTTGGGTTACCTCCACTAATAGGTGTTTAAGTTGATGAGGTCTCAAACTCCAAGGTAGACCAAAGGATGAATTTGAGTTCTCTATTTGTGTTTATTGGTCAAGGAAAGAATCATTAGGTTTGAGGCTAAGGCTAAGAGAACTAGAAACTTAATGTAGTACCTTATCCCTATCCCCTTCTATTAATTGACTTTAACTAGATTTTCTTTCACAGCCTTCCATGATGGACCTATGTACTTGTTATGATGTAATTTGAGTTGCCAATTTTTGTATTATAACTTATAGGTAATAGACATGATGATACAACCAATTCAATTTATCATGTTAATGTTTGGGAATTGATGACATTTGGTATTGACTTAGCTGAAATATGCATAAGGAACTACATGTTAGTTTGATTTTGATTTATAATTATTGCATTTATCAAATCTATTACTATTTGATTTCAAGACATTGATAATGATGATGTGTGCTTGTTTTGTGATATGCACAAAAGCACCAAGAAAATGAGTGTCACATGAATTTTGACATTTTTAAAATTTATCTTAAAACTTTACTTTAAATTTTTGTCATGTTATTGATTTATGATTGTGTCTCAAACACATATTTAAACATCCCATTTCTTATATCGCCTCTAAACAAATTTATACTCGATTACTAGATGCCCGAATTATAATACTCATTCTAAGAGATCAACTACAAACTTAACAACATTCCATTTTTAGGTTTTTAGAAAACTTGTCAAGAGGTCACCTTCACATTGAACAAGATTCAATTTTCCAAATTCCTAGAAAACAATTCTAGGAAATATCTCAAGATCTTATGTAACTCGTCAAAAACGTCTTTCAAACCAAGACCACTAAGAAGGAATAGATACACATCAATTTGGAGGAAGAATCAATATGACTTTGCTATATTTTCACATAGTATCAAATTTTAGAGACATATTCCATATAATCCTGGTTCAATCATTTCTATTCCCTAAATTGAAATCATGAACTTAATTAAAAATAATTAGAAAACCAAAATTTGTACATATTCTTTATGAAATTTTTACACATTTTTTTTTAAGTTTTGCTTGAGGTAAAAACAAATTTGGCACATGTTATTGAATGAATCCAAAATTCTTTCAAAATCTCTAACTCCCAAAAGTAGGTTTTCCCCCAAATGGAAGATGGCATCCATAAATTGAATTAAGAAAACTTTGGGCCTCTACATGAAGCTACAACTCCATTAGTCAAAATATCTTCACAAGTCCTCAAAGGTCTCGCCCAAAGCTCTAGCTACAATGATAAAATACAAATCACCAAGAGATGTGAATGCCAATTTTCAAACATTGGGTACATGGAAACTTAAAGATAGCAAAAGAAATTAAAAATATATATTTACATATTTAAATCTCTGAAAACTAAAAATAAAAATACATCCAATTTTGATTTCATAAACATTAAATAGAGTTCATTTTAATTTCTATGTTTAATATTTTACTCTCATTTTAGTTTTATATTTCAAATTTTAAGTTTTTATTTTTAACCTTTGTATTTTACGTTTTATTAGGTTTTTATTAATCAACTTCACCTTTAACTTTTAGTATCTAAAGAAAATTTGACATCAAAGAGGTGGTTTTTTAAAGGAGTCATGGGAGACTTTAAATGAAGTCTTCGAGACACGTAAGATTTCCCGTCCCATTCTTGCATCTTGTAATGTCTCTTTCTGGGTTAAAACTAAAAACAAGGAAATTACACAAACCCCAATTGATAGTAAACTAAATTTTATGCAGAGAACTGGGGAAGCAACCTAATTTAGGTCCACCAAACCCTAAGAGACCTAGGGTAAATTCAGATTTTTTTCCTTCTCCACACACAAATTTTTAGAAATACATCAACAACATGAAACCCTTGATGAAATCATGCAAAATAATTGCTTCAACCATAAATTGCAAACTACTAGAATTAATCAATGATCAAAAACAGTTGAAAGTTCAAAATTATGTAACTTTCACTAATATTTGGACAAAAAAATGCAAATGATAGCTCAAAATGACCATAAAAATGACAACTATCAAATAAAATTAGAATAAGATTTTTCTAACCATCAAAACCCACTAAAAAGTGATCCCGAAATCTCCAAATGGGTAGATCAAGCTGAAAATAAATGTGGTATCCCCAAAAGGGCGTGTCATAGCACTAATAGAAACCCTTTTCATTCTAAAATTCTGAATTTTGAAGCTCAAATGTGACTCTCGGATGAAGCCACCAATGCAACAAATGAGGGTTTTTGTCCCCAAGTGTTGTAACTATTGAGGGTTTTTATCCCCAATAGGATCCAATGAGGGTTTCTATCCTCAATGGATGAGAGAAAGAGGCAAAGCATGCTCCAACTCCAAGAAAATATCAAGATCCCAAAAATGCATAATCTTCTCCAAGCCAAGTGAACCCCTTATATAGCTCATATGTGGTGCCAAATCTCTAAAACATGATCCCCATGAGGACCAACCTCCTTGGGAGATATGTTTCTCCTTTATCTTCAAGCATGCACTCCAAAGACTGACCTCTTTATGAAAATATAAGTTTCTTTTTCTTTTTTTCTCATTTCATCCTCTTTTTATTTTTTAATCCTTTTTGTATTAAAAATGAGTATTAAAAATACCTTTATATTAATAATAATATTAAGTTGCCCCTAAAATGGAGAATTGACCAGGCCCAACTTAAAATATTATTAATTATTTTATTTTAGAAAAGGGGACATTACACATCTCTAAGAAGCATCCTAGGTACTTTGGGAGACACATCTCCTTGTTTCTATGATAAAAGGATACAATGAAGAAAAATCTCCTTTGAAAAATCCTCTAGAAGGTTTAAAGACCAACAAAGCAAATGCATTAATAATTTTTCATAAAGAAGTTGCGGATATTAAATTAATCACCTACAAAATGAAAGATCTCGTTGAAACAAAATTTGACTTACATTGCTCAAAATAGAACCACAATAATTTATTGTGGATTTTTTTAATGTGACTAATTTGATAAGCATCGGACTTCCTCTCAAATATGAGGTATGTAAGTTAATTAACCATGAAAATATTTATCAAACATTAGATGAAAGCATAAATAAATGCATAACATAGCAAATAACACTTGAACACAATAATTAACATGGAAAACCCCAAGGGGGAAAAACCCACAAAGAAAAGAATTTTTATGTGAGAAACATTACAATCCAAAATTATTTCCATCCTCACTTCCCTCCCCGTACAATTCACGTCGAGTGAATTAATCAAATATGGTTCACAACCATATTTAAATGACCCCAAGGGTCATGAACAAATTAAGTGACGGGTGTGTACCCTAGTTTAAATAAATTAGTTATTAAATAACTAATAAAACATAATCTAAAGTTTATATTAAATAATTAAGAATATAAAATATATTCTAAATTATTTAATTATAAACTAAATATTATAAGCACTTAATATTATGTTCTAACACTCCCCTTAATATTAAGTGGGGAACCATATGCCAACATTACTTGTTTGTACAACAAGATTTATAAATCCATAAACCATTAGTGAAGGTTTAGGCTAGCATATCACTTTTGAAGGATTTATAACACCTTCATCATGCTCAAACTACCTTTTGTTACAAAAAGATTTAAAATGCATAAATCGAAGTTATGATTTAGGCTAAACATGATTTATGAGACTATATCTCATAGTTTCTCATGGAAAATTCTCAAAACTGCATTTCTAGGATCATTACATAACTTTACAAAGATCATAAAGATCTTTTACAATGTTTTACAATGGAGCAGAAGTATAGAGGAGAAGGAGATAACAATCGGTTGGCCATTAGGAGGTGACATTACCATGCATACTCCCCTCAATGGAAACTCTGAAAGGCCAAGCATTACACAAAACTTGCATTATTTTACAAAGACATAATGGATCATAAACATAACCTGCAACTTGACCTTCGAGATAAGCAAGATCTGAGATCTATATCACCACAGAGGATATTCTCTTAGATAAAGAGCGTATGAATATATATATACTTTGTTTTCTGATGTTGAAATGGATTCTTTAGCAAAGGGCAATACAACTCGGTCATTGCATAGAAGATAAATACTTCCTTTAGCTTTCATGTGTATCTCTTCCAATATCCGCTTCAGCCACATGGCTTCTTTGTTGTTTCCATTGTACTTGTATACTTTGTCATAGTAGAAGAAATAGATATTGTTGGTTGATTTTTGTTGTTCCAAGTAATGACACCTGCACCAAAAAATTTGAACACAAATCCATATGTATATTTTATATCCAACACAATATCAACATGGTTAGAGTCATAATATCCATCATAATAAGCATAATATAAATCATTATTGATTTCACTTTTAACCATATGTAAAAGTTAAACACTAGTTGTATAACAACTAACATAACAATATGCTTAACAACTAACCATGTTATATTACAAATATGTTGAAATTTTTTAACATATTACTCTTGTAAAATATATATTAGATGCAATCAGTATTGGATGTCTCCAATACAAACACAAAGGCATCCCCAAGTGTCATTTGATATGCATATAATAATATTTTAGTAATCACATACTAAGAAATGTTTTATCAACAATATATATATCTTCATTATCTATTATAAGCCCTTTAAAAGGTTGATAAGACTGATAGATAATATATCTAAATAGATAATCAAATCATACAAGAATAATCACAACATTCACTGAAAAAATGATCCACTAACTGTGGACACATCCCATGGATTTATGTGAAGTTTGCTTCAATAAATGACTGAGGAAGGGTTTTTGGTGATAGCTTACCATGTAAGAACCCTTTACACATTTCATAGGTGGTAAGTTTAAGCCATGTCATACATGATCCTAAAGAAATGATCTCAATATTACAAACCAAAAAAAAACCATAGTTCTATTTTTTAGTAAACTACTAGGAAAAACAAAGCAAAATTTTTAAACACATATAAGCCATTTTGTGTATGTTTTTAGCTATAATTACTTCTAAACCATCGAAATTGTAGTTATTCCAGTGTTAACTACAATTCAATTCAATACATTATATTCAAATAAAACATATACTTTTCATTTAGAAGTGATAGATGTAGTTTATAGAGTTACTACATTAGCTCTATGATTATTCTCTTCATTTTCATCTTGATTTTGATCTGATTTATTCCATTTTTTATTTTAAAAATTGACTTGTTTTTCGATTTACAATATTATTTCTTATGGCCAAATTTTCCATAGTAATGACATTTACCATCAAAACTAATTCTTAAGTTTCTTAGTTTCTTATCTTTACTAGAAGGTTTAAAAGTTGATTTTTGATTCTTGTTGAACCTAGAAATTTTATTTTTGATTTTTGAGTGAGAAGTTCGTGAGTGACACTCTCTTTTGAATCAAATTTTTTCATAACTTGCTCTTCCTGAATCAAGAGAGCACTTAGGGTTTGTAAATTAGGGATGTCTTGTTCATTTGATATTTAGAATTCAATATTGAAATGAAATTTCTAAATCTTTCATGAATATTTAACTGAATAATAAAGTAAAGTAATTTATCATGAATTAAGTTACAGTTACATCCATCCAACTGAGACTTGATAAAATTTATTACCTTTTCATCTCCCTTCATGGGAGTCGTCATCAGTTCTAGAATCAATTTTATAATTTTTGATACTTGTGTACCTTCATGCATTGATTCCAGTTGCATCCAAGCCTCACTCAAACTTTCTTGATTCCCAATATGAAGGAGGAGATCATCCTGCATGCTCCACAAAATAATGGACATAGCTTCTTGCACCTTTTTTTGATATGCAATGACATTTTTGTAATTACTTGTCTTCTAGTCGGAGCCTTTTATGTTTCATTCACGACCGTCCCGTAGCTTGCATGAGCCATGAATTCTGCCTTCAATCGTATTTTCCAGATGTTGTAATTATTTCCATTCAACATCTGAGATTTATCAATAGTAAAGTGGTTAAATCTCATATTTGCATAAATGAGGTTAATATTAATCAAGGTTCAAAAAAATGCCCTATCATCGTTCAAGCCTCGCAATCGAATTTTGAATAATTTTGTAATAAAATTACTTGTATAAATCAAGTTATCGCGGTAATAGAACACCAAAGAACATAGTATTGCATATAAATGATCCGAATATGCAAGTAAAATAGCATAGCCACTTCAAGGGGGAAACCTCCAAACCATACAATAAGACTCAAATGCTCAATATGATGATTAACTGCTACTCACTACCACCTATATATATCAATCATAAGCTATGGCCAACACCAAAGCCAACCTACTAAACATAGGAAAGCATAAATTAATAACATATGAAAAAAAAAAAAAAGATTATGTAAGCCACAAGTCGGCACTACATATATAATATAAGCTATAGGACTAAGGGCGTAACATGCCCCTCCCTTCAAAGCAACATTGTCCCCAATGTTGGGAATCCCTGGATGTTGCTACACAAATGTTTCATCCTCCCATGATGCATCCTCAATATTCATATCCTTCCACTTGATCGGGTAATCGGTAATGACTCTAGTCCTCAATCTTTTGGTGTGTGTCTGAAGAATACCTTCATGTTCTAATATGATCCTTCCTCATCTAGTTTAGGAAGCACTTGACTGGGTGGAAATGTGTTGCCTAATAACTTTATTTAAGTAAGAAACATGGAAGAATGGATGTATTTTACTTCCTAGAGGGAGTTTCAGCTTATATGTCACACTACCAATTTTCTGCAACACATGGTAAGGACCATAGTATTTAGGCGCAAGCTTATTATCCTTTTTGTTTTGTTTTAATGATAACTTTTTATATGGCTGCAACAGTACAAAAGCAAAGTCACCCTCTTCAAAGTGTCTTTCACTACGATGTTGATCAAAGATGTTGCTTAGTGCAGTTTTTTTTCCCTTGCCAAATTCCCTCTAAGACTATACGGTACCTCGTGTTGGTGTTAAATGTGATCTTCAATTTCTCTCACCTTCGGTTTGACCTTCAAGCTAGAGATGAGTGATGGAGGATGGTACCCATAAAGTGCTAGAAATGGAGACATTTTAGAGGAGGTATGAAATGAATTATTATACCACCATTCTAGCAAGTGGCAACCATTGCACCAAACGTTCTTGTTTATCTGAAGTAAAACATCGAAGATATCCCTCCAAACATTTATTTACCACCTCAGTTTTCCCATTTGATTAAGAATGATAAGATGAACTTTGGGTCAGTTGGGTACCCAAACAAGAGAATAAATCACTCCAAAAATTGCTTGTAAATATCGAATCATGGTCACTTATTATAATTTTGGGCTTGCCATGGATATTTTGAATTGTGTCCATAAATGATATGGTAACTATACTAGCTGTGAAAGGATGATCCATGACACAAAAATGAGCATACTTGGTGAGTCTATCCACCACGACCATGATGACATTTTTCTCTTCTGATTTAGGCAATCCTGTGATGAAATCCATCGATACCTCTTCACATCTCTTGCTAGGAATAGACAAAGGTTGGAGGATACCTAGTGTCTTAATGGTCTCGCCCTTATTATGTTGACACACCAAACATTCTACCACAAATTTTTGAACATCTCCTTTCAAACCCTCCCAAAAGAAATCTTGCATAACTCTATGATAAGTCTTCAAGAACCCATAATGGCCACCTAAAGGAGAAGAATGGAGCTCTCAAAGAACATGGTGTTTGAGTGTAGAGTTCTTACACAAATATAACATATCTTTGTACAAAAATGTATCCTCCTTCCATATAAATTGTTTTGATATGGTTGGATTTTTCTGAGATTCTGAATGAGATTATGGGTTGTTGCATCTTTTTGCCATTCTTCAATTGCTTGATCCACCCAATATTCCTTTAGTATAGAGATGACACATAACAATGCTTTTGTGGACTCATCCCTCCTAGATAAAGCATCAACGACCACATTTTCCTTCCCTTTCTTATAAATAATCTCAAAGTCATACCCTCAAAGATCTTAGTGACCCATTTTTGTTGCTCTTCTAAATATAGTCGTTGCTCCAAGAAGTATTTCAAACTATCATGATCAGTTTTTACCTTAAAGTGTCTACCCATCAAGTATGGTCTCCATTGTTTGACTGCATGTAATATTTCCATTATTTCCTTCTCATATGTGGGCTTCAAAAATTCTTTCCTTTTAGTTGTTAGCTCTCAAATGCTATGGGATGTCCTTGCATGAATACTGCTCCGATCCCATTTCTTAAAGCATCACATTCAACTATGAAGTTTTTGAGAAATCTAGAGTTTCCAATACTAGAGTGGTGCACATTGTCACCTTCAATTTTTCAAATTCCTTAGAAGCTTCCTCATTCCAATGAAAGGAGTCTTTCTTCAATAATTTTGTAAGTGGTGTTGCTATACTACCATAGTTTTTTACAAATTTGCAATAGTACCCTATGAGACCTAAGAAACCTCATAAATGTTTGAGGGTTCTTGGGACTTCCCATTCCACCATGGCCTAGATCTTGTGAGGGTCCACCTTAACCCCTTCATGAGAGATAATATGGCCCAAGTATTCCACTTTTTGTACCCCAAAAAAACACTTCGAGGCTTGGCATATAGTTGATGTTTCATTGACATGATGTAAATGTTTCTCCCAGGATTTGTTGTAGATGAGGATATCATCAAAAAATACCAAGACAAAATTCCATAAGAATGGTCTAAATATTGAATTCATCAAACTCTGAAATGTGGATGGTGCATTAGTAATACCAAAAGGCATCACTAGGAATTCATAATGCCCTTGATGAGTTTTGAAGGTTGTCTTATGAATATCTTCTTTCTTTACTCTAATTTGGTGATACCCAAAATGCAGATCTAGTTTTGTAAAATAAATTGCACCATGCAACTCGTCTAATAAATCATCAATGACAAGAATAGGAAACTTATCTTTGATAGTGTACTTTTTGATTTCTCTGTAGTATAGACATGTGTGCCATCTTCCATCCTTGTAACGCACCATCACCACTAGAGTAGAATAAGCACTCTGACTGTGACGAATAATACCCATTTCTAACATTTCCTCCACCATCTTCTCGATCTCACTCTTTTACACATATGGGTATCTATAAGGCCTGATGTTGGGGATTGGCTTCCTAGAATTAACTGAATGGCATGATCATGATCTCTTTCAGGAGGTAATCCTTTAGGATCCTTGAAGACAATTGCATGTTGATCAATAACCTTCTGAAGATCAGGATGCACTACCATCATTGGTGGTTGAACTTCCATGGAGAACAATTGTGCTACAAAACCTTCAGCCCCCTTTTTAAGAATCTTCTGCATTTGGTGAGAACTAACCACCTAAGGAGTTTTTTCCTGTAGTCCTCGAAGTTCAAATTATTTACCCTCATAATGAAATTGCATGAATGATTCCTGGAAATTTAGCTCTATGGTGCCCAAAGTTGTGAGTCATTGAACACCTAAGACAATATCAGCTCCGCCCATCGGAATAGAAAACATCATAGATTTCAATGTGTAATCACCCATCATAAGTTTTATTTTATGGCATTTACCTTAACATTGAATTGTGCCATCATCTCGCGATCATTACTTGAAATTCAGGTGTTGGGTAGATGAAACAATTTAGCGTTGTTGTCAGCTTACGATTGATGAAATTATGCGAGCTCCCAAAATCAAACAATACAAATACCTTCGCTTCTTAAGATAACCCACGACCTGAAGGGTTTGTGGAGTACTAATACCTAATAGAGCATGACATGAGATAGTGGGTTGGGGATCTTCAGATTCTTCCTCTAATTTTTCCACTTCCTCGCTTGATGTTTCCTCATATTCTTCCTCATCACCGGTCCCTTCAATGTAGAACATTTTTTTCTCAACACATTTATGATTTGGTCCATATTTTTGTCACAATTAAAACATAACCCTTTTTCTTTTTTTTCTCAATTTGTTGAGGTGTCAGCCAAACTGGCCGAGGGTACGATGGAGGTAAAGTGCTACAATCTTGTTGAGTTGTGGAGCTCAATTACTTCGGTTTAGCTTGCAATGTGAAACTTGCTGGAAAATATGGTAACCGTCATCGGTTAGGGGGAACCGACATCGGTCACCTAGGACCGGAATCAATTAGGAAAGGAGGAACCGGCATCGATTAGGGCTAACCGATGTCGGTTACCTATGTGAGGATGTTTTAATTAACTCTCGGGAATTAGATCTATTTTTAGCATTAAAGTATATCTATTGATTGTAATTGCATGGATAAGTTCCCTAAGTCTATAAACGACTATATAAGCATAAAAGCTAGGGTTTAGAAGGAAGTATCATTAACAAGAATTAAGAAGAACTTGCAAAATTTGGTGAGAGAGAGAATTATTGGTGATGAAGCAAAAAGCTTGAGAAAGAAAGTATTGTACATCTAAGAGGTGTGGAAGATTGTAAATCTTCATTATATATTTTGTCAAAACTTTGGATAATAGATTGGCTTGTTTCTTGGTGGACGTAGCCCACACCGAGTGAACCACGTTAAATCTAGTGTTGAATTATGTCTCTTGTTTTGCATATTTTTTATTTGCATGTATGCTTAGATCTCGATATATTATCTATACAATCAAAAGCTAACCCTAACAACCGGTATCAAAGCTTTGTTTGAGGGTTCTGTGTTTTGACAGATTTACTCATAGAGGGTTTTCTCATTGAGTAGGAGCTACAACAATGGCAAAAGAAAACAAATACAAGGTAGAGAAATTTGACGGCCAAAATTATCAATTATGGAAGATGCAGATTGAGGATTATTTGTATCAAAGAGATTTGTATTTACTCGTAGGATGAGAAGTCTAGACCTACGAAGATGACTGATGAAGAATGAAATATTCTTGAAAGAAAGGCTTTGGAATCTATGAGATTGAGCCTAGCAAAGATCCGTGGCTTCCAATATTACGTAGTGACTTCTACAAAGAGAGTTAATGAAATATCTTACCGATTTATATAAAAACCTAATGCTTCGATAAAGTTTATTTGATGAAGAAACTATTTAGTTCTAAGATGCATGAAGGTGGATATGCATCTAGTCATTTGAATGATTTTTATCTATTGTAAATTAATTAAAATTGGTTGCAATACCATTTGATAATGAAGTAAAGCACTCTTATTCTTATGTTATTTGTCTAATAGTTGGGATAACTTGGTAATGGTTGTTAGTAATACAACATCTACTAATAATATTTTGAATTTTGATGATGTGGTTAGTATAATCTTGAATGAAGAAATTCGCAGGAAGAATACAAAGGAATCATCATCTAGACATGCTTTGAATGTAGAAAGCAAGGCAAAAGCGTAAGGAGAGATCCAAGAGTAAGAGTAATGGGAAATAAAAGTCAAGGGATAGCAGATCTAAATCCAGAAGTAAGGGAATTGCTTGTTGGAAATGTGGAAAGAAAGGACATGCTAATAAATATTATTGGTCAAAGGATAAAGAGAACCAACAACTAGACAAAGGTAAAGAAGTAAATCTTATTGCATCATAGGTAATGCAAGATACTCGTATTCTTTCTTTAGATAATAAAATTGAATCATGGGTTTTAGATTCAGAGCTTCTTTCCAAGCAACCCCTAATAAGGGTTATTTCGAAATTATGTCCAGGAAAATTTTGGGCATGTTTATTTGGGTGATGATGAACCTTGCAGACATCGGTAAAGGGAAGTTCATCTAAAATTACAGAATAGAAATACATGGGTATTGAAAGATGTGAGGCACGTGACAAGCCTCTGGAGGAATCTTATTTTTGCAGGGCAACTAGGTGAATCTGTCAGATGGTTACTTTTACAAGAGACTCTTGGAAAGTCACCAAGGGTGTTCTTGTTGTGGTAAGAGGTAAGAAGGTAGGAACGTTATATTTATCTACATGTATTATTGATTCATTTTCTGCATTATCTACTTCAGATTTAGATGCATGCATGTGGCATAACAGTTGGGCCATATGAGTCAAAAAGGAATGTAGATCTTAAAGGCTAAGGGTAAGTTATCAGATTTTAAAGATTTAGATCTTGATTTCTGTGAGCATTATATCTTTGGAAAACAAAAGAGAGTGAGATTTCTCAAAGTTGGGGCAACTAAGAAGGAGCATAAATTGGAGCGTGTACATTCAGATGTGTGGGGACCATCTTAGGTAGCTTTTCATGGAGGATCCCAGTAAGATTATTTGATGATGCTACAAGAAAGGTATGAGTTTATTGTATTAAACGTAAATTTAATGTTTTTAAGACTTTTAAAAGATGGAAAGCCCTTGTTGAGAATGAATCAAATTCTAAGTTAAAGTGTCTTAGATCTGACAATGGTGGTGAATATTATAGTAAGGTTTTCAATGATTATTGTTCAGTGAATGAGATATGTAGAGAAAGAATGGTTCCAAGAACACCACAGAGAATGGTGTTGTAGAAAGAATGAACAGACAATCATAGAACGTGCTTAGAAGTATGAGGATACATTATGGATGGCCTTTGCGCTTTTAAGCAAAAGCAGTTCATATAATGGTTTATTTGATTAACCGTGAGCCTTCAAGTTCACTAGATGGAGGAATACCAGAGGAAGTTTGACCGAAAAGAGGTAGATCTTTATTTTCTTAAATTTTTTAGTTCGAAGCTTTTGTGCGTGTTGATAAGGAAAATAGGAAAAAGTTGGATGTAAAATCTAAGAGATGCACTTTCATTGGTTATGGATCCGGATTTCGATTCCGCTTTTGGGATTTAGAGAATTCTAAAATTATTAGGAGTCGTGATGTTGAATGGAATGAAAAAGAATGTGTACAGGGATCAAATTTTGGTACCCAAGGATGAACTCGTTGAAAATTTTGTGAATAAAATGAACTCTCAAATTTAAAAGTATTACCTACATGGTTACACAAGAACTCGGTCGGTTTACCCCTAACCTAGATCGGTGAGCGTAACCGATTGCCATAAAAAGAGTCAAACTAACATCGATTAGCGTAACCGATGTCGGTTACAGTGACCGCGCTTGGCACCAGCCGCGATTTAGATACAAATCTCCAAGAGGTCCAGATTGAGCCTCTAGTACCCCAAACTCCCGTGAGAAGGTCACAAAGGGCAAGTAAACCTCGCAGAAAGATTTACACCTTCTCTGCTTTATTTAGTATTGACTCGATAATAGTGAACCAAAGAGATTTGAAGAAGCAATGCGAGATAAGACCCGCGGCCCAAAGTAGAGCATGTGATGGATGAGGACTCCTCGAATGCAAACCAGACTTGGGATTCGGTTAAGTTACAGCAGTAAAAGAACATTGTAGAACAAGTGGGTTTACAGGATCAAGAAAAAGAGGGTGGATGTAAAAGGTACAAGGCAAGGCTTGTAGTAAAGGGATTTACACAGTAAAGGTGTATTGACTTTGGTGAAATATTTCTCATGTTGTTAAGATGACTTCTATTCGTATTATATTGATTTTAGTTGCAGAGAGAGGATTTGTATTTAGAGCAACAAGATGTGAAGATAGTTTTCCTTCATGGTGATTTGAATGAAGAGATTCATATGCAAAGAACCGCTTGGGTATGAAGTCAAGGGTAAGAATAAATTAGTGTGCAGGTTGAAAAAAAGAGCCTACATGGGCTCAAGCAAGCTCCAAGGCAATGGTACATGAGGTTTGATAGTTTTATGCATGAGCATGGTTACTTGAGATGTGAATCTAACAATTGTGTTTATTTCAAGAATCTTGAAAATGAGAGCTATATTATTTTGTTACTGTATGTGGATGATATATTTATTACAGAATCTAGTGTGTAGGACATTGGTGAGCTTAAGGGAAGGCTAGCTCACACATTTGTTGTGAAGGATTTAGAGTCAGAAAAAAATCCTTAGCATGCAAATACACAGAGACAAGAAAAACAAGAAATTGTATTTGTCTCAGGAGGATTATATCTACAAGGTGTTAGAAAGGTTCAACATGCAAAATGTAAAACCTGTTAGTACACCTATGGATGGACACTTCAAATTGAGCAAAGATCAGTGTCCATCATCACAAGAGGAGGTCAAATACATGACACGAGTTCCATATGCTTCAGCAGTTTGGAGTCTCGTGTATGCTATAGATTATAAAGCAGACTGCATATCGCATTAACAAAGGGGAGTCAGAGTAGATATATGGTCAATCCAGTAAAGAGCATCGAAAGCAGTCCAATGGATACTCAAGTATTTTAAAGGAACATCTAACATGTAGTTATGTTATGGAGGTTCGGATATTTCATTATGTGGCTATGTTGATTCAAATATGGCTAGAGATCTAGATGGTAGGAGGAGCACTACTAGATATATTTTCACAATAGGTGGGACAAAGCAGCTTAGCTGGATTTCAAGATTGCATAAGGTTGTGGATTTGTCTACTACAGAGGTAGAGTATGTTGCAGCTACAGAGGCTAGCAAGGAAATGATATGGATGAGTAGGTTCATGGAAGAGTTGGGAAAGGAGCAAGGTGATTGTAAATTGTTCAGTGACAATCAAAGTGTAATTCACTTGTAAAGAACTCAAATTTCATTCAAAACGAAACACATCCAGCTAAGGTATCACTTCATAAGGCGGTATCAAGGATGGTCAATTGAATCTGGAAAATATTCATACAAGCAAGAACCCTCATGGATATGCTAACGGCCATTAACAAAGGAGAAGTTGGAGTTACACTCCACTTCGTTGGTCTTCAAGTTTGAGACTTGAAGAGGAAGAAACATATTTAAGGAAGGATCTAAGAATGATGTTGACAGTGTATGGTGCATTAATTAATCTTCAAGTGGGAGATTGTTGAGTCAGAGCTCAATTACTTAAGTTTAGCTTGTAATGTGAAACTTGTTGAAAATATCAGAACCGTCATCGGTTAGGGGGAACCGCATCACCAAGAAATGAGGAACCAAAGATCGCTTAGGGCTAATCGACATCGGTTACCTATGTGAGGATGTTTTAAATAACTCTCGGGAATTAGATTTATTTTTAGCATTAAAGTATATCTATTGATTGTAATTGCATGGCTAAGTGCCCTAAGTCTATAAACAACTATATAAGCATAAAAGCTAGGGTTTAGAAGGAAGTATTATTAACAAGAATTAAGAAGAACTTGCAAAAGTTGGTGAGAGAGAATTCTTGGTGATGAAGCAAAAAGCTTGAGAGAAAGAAAGTATTGTACATCTGAGAGGTGTGGAAGATTGTAAATCTTCATTATATATCTTGTCAAAGCTTTGGATAATATATTGGCTTGTTTCTTGGTGGACGTAGCCCACACTGGGTGAACCATGTTAAATCTAGTGTTGATTTATGTCTCTTGTTTTGTATATTTCTTCTTGCAGAATATCCGCTTTTATTTGCATGTATGTTTAGATCTGGTATATTATTTGTACAACCGGTGTGCTAACCCCAATGTATCTTTTATGTTAGTGAAGGATTGCCTTCTCACTGAAATAATTTTTTTCTCTGCCTCTACATGCCATGATAATAGAATCAAACCTTGATTGGATTAAACATGCGCACCTCATGCTCAATGTGGTCCTTAAGACCCCAAGAAATAGGTCATTCAAATACTCTTTTGTAATATCCTCCACACGCAATGAAAGATTTCAGAATTAATGGACATGCTCCTTTATTGAACTTGTTTGTCATAACTTTGCTAATTGGCTAAAGTAATTCTCTAACACACTAGAACTATAGTGTAATTGAAGTTCTTTAGTGAAAATTGTCCATGTGACACTTAAACCATTCTTCTACCTTTGAGCACATAACCAACAATACCAGATAAATTGGTCAGGTTCTAGATATAAGGATGTCATGGTCACCTTTTGTCCCGATGGGATCTGATGGAGATCAAAGAAATTCTCCATTTGGGTAATCCAATTAATGGATCCTTTCCATCGAATTTACACATTTCCACTTTTGGAATAATGCCCCGCCATTAGTGAGGAGATCCACTTGAATGTGTAAAGGATCCTCCTTGATTGGAGTGATTTGCACTTGTGTGAGTATTGCTAGAGGAACCCATATGGATGGAATTGGGATTTGTGTTTGAAAGAGCGGAAACTACTCCTGCTTCTTTGATTGAAAATTCATCTGAAGTTCACCCCCGAGACTACCTTTCAAATGAAGAAGCTCATTATTGAGGTCATCCTTACCATATTATTTATCCTTTCTTGAAGTTTGATGACTAGCTCAGATACTCTCAAACCAGAAGATTCTAAATCCATATCTTTCTTATTTGGGGTCATTCCTAGAGTTGTTTGACATTTCCCTTGGCCTCGAGTTGATCTACTAGTCATGATGTAGGTTTGGGACTCGGGGTAGACAGGAATAGGGTAAAACTTTAGGGTTTGGGGTTTCATAAATTTACCATCCGAATATAGGAAATCATAAAGAAGAAACCCTAGCTAATTTTTGGAAAACTTTCCAAAATATATAAGAAACTTAGAAAATTGCAAAATTTGCAACCTAGGTAGTCAAATTATGAAAAACATAAAACCACTATAACTTTTGCAAAACAAGTCAAAAATGCTTGAAATTTGGAGAGGAGCTTACTTGACTGATTTTGCCACACCACAAAAAAATTGTAGAAAAATTCACGCCAATTTTGAGATATAGTCAAACCTTCACAATTAGGGTTTAACGCAACGCTAGTCAAGATCAAGCTTTGATACCACTTGTAATGAAATTACTTGTATAAATCTGATTATCAGCAGCAATAGAACACCAAAGAACACAAGATTACAGATAAATGATCTCAATATGCAAGTAGAATAGCTTAGCCACTTCGAGGGGGCAACCTCCAAACCATACAATAAGACTCAAATGCTCAATATGATGATTAACTACTCCTCACTACCACCTATATATACCAATCCTATGTTATGGCCAACACCAAGGCCGACCTACTAAACATATGAAAGAATAAATGAATAACATATGACAAGAAGAGAGATTATGTAAGCCATAAGTCGGCACTACATATCTAATATAAGCTATAGGACTAAGGGCGTAACAAATTCACGTCAAAATAAAGGGACTCACAAAAACAGATAATCTATACATATGATATATTAGTTTGACAATAATAGTATTTTATTGAAATGTGAGTGAAAATATTTTTATTTTTTCATAAAAAAGACGACAACGACAACTCAATCGTCGTATCATAAAATACATCATTTGAATGACTCTATAAACGATTTTGTTGAAATAACTTTTCTCATTTAGAAAGAAATGATTATATTAATTTAAACCAAATTATTTTAATAAATATGGAAAAAAATAATTTGCATATATATAAAAAAAATTGTGGAGCAAGCTATATGAAAAGTCGAGTTGGGTCCAAGCTCGGCGAGCTACGGACGGAGCTGGATCCTTAACTCGTCGTTATTATTTCAACTAACCAATTTTCTATTTAACTCGGCAAGTCATCTCTCCTCATCGGGCGAGCTATTTAATTTACATTGCAAACAACCACCTTGGCACTAATTCCTTAATAATTCACCACACTCCATCCTAAGGCTAAACCGCTTAACACGGCTTTGTCCGAGCCACCAAAACATGTCAACGGTGTGAGCGAAGTCACAATAGAATTCTCGACGGCTTATAAATACTTTGGGCAACCATCGTGTATAAAATGTGGGACTAAATTCCCAAACCACATATATGTGCCCTTAGCCTTTGTTCATCCTACAGCCACGTGGAGTGAAGCGGACGGCAGAGAAAATGGTCGGCTGGGAGGGGGCATGATTGTCACGTGCATGTCGTGGATAGGAGCGGGGATGGATGTGTCAGGGCTTGCTAAGTGGTAGCCACAGAGATGTGGGGTGAAGAATGGGGCAGCCCCACTTGGGTGTAAGGAATAAAAGGAGCCTGCATTTAATTTTCATTTATAGGATAGTTTAAAAATTTTAAACTAGGTAAATTTCATGTTGTAGTTTAAGCTAGGCCGCATAGCTTAAACCATGGGATAGTTTAGTGTATAATTTATATAATATAAAAATTTTAGTATAGTTTCTTATTTAAACTATAGTATTTAATTTTTGTTTACATTTATGTATGTATGTATGTATGTATGTGTATTAAGACTATAGTCTAAGATTGACTATATTATAGATTAAATATAACCTATAGTTTTTCAACTCTAATGTACCCATTTATTTTAAAGGGGTGCATAGAGACATAGTAGACTTTATTTTTGAATACTAAAGGTGAACAAAATAATGAAGGGTTTTACCACACCAGGGGACATGAAAAAGACTCTACCAATAGGAAAATTTGAATTCCTATTCTTATGGATTTGTGTCTCCCACATGTCTGTAACCTTGATTTTTACTTGAAACATTCGAAATATTGCAACTTGCACACATTTGAAACTATAGACATATAGGAAAAATATTTCATATAAAATATTTAACCCTTACCTCGTACTCTTCCGCTTTGAGATTTCATGTGCAGTAAATGTTTTCAAGTCCTTTCACCCGTGCAAACACCATGTAAAAAAATTATATCCCAAAGGGACGAGGGTTTAAATTAATTTTTCCAACGAACTAACCACCCAAACCGACACATCCCATTGGTTAATTAAAATATAATTAAATACACACGCTCTAGTACCATGTCAAATCCGAGGTATGTAAATTAATTAACCATTATAATATTTACCAAACATTAGATGAAAGCATAAATAAATGCATAACATAGTAAATAACACTTGAACACAATAATTAATGTGAAAACCCCGAGGGAGAAAAACCACGGAGAAAAGAATTTTCATTATGTGAGAAACATTACAAATTTGCACTATGTCCCTCCTCACTTCTCTCCCTATCCAATTCACCTTGAGTGAATTAACCAAATATGGCCCGCGACCATATTTAAATGACCCCAAGGGTCATGAACAAATTAAGTGAGGGGTTCACACCCCGCTTTTAAATAAATTAGTTATTAAATAAGTAATCAAACATAATCTAAAGTTTATATTAAATAAATAAGAATATAAAATATATTCTAAATTATTTGATTATAAACTAACGATTATAAGCATTTAATATCATGTTCTAACACTTCCAAGGTTTCATAAACACTTGTCCATTAACATAAAACTATCTAAATTTTCTCTCCTACAAACCTCCTTGTTTTGTTGAAATCGAACAACTAAGAAATCATTTAGCCTATCAATCATGATCCTTATACACGATATTGCATAGTAAAGTAGTCTATAAGCATCAAAATTGGTGTCTATCATTTCCTTCCCAAATCCACATCATTTGAGCTCATAGCATAGAGCTTAACTTTCAAGATTCCTTTACAACATGTAGTTCATCTCATTTCATTATAATCCAAAATGATTGAAAATGCAAAGGGGAAACCATCTTAGTCGAGGCATCCCCTTTCTTCACATTAAGGTTATAATATTCCAATTCTTCTTCCTAAGTGGATTTAAGAACACCCTAATTCCAAATTTTAGAAACTATTTTAGGAATAGCCCCATGGATTTCTTACTAGTAGTCCTCAATCCACGCCCCATTCAATGGGGAGAAGAAACTTAATGACTCATATTGAATATTGTTTATTATTTCCAAATGCTCTCCATTATTTGGACTAATGTGACAATTATAGTTGTAATTCCTTCCCACATAGTAAATATATTGAAAAGGGTGATATTCCAATCCACATACACCAACACAGTTCCTAACCCCCTTCAAAAGGGAATTTCCTAATTCTTGTAATCATATCAATAGTTACACCCATATCTATATCCCCGTAACTCATATTTAAAGGTTATCAATCAATTATTAGAATCCACTCGTTTGATAATATTGGTTCACTCTCAAATTGTTTGCACTGAAGGATTTGTTGCCCAGAAAGCCTTAAAGAGTCTATTTGCAACATAGGCTTAATTTTTTTCTCCAATTTTACGTAAATTTATTGTCGATGCAATCATGTTCAACATATTGACCTTGTCCATAAAACTTCTTAAAGTAATAAATAGAACCACCCAAATAGTGTGAGCATCATTTCTTTTGACCCAAAATTATAATAGCATTCATATCACCACCATAAGTAAATATTTACCACCTCTCGCATAAACAAGAGAATTAATCTCCTTCCATTGACATTGCTTGGTTAAGGCTTCTAAAGCAAAGATCAATATTACCATGAATGTTAAGTATGAGGCTGGAATTTTAATCACCTTAACTATCCATTGGGGACTTCCTACAAGCTTGGTAAAACTAACTACAACAAAGTCCAAAATAGAGGAATGCATCCCAATTGACTTGGAGAATCATTAGCAACCGGTTCACTTCACCTCCATCTAAGATCGGTGATAACTTTCCAATTTGTCATGAGCAATATACTACTCCATTGCACCTTGCATGGGGTCGGTAACCAACCATCCCATGGCATTGTTCAAAACAACAAAGCTAGCCTTTCCTCATTCCACCAAGTTATTTCCTTTACTAGCTATTTTATCTTCACCAAACCATTGTCCTCTCTTGGATGTTAATTCCTAATACACAAGCCTTTTTGCACTAGAAGTTTCAACCGCTTGAGGGATGTCTAGTTCAATAAAGAATGTTAAAGATTCATTTTGGCAATGTTTAATAACAAAATACTTACGTACATACATCAAGCTACAACTTTGCGTAAAATGTAAAGGGATATTTCTCCTCATTCGCACCCTTAAAGGGTATCTTACTAGGAAACTAATTCATGTGGGATGAATCACCGAACCGACCAACTTGCCATAAAATGGGAGGCTAACGAGATAAGATCTTGCAATGCTTTTTTCAAAGATGGTTGTCTTTTCCGAGTAGCATCAATCATAATATATTCATAACTCCGGACTTGGATGTTCATCCCTACATACATCCTCAATGTAGTCTTGGTAAGAAGTGCCTATTAACACTTGCCTCCATTGCACCTTCAATGCATTTGCACTAATGTTGTCATCATAATCCTTCCTTTCAATATATTCTCAGATCCTCTTTTGAGTCATCTTCCTTTCTTAGAACCACAAATTAGTTAGAAATAGCAGGGCTAAAGGATTATAGCCTCTGTTAAAATATAACACATTATATAGAATGTAAAAACAGCTTATGTAGTTGTTCGATTGGTAACTGTTCAACCACCTCTCTCAATAAATAAACCTCTCGCAGATATCATTTGGACTCACGCAGCTTTGTTTCTTGTCTCCATCTCGCATTTTATTCTTCTCTCTGTATTTTCTAACATTGGTATCGAGCACTCTCCGCCATTGGTGATTCATCACCGGTCAATGAATCACGAAACAGAGAACCAAAGTGGACCACTTGCCATATCTTTTGTTCATGGGACCAGATCTTTGTGTTGCGATTCGTCTTCATTCGACAACTACATCACGCTTAAGGACTACTGATTTTAAAGTACAACTTATGGCACAGTCTATAAATGTAATGACTAAACATATGGGCTTTAGGAAATTTGTAAAATTTCGGGACAAACTTTGTCTTGTTTCCAGCTTAGTCATTAAGAGGGGTGTTAAAATATAACACATTATATAGAATGTAAAAATGAGTTATGTAATTGTTCGGTTGGTAACTATTCAACCACCTCTCTCTCAATAAATAAACCTCTACCTGTATCATTTGGACAGTGCAGTTTGCTTCTTGTCTCCATCTGCATTTTATTCTTCTCTCTGTATTTTCTAACAGCCTCCACTAACATCATCCTCAAAGTATGTACCTTGGTAAATCCCTATTTTGCTTCTTTCCCTAACGGATCATCCACATAGCAAAGTTAACCACTACAGCAGCTGCACTTGTACCATTGTGCACCTTTCGCCATGTTCGAATCACAACACTCAACACATTTGAATACCTCGCTCATATGAAAGGTGTACTTCAAAAGCTACGGCTTACAAAGATCTCATTGTGATCCAAATCCTTACAAGTTGCACTTGTTGAAGAGATATATGAATCCGGAAAAAAAAATCTACACTATATTCTCTTGCAACATGGAGGAAATCTTCGTTCCACAACTCAATACAGATTGTGTGTACAATATTTATCCAAACATGAAGACATGGGGAGCTCTCTTTATTCAGTTCAAAACAAAAACTTTAGAATCTCATAAAACCATATAGGAGCGCCGACTCCTCAAAGAAATTGTTCAAGACACAAGATTCATGTAGTTTACAATCAAAAATATCCTTTACAAAAATAATTATCTCATACTTCATTTAGATCCCCAAACTTTATTAGTCCATTAATGATTTGTAAGCTTCCACGGTCCATATAGTGCTAGTATAGAGTTTGAACCAATTTTGTATGAAAGAAAGTCTACATTCCTTGTATAGGTAACTCCATTAGTAAGTCCAGAGCAAGGGGAAGGACTCAATTTAAAATTAAAAGTAATGTCATTATTTAACTTCCATACCAAGTGAAATAAATTAATGATACTTACAACCACCAAGAGAAAGGTTAAAACAGTCATTAATAACAAACAATCAATTATTAACTAATCATTCGTGGGTGAGAATGATTTAATAATGAAGAAGATTAAAAATCATGCCCAAACATTTTCTTGAACAATAGGTCAACAAGCCTACCCCAAAACAAGCGCTTACACCTATTGATCCATGTTCGAGTTGTTTGGGATGCAATTTGGTCTTGACTTTCCATCTATTTATCCATGTCCTCAAGACTTTGATGATGAGCACTAAACCCGTCAACCTGGCACAAACCTGGATATGGGAGGATGGGAGCTGTAGTATAAGTGTCATCAACAACTTTATATGACCTTACCATTATCCTAGGATATTAGAGCTTTAGGTCAATAGCCGCTGATGAGAGGATTCTTACTCTTTACCAAATTTTAGGAGGATTGTTAGTCTAAGCCAAAATTTGAAGAAGAGACATGTTTCTAATTTAATGCTTCAGTTGACTTCCCTAATGTAGTGAGTCCCATGGAAGGGGCCTTCCAATATTTACCCAGCTGGTGCTTATCAGAGAAAAACAGAGAATCTTATAGTTGAAATGTTCTCGTGGTGCTTCAATTTTCAACTCTGCATCAAAAACTTCAGAATAGCTACAAAAAAATCGGCAGTGGAAATTTGGAAAGATGATTTAAAAACTTTAAATAACATCCCATTGTTATTTTCCAATAAAAGCTCCAAAAAATATTGCAGCAGGTGCTGCAAAGCCTCATCCCCTGCTACCCCATACCTACTCAAACTCTCCTCCTAAAAACAAGCCCACTCCATAATTCTAGTGAAGATGCATTTTTTTGCCCGAAGCCTCCACTTAGCAGTTTTCATGGGGTCATTTACACGGCAAAACTAGGAGTTGTAGCCCCTAAATGGGACCCCACCCTAAACATTCGCTACCATACAAAGCATGTAACAAGAAGAGGGATCTTCTATAGGTGCTTTGAATTTTCAACTCTGCATCAAAAAATTCAGAAGAGCTAAGAAAAAACGACAGTGAAAATTTGGAAAGATGATTAAAAACTTCAATACCAGCCAATTGTCATTTGGCAATAAAAGCTCCAAAAATATTGCAGCAGGTGCTGCAAAGCCTCATCCCCTGCTACCCGATACCTACTCAAACTCTCCTCCTAAAAACATGCCCACTCCATAATTTTAGTTGAAGATGCATTTTTTTCCTGAAGGCTCCACTTAGCAGTCAAAACTAGGAGTTCTAGCCCCTACATGGGACCCCACCCTAAAAATGCCCTACCATACAAAGCATGTAACGAGAAGAGGGATCTTCTATAGAGGTGGCCGTGGAAACTTCAACAAACCCACCAAAATCCTAGAGAGATACATTGATCTTCTTTAAATATTGCAAATATTGTTCACAAACTGAAGAATCTAGAATGCTAGGAAATAAAATTTTGGTCTACTCCCCCACAAGCATGTGCAACATTGAATCCACTTTGAAGCCTAGTTTGCTTTATCAACCATGTTAAATCACTATAACAAAAAATGATGAAAAACTCAAAGACGAAGTTTTTCTTTACAATCACTTGGAAACCAAATGCGCCTAGATTTATATGCAAATGAAATACACAACCCTATAGAAAATATGGCCCTATAATACAGAATTCAAGATTGGCTCATACTGAGGTTTTACATTCATCATGATCCCAATCACAAGCTTCGAATTGGCATAAAATATTTATTCCATTCCAAATTCACACCACCCAGTTCGATTAATTAGATTCGTGGCGAATTTTGACAGATTTCTTATAACACAAACACCTAATTCTTGGTTAAAACTATGGACTGATTCAAACTATTAGAATTTCAGATCAAATACTTAATTGTGTGACAGGAAGCATTCATGAGATCAAAAACAATATTATTCTCGGGTGCATGACATCATTTCAATAATTTCCGATGATATTTAGCATTGAAACTTTTGTAATATATGCGACCTTATGATTGAAGCATGCAAGAATCCAATCATTGTGAGTGTATGTGGCTATAACTACAAATGCTATTGTTTGTAATCAACTTGATTTTAAGATGTGTTTTTACAGATATGCATGTGGGCAAAACAGTTTGGTGTTACATATGGCTTTTGAAGCATTTTGGTTTTTGTACTGGCTATTTATTTTTCACCTTCTTTATTATGAATATGTTATCTGACGCTTATTACTATGCATTATCTTGTACATTAAATGTGTGTTGTTAAGCACATATTGTGCTTTTTATCTACATATTCTTGACCAAAGGGTCATTAACGAGCTCTCTCAAATGAAGCATACAAGTACAAGCAAAGAAAAACTGTTATGGGCAATAGACTCCGGCTTATTCAAGTACTGCCACCCGAATGTGATGTGCATTCTATCAAGTTTACATATGAGTCTACAAATTTTTGACTTCATCCTGGTTATGTGCTTGTGTAAACTTAAAAAGCATGAATAGCATAAGCATTTTGTTGATTCTTAAACAGACAATAAGGCAACCTCCACAAGCACAAAGAACAGCAATTATAAATAAAACAAATGATTCTGTATTGTAAATGATTTGGCTGGACTCAACTAGTAATAAGCCCAGTCTTTTATGTGTGAGTATCAGAAGACTAAAAACACCAGATCTGCTAGGTGAATTTTGTGTGTTAGATACAAAAGCAGGTGATCAACGAACTTTCCTGACTCTTTCCTCCTTTCCCAGTCCCATTGATCTTTGGGCCTTCTCAATACCCTCTGGATCTGTAGAAGAAACAGAAAGACAGTGAAGTTAAGTAGGACAAAAGAGCTTAACACAGGCAAGGCCAAATAATGAATAAATATATTCTTACGTTGATGAATGTGGAAAAGGCAGAAGGGAAAAAAGCAATTTCAAGAAACTTGCCAAATCTAACAGAGCTTTATAAGTGCTCTAAATCTTATATGTACGCCCAGCACAATATTTGCGCTCCAAAAGGTACTCTTGAAATTTATCAAATAAATCCCTAGTACTCCCTAATTACAAAAAAACAAAAAAAAACCTTTGTAATGATAATCCAAAAATGGTATCTCTATATGAATTTGATGACCATTCATATACTTGCTAACCTACAACTTAAAAGACAAATAATCTAAGTTACCAAGACATAGGTATGTGTACGGGCATGAGTACAGTACAGGTTGTCCCCTGGCGAATAAGGGTGCACTAGATATATCCCCTGCCATTTTCGGGGTGGAAGGAACACCTAAGCGTCCCTGAAACTGTTGGGGGTACACTCAAGCTCTCTTATCCATCCCGAGGGCCCACAAGTGTCACATAAATGTCAAGCGTTGATTTCAGCATGTAACACAGAGTAAGGCAAAATACTGTCTTCATGGAAAAGTGCATTTATCTTCACAATTCATCGAGTGGCTAGAAACTTATTCTACTTTGTTTTAATTCTTATTCATTTTGCACAGTATGTCCCCAATAATAACCTAAAAGAGCAGTGTTGCATCCCCTAAGGTCCATTTTATTACACTAAATATGAATGGTGCATTCAGAGGCTACCTTATAAAAGCCATGGAGGTACTTTTAAGATCCTGAGGAGAATAGGCATAAATGGTCCTTCAAGTGAATATGCCAAGCCTCAAAAATGTGGCTAAGGCATTTGCCATCAAGCAGCGCACATAGAATGCATCGTTGCTTCATATCCACCACCTAATGGTGGAAGTATACCCCAATCTCATAATTGGCTTCCATGTTTAAGATGTAATTAATAGGCTCATGTTTCTAAAGATAGCACTGCCCTTCCTCTGGTCAAGGCTCATTTGCTAGATTGGTTTCAAGATTTATGCTGCATTCACCTCTGTTTAGAGGGGCACATTAAAAGTCGAATGTTTCATGATAGAAAGGATAATCTTGTCTGCTGAGGTGTGAGTTGCTTCCATATATCCATATAATCAGATTGACTAAATAATAATGTGATGAAATTAAATTAGGAACAAGAATTTTATAACTCAACAGGATAAACTGAAATTACACGCTTTCAATAAGGATGTTCATGCATATCAGTATGTCCTTGCTCTTATAAATACCTTTTCCTGATGCATATGCAATCTGAACAAGGATGGATTATTAAACTTGCTACAGAAAAGTTAATTATGATTGGCTTCCATGTTTAAAGATGATGTGATTAATAGGTTCGCGTTACTTGGTGAAAGATAGCACTGCTCTTCCTCTGGTCAAGGCTCATTTGCTGGTTTGGTTCAAGATTTATGCTGCATTCACCTCTGTTTAGAGGGCTACATTAAAAGTCAAATGTTTTATGATAGAAAGGATAATCTTGTCTGATGAGGTGTGAGTTGCTTCCATATATCCATATAATCGGATTGATTAGGTAATAATGTGATGAAATTAAATTAAGAACAAGAATTTTATAACTCAACAGGATAAACTAAAATTACACCCTTACAATAAGGATGTCCATGCATATCAATATGTCCTTGCTCTTATAAATACCTTTTCCTAATGCATGTGCACTCTGAACGAGGATGGATTATTAAACTTGCTACATCAAAGTTAACCGTGTTACATTGTATTACACGGAATATATATAAACATTGAATGTTTGACATAAGGAAATCCTTACATGGTTTAAATCATTGGAGAAGTTACTCTTATATCCGTGTTAAAAGAAATTGCCTTACTCACAAATGCTTGCCCCTTTGATTCAAAGCAATCACTAGAAATATATATTGTGTTATGAAGTTACGAATAGAATATCGGGATTCGCATATTTTCAGGGAACAATGATGAATCTACAACTTTGCACTAAGTGTGTCCTCTAAACTTAAATGTTTCCCTGAAACACTTATTATCATATCAGGAGGCACTGTTCAGACTGAAGGTTTGTAACCTCTGTAGTTATAAGTTTATAGTTAAGACCCAGGGATATAGTTTCTATGTCAACTTCAGAGTTTCGACACCAAAATTCAAATACAACTTGTGAGTTGTATACTCCTCTAAGACTGATCCTCAAATCCGAGTATTAAATTTCAAGCCTAAATCACAATTAATGCACAAAGATGTAAGTGGGTGTGCAAAGATGTAAGTGGGTAAAGAAACCAGTTGGTGTATTTTTATATAAATAATTACTCCGATTGCAAGCATTAGGTGAGATTGGTAACCGTCAACATAGGATAAAAGGATGGCTTAAAATTGTGTGTGTATATATATATAGACAACTATTTTTGTTACAAGCCTTGTAATTGCAATATTATTAGGGTGATTTTATGCATATGGATCACTGTTTCAGATTAGGTTCTTATTGGCACTTATTCTCGTGTTTTTATCTCTTCTTCTCTGTTCGGCCAAATCCTTCTCTCTTTCTTCTATTTGCTCTCCTTTGTGTTTTTATGTCTCCTTGGAGTTTGTTGGTCTTCCTTTGTTTTTTATCTTTTGACCATTATCGGCATCCAATGACGGGTTTTCTATTTCTAGTTCTTTTGGTGTTGGTGTTATTTTGATCGTTGTTTTCCTTTTGGGTCAGTTTTTACTCTTTTCTTGGGTCAGCTTGTGCACCAATAGGTTCCCTAATTTGAATTTGAGAAGATTATATAAACAAATCACTCTAAGGCATTTTAACACACAAGGATACCAAGAGACGGGCGATAAAAACTATCAATTGAATATCTATCTATATTTGCTGCAATTACAAGGGCTTCTATTCTATGATGTTGCATAGTAATATCAAGGTCTGATTTTTAATAGAAAGCATAGGATTTAGGGGCTCATTGAGATGGGACACTCTTACACGCATGCATGGAACAACATTAGCCTTGTTTCTTACCCTGATATGTAGAGAAACCCCCATTGAAGGGTGGCCCGGGCCAATAACTTTGTGTATTCTTTCCTTTTTGGGTTAGTTTAACAAGTGGTGAAGCTAGATTTCAAAGAAGACGACATTCAAACACTCTCACGCATCAATTCGCATATCTAGACCTTTTTGTTAAACAAGAACAGGTAAAGGTGCTCACAAATAAATCAGATCTATGCAACTGCCACAGCCACCATCGGCGAGTATGTGCCATTATCAACATCCACTTCTGATTCTGGTCACCGCAATTATTGGCAATTGATACCGGTCGTCCCTGACTGTTTCTACCTGGCTGCATCAAATCACTTCCATTCCTTCACATTTTGTCTTGTTCTATCTCCTATGCCTTTTTCAACTTTTGTCGGCATTCAAGTATGTCTAGATTAGGTATGGATTCCGTTGGCACTCAAAAATGTTCCACTGTACAAAGGAGTGGAGGAACGAAGGTAGGTCGTTGTAATCAGGTGTTCCTTCACCAATCGGGCCGAAATTTGAGGCAACAAATGTGAGAAGGGGGGCCACTTCTCTACTTCTTTTGGTTCTGCAATGCCAAAGGGAGAGCCCTAGAAATTCTAGCACAAAACAGAGTCAAATACACTCAAAGGTCTATCTACAAATGCAACCTTCATGACTAAGCACCCAATTAAATGTCACTTGCGGCTAAGTCACCCATTTTTAGGAAAATACAGAGACTAAAATTGCCCTTATGCAGAAATATAAAGATATCCATAACTTGTAGGCTTTCTAACAGTCGTTTGAACAAATGCAAAACAAATCCTAGCAAGTATGAAGCCTAAGTTACAGCAAGAAGACCTATAAAGATGTGCAAGATGAAACAAAGATCTCAATAAGGAAAATAAAGCAAGCTTTGATATAAAAGGGGGCGATCATTCCAACTTCAACCAGTGCCTTATCCATTGGGCTAAATCTGCAAAGCTTTGATGAAGTCAGAAATAATCGAAGAGCTACATCAATTTACACAATTGTTACAAACTCCCCACAATGTAGACAAACAACCAACCCCATTCACTGAGCTTTAACCATTTATCAAACCATTATAACCCAAAACCCAAAATATAGTATATGGCATGTAAATGAGTGTAAATGAAACCAGGATACCACAAGGCTTTTATAATTAATTGCTTCAGTGATTAATGATAACACATCGGACATTGACACATTGACACCTAATTACCAAATGGAAATCCTAATAATCGTAGTGAGTACACCTTAGACTCTCATGACAGCTTTCTTATCAATCCACTATTTAATTTATGACTCAAGCATACAAGGCTACTCTCCAGGTCTGAATTACAACTCTCCTGAGATGATCAACAATTATTTCTAATCCTAAACACCTAAAATAGAGCTAAATTCTAACCTACAGACTTAAGCAATTGAGGGGACCAAAGGATCTGGCCAAAATGGCAAGCCCAAATTGGCAAGTTGGGCGATGATTTGATGAAGCAAATACTTCATCCATATATACACATTGCAGAACTTTCTAGAATTAGAAAGAAGAGGAAATGGAGGGAATTTGAATTGGGGAGAACCAATCAGAGACTTGTAAGAAACTGGGCCAGATTGCTCAAGGCAATCCACCAAAGATCAAACACCATGTGGCACTCTACAAAAGATCTGAGGGCCTTATTTCATTTCCATGAGAAGCAAAGAGCAATTAAGAATATTTGAGAGGCCCCACACATGCAGGAGACAAAAATCTGGAGGAGAGTGACAGATGACAGAGTATGCAAAACGCTCACTCATTTTGAAACTGATTGCAAAACTTTCAACAATTCCACCCAAAAATGATAATGTGTAGCTCTCTAAACCAATTTTCCAACGCCACCAACCATTTGTAAAACGGAGCTCCCATTCAAAAGATATCGCTGAAAAACCACAACTCTTGAGCTCAGCCTACTCCATTAAAATTGTGCAAAAATATTAAGCTCTCAACTATAGTCACAACACCTTTTATTTTTGCCACATGTCGGGCTCTAATTGGTTGCTCATAATGCAAGGGACCACTAGATTGCGACACTTGTCACAATCTAGGAGCTTCGGGTTATTCTCATGTTAGAAAATGTGGAGAGAGAAAGAATAAAGAAAGAATAGAATGTGCAAAGAACGAATGAAGAGTAACCGAAATGCACACATTATTCATTGTGTGTCCGTTTTTTTTATTATGTGAGAGATGGTTACAAAATGGTTGAAGTGGTTACAACCGTTTATTAGTTAACACTTAACTAATATTAACATAATGCTAATTTATAAGCCTTATATTCTAATACCCCCTCTTAAGGCTTACACTATAGAACATACTGACAAAACATTAAAGTAACAGAACCAAACAAGACCACGCATTCTTCAAAAGCTTTTCCCTTTGAAAACAAGTGCTTTGACCAAGTAGAACTCCATCAAGCTGCCTCCCTAACCCTCATAAAGGTGTAGTTCCCAAGTTGAATTCCCGAAGTTCCCGGATTCCACCTCCTTGAACTCCCAAATTACAGAATCTCCCGAATTGTTGGACAACCATCCATATTGAGCTACTCCCATAGTGCTCCATCAAGTTGTCTCATGACCCTCATAAGGGTAAATTCCTCCTGAAGTATTTAGGCAGCCATCCATGCCAAGTTTTACCTACACTGGATCCCTTATTGTCTTCAAAGTGTGAGGCTTCTTTTAAAATATGTATTCTCTATCAATGAGTTCATTTTCCTAAGTTAAATTCCCGAGTTCATGGATTCCACCTCCTCGAACTACCGACAAAATCTCTCGAATTGTTGGACAATCATCCATACTAAGCTACTCCCATAGTGCTCCATTAAGTTGTCTCATGACCCTCATAAGGGTAAATTCCTCCCAAAGTATTTAGGCAGCCATCCATGCCAAGTTTTACCTACACTGGATCCCTTATTGTCTTCAAAGTGTGAGGCTTCTTTTAAAATATGTATTCTCTATCAATGAGTTCATTTTCCCGAGTTAAATTCCCGAGTTCATGGATTCCACCTCCTCGAACTACCGACAAAATCTCTCGAATTGTTGGACAATCATCCATACTAAGTTACTCCCATAGTGCTCCATCAAGTTGTCTCATGACCCTCATAAGGGTAAATTCCCGAGATCCACAGACTTTTGAACTATCTGGGCAGCCATCCATGCCAAGTTTTACCTACATTAGATCCCTTACTGTCTTCAAATTGTGAGGCTTCTTTTAAAATACGTATTCTCTATCAATGAGTTCATTACTTTTAGCATCGTGCAAGTTTGTGCCCTAGATGACTAGTTATGACTGAAAATTGACAAACTATGTGCCCTAGCAGCAAATGATCCTTGAAAAATTGCAAATTTGGAAATGCATGCCTATATTTTCTTTGTTTTGCACTAGCTACCTTCGAAAATCACGTTTTTCTCTTGCTTGTGATTCTAGATTGTGTTTTCTGCAAAAAAACATGCCCTCAATCATGTTTTTCTATGCTACATTCTACTTATCACGCTTTTGCCCTCAATATTTTTTGCACCTTGCAATGGCATCAACTGTGTTTTGTGGTTATGTTTGTTGTAAGTGCCCTCTTTAACCGAAACTAGGTCGTTTTACGCCCTTTTGATGACATGTTTTTTGCCCTGCATTTTTCTCGCTACCCTATGATATTGCTCTTGCATCTAGCATTCGAACTGGTCTTTTGCTCTTTCGTGCCCTAATAGGACCAGTTTGAACTTCTCCCCTTCTCTTTTGCTCTTTCATGCCCTAATACGACTAGTTTGAACTTCTTCACTTCTCTTTGCTCTTTCGTGCCCTAATAGGACTAGTTTGAACTTCTCCCTTCTCTTTCTCCTTGCCCCACTCTGATACCAATGGTAGAAAATGTGGAGAGAGAAAGAATTAAGAAAGAATAGAATGTGAAAAGAATGAATGAAGAGTAACCGAATGCACACATTATTCATTGTGTCCCCGTCATTTTATTATGTGAGAGATGGTTACAAAATGGTTGAAGTGGTTACAACCATTTATTAGTTAACACTTAACTAATATTAACATAACGCTAATTTATAAGCCTTATATTCTAATGTCTCAAACCTCCTTTCTGCTTCGCTGCTTCTTACATCCTGCAGAGTCCAGATGCACAAATTTGTGCCACATGGCACAATCTCGTAATACCAGACTACGGGCTTTTCTCCCATCTATCTTTGCCTATCTTTACCCTCTCTGAGCACGGGTTCACGAGTTTGCACCACGTGGCACGAATCCATAGTTTCTCCATCAAAAGCTCCACCACTTCGTTGCTTCCATGGAATCATTCTAAGTGTGGGTCTACATATTTGCGCCACATGGCGATAATTTGGATTCCCAGCCTTTCTCAATCCTTTTGCTATTTTTGTCTTGTCCTCAAATTTCTCTCGAGTCCACTTTATGAAATTGGACCACATTTCAGAACTTTTCATGTTTGTGTTCAAAGCTAAGCTTTAAACTCTTCTAGATTTTTGACGCGTGGTGGCAATCCAGAAACTTTCCATCCTTGCTTCATGTCTTAATCATTTTTCACCACTGGGCGAATACTTTAAAAGATAGCCTAAGTCTTCATGGAGCCTTGATTACTCCATTTTAACACTAAAGTGCTCCCATACCAAAACCGATGGCATGCTCCCTTCTCCTTTGAATGTGGGACAAATCACCAAGGCCAAAAGACTTAACCACTTTGAAATATGGCCATGCCCTCCATCCGTAGCTCCAAGCAAAGCAAGGCGCAGCGAAAACAACAAATGGCCGTGAATATGAACTAAATTGAGACCTCTTTGTGCCTTTAATCCTTCCGCACTCCAATCAGTAAACATAATGAGGAGCTCAAATTTATCCCAAGGCTCGTAAAATTAACTCTAAGGCCCCAAAAATGTAGTGGGACATTTTTGGGTGCCAACAAATTCTCCTTGTCTTAATCAGCTCAAATATCATTCACTCCTCTATTTATCTATCTATTTCTGCGCATTTCAAACTCTAAAATTGTTATATTTAAATTAGGGACTGATTAGTGCTTGATTTTATCACATTTGTGCAATTGTACTCAAAATTTATAAGATCGTGCATCTCAAAACCAATCCTTAGGGTTTCATAGACTTATCCTCCTAGGGCCTGAATTTGCAACGTTTTGAATGCTTCGGGTTTCCATCAACCCTTTCCTTCTTGTGCCTTTTTCTTAGGCTTGGATCGTGTCGGCTTTCCTAAGCTTTGGTCCTTTTTCCTTGCATATATTATGCACATCCTTGCATTTCTTTCCCTTTCTCATTGGTACATGTGATTTATGTGGCATGTGTTTCTATGATAGTATGTACATGGAGGGTTTCTAGCTTTTACATGTTATAGGCATGATGATGTGGTTGTTCTGAAAAATTTGTCAATGATTGCATGTTTCTTTCTTCACATATATCAAAGAACGTTAGCATATGGTTTGAAACATGATACCAATGCTTATTGCATTGACACCCTTGCAATTGATAATGTTTACTTAGCTCCCTTGAGTGATACATCATGTGTAGCGTATTGTATAATGGCCCATTATGAGGTAGATGCATAACAATCCGGAGGGATGAGCAGACAATACCCAAATCTCTCATCTCTTTCTTCTCAACCTCAAGGTGGGGTTAACAAAACACACCTCCAACCCTTCCTTGAGCTCCTAGACTTAGAGTGCATGCCACTAAGGATTATGATATCATAGATCAACTTAAGAATACCCATGCAACAATTTATATCTTAGAATTTCTGACGAGGTTTACCATTTACAAGGACATACTAATATGAAGTCTTGTGTGATACTTTTTTACCCCATGATATCAAACCCTCATATTTTTCTTCTATCATTATAACCTTGAAAAATATCAAGGATATCATCTCCTTCGAGAAAACGGACTTCCATTACAAGGAGATTATGGTCAGGCACCAATTAAGTTATCATTCTCAAGAAAGGAATTAAACATGTCCTTATAGGCAATGGTTTGGAATTGAATATTTGTAGTGTGTCCTTAATGTATTTGGCCTTTGAATACATTCTCTTACAATTTGGATGACTATAAAAGGCTTTGTCAATTAATATGAGAAAGGCCCCATGGGAAATTACATTGAACATCGTTGTTGAACCACAAACTTTAGCCACGATATGTCAAGTGATATCTTATGATGTGAGCTACAACCTTTTACTTAATAAACCATTAAATACTATAAATGTGGTCCCATCTACATTACATCGATGTTTGAAATTTGTTTACGAGGGATTCATGATCAAATAAATATCAATATGACAACTACATCATTTTATTACTTTCAAAGAAGATTACTGTTAGGAATAATTACATCATAGTAATTGTGAGTAAAAATAAACTCACATTAGTTTAGCTACAATATTATTAGGTTGTTAATCTCAATTTCATAACTTGATTGAGATTTTTAATCTAGTAGCTTATTGTTTAGATTATTGTTGGGTTGGTATACCCGTATACTTTGTTTGAATACTTGTCCTATTTTCTAGGACATGCATTTGGTTGTGCAATATGTATAAAGATTGCATCTTTTTGTTTACAATGTAATGACCATTTCACAATAATATAATCTTATTTGTTCTTGGTCAGATTACATTTGGTATCAAAGCAGAACGACTCTGAATCTGTGAGGAAGGAAGAGATAAGTTTGAAGGAAAGAGGAGCAATAAAGAGGAGCCACAAGCACCCTCACTCCAATCTTAGACATTACAAATCTCACTCCATCCCTGAGTAGTGTTGAAGAATGTTGCAGAAAATTGCATTGCAGTGCTGACATTGATTCTGCATGAGGCAAGCAGACATTAAGGATCAGGGTGCAACAGTTGATAGCAAAGAGTTTAAGCAAACAGAAGCGCCCCCAGCCAAAGAAGAGAGGAGTAGCATTGATAAAATCTTCCACCTCAACTAGGAATATTGCAGATCAAGCAAATCTGGTCAAAAAAAAATGAAGGAAGAGCATTGCCTGAGACAATAATCAAAGATCTCCAAAAATTTGCACGCACAGGGGCTTGTTAATTGGTTGATTATTCTTATGCACATTTTAAAACTAAAGTTTATTAATTTGCATATAAATTAGGGCTGAGATAAGTTTATTCATTTGAACTTTAGAAGAACATTAGACAAAATTTACAAAACATTTCAATTTTTTTACCTAAAGGGCCCAAAATCCAATTAATTCATTTTCTTACAAACCAGGAATTAAGAGCTAAAATTTGGCCACGCTCTCTAGTTAGTGGTAATAAACCGCACAAAAACAAGAAGTTCTAAAAAAATCCTCATAAAACTCCCTTTTTTAATTTTTTCGTAATTACCCAAAACACTATGGTTAAAATTCTATATTGGACAAACAAGGAGTTGGGCCCTGAAATTTTGTGAGCCTTCCTAAACTCATGGCATTCAAAAACTATTTTGAGGAATTTGCCACACCAACTATAGTTTTCAAGATACAAAACTATAGTCAAAATTATTAATTTTTACCTATAAAAAGCCTTGAAACCTCGATTTCTCAAAACTGTGCATGCCCAAAAATTGAAATTTTGCCAATTTTTTGAAATTCCATTACAAAACTGTGTATAAATTCGTGTGTTTTAATTCATCATAAAAATACATTTTTAATGTTTTTGTGAATTTTCTAAAGTATAAAACAAGCAGATCAAAAACTTCAGCATATACAGATTTGTGCACTTTGCACATTCACAACATTCGGTATTAATAGTGCCTCTAATTCATGTTTATAGATAATGTCATCACGCTTGTACAACATCCATCGTCTAATATAGTTGCTACAACAATGTTTGTGGCATCGTCCCTATAAATCGTCATGAGGACATTTGCACTCATTTAACCCTCCCTTTGTTTCCCATCCTCCACAATCACTCGACGTAAACCCTGAAATTGGAAAAATTTGAGTATATCGATTTTGTCGCCCACCTATAAAGATCTCCCTCTAAGCAAGTGTCATTGATCGAACGGATACCTTTCACGTGATGTCTACGTAACACGGACCATTATGCTCTTACATACATATACATTAACGTCTATCACGTACATGCACGTATATCGAGAGAACAAGCTTCCAGTATATCAAAAGGGTGCACATATAGAGAGATTTGGAACATTGAACTCACGGTATATAAAAAGGATGACCTGTTTGGAGTGATAAGGAACCCATCCATCTCCCGCAGTTTGCAAATATGGCTGCAAATGCTCCAAAATTCTTTTTGCCAGATTCTCAGCTCCTAAGAAGAGATAATGATGCCACGAGGAAAACAAATATCAGAACTCAACTTGAATTTGAGGACATGTCGAATGTAGTTGATGGAACTCTCATATAACTTGACAATGATGCTAATGGACAACGGAAGTTTGACAAAGGCAATCAAAAGGCAAAGTTGATCATATTGTTTGGAGTTTCAAATGAGGTGCAACCCCACATTCGTGATGCCAAAACAGCCAAAGAGTTGTGGGATAAGCTGAACATAATTTATGAGGCAAAGAATAAGAATACCATCCTACACCTCCAGAGTCAATTAATTGCATTGTCTCAAATTGAAAAGTGGTGAAAAAATTTAATCTTTTTATAGTGTGTTGTCATGAACTTTGAGGGCATCACTCCAAGCGTTGGAAGTGGAAGCGACGAATTATTCTCTTGTACCCATCGTTTTGAGAGCACTGCCCACCTCATACAGGATCTTTGTGACCACTTTAAATGTCATAGGACAAACACCGACCTTTGAGAAGTTGGTAAATATGTTGCAACAGGAAGAGTCCATGCAAGTAGCGTAAGAAGAGGAACATGCTCTTGCTTCACATCAAAAAGGGAAAAGACCCATGAAGTCTTGAAACAACCCTATAAGCGAGTAATCAACAAAACCCACAAGGAAACAAACAGCAGAAGCAATGTCTCATTTGTGGTAAAAAAGGCCATGATTTGAAAGAATGTTGGTACAATGCATTCCAACAGGGGATCATCCAATGACAAGAAGCCTAACAACCAACAATCTTCATAGGGACATGACATAAAAAGGGCAATTGGAAAACGAAGCAACAACAAGGCAACATTGCTAATGAGGAAAATGAAACCCTCAAATGAGGACTTCCTTTATGTTGCACAATCGTAGGAGCCATTCACATCTCGAGTTTTATCTCGGTATGTTAATTCGGTACAACTTGGCGCATGATCACAATACAAGATTGGTTCTACAATTTGAGAGATACACCCACCAAAAATCATGTCTCATTAGGTGATGATACTTCCTATAGTGTCCAAGGAATTGGAAACATCAGGTTACCTCTTGGAACACATGGTTGTAAAATCACGAGATGTCCTATGTCCCGGATTCACCAAGAATCTACTCTTTCTCAATCAACTACTAAAGCACAATCAAGCTTGATTTTGACAAAGCAGTAAAAAGATGTGCCTTATCACGATATGAACAAGAGTTCAAAAATTGTTGAAAGAGCATCCGGTGTTGGGCGAATGGTCCAACTTGATCTTGTTCAAGAACAATCAAGCACTTCTTGCAAAGGATTTAGACTCAACACAAATGTGGCACCATAGATTTGATCATGTGAGTTTTGGATACCCGGTTGCTCTAAACCGCTACAATATGGTGAGAGGATTGCCTCCACTGAAAAAAAATATAGATAAATGCCTCAATTGTCTAGCTGGCAAACAACATCAAACACCATTTGGTAAAAATAGCTTCGACGCTTCTAGAAAATTAGATCTACTGCACAACGATCTTTGTGGACATATGAGACCTAATCATGTTGGGTTTCAGTACTACATGCTCTTTGTTAATTATTACTCACGCAAAATGTGGGTTTACTACGTCTAGACTACGAGATAAATCTTTCCAAACTTTCAAGCAATTCAAAGCATTTGTGGGAAGTGAAATTGGTCATAAAAGCATAACTCTTTGCTCAAATCGAAGGGGATATACACCACTCATGAAATTTCAACATTTTGTAAAGAACGTGTTATTTGTCGTCAATTAACTCCACCTCACACATCATGGCAGAATGGTGTTGCAAAAAGGTGAAATCACACTCATAGAAATGGTGCGTTGTATGATTAACAGCTTTAGGCCTAGAGAAAAATATTGGGCAAAACAATAAAAACAGCAGTTTATCTGTTGAAGAGAGATCTCACCGCAACTCTTAATGGCGTGACTCTACAAGAAGCATGGTTAGAGCATAAACCATCGATAGCTCATCTTCATGTCTTTGGATATAAAGAAAGTATGCACGTTCCCAAAAAGAAGAGAACAAAATTGGATATGAAATCTAAGAAATACATCTTAGGCTACAATGAAGAAACATTGGGTTACTGACTCTTGGATCCAAAACCAAGAAAATCTATATCTCGCTAGGATGTTGAGTTTTATGAGAAGAGTGAGACAGATCCACATTCCACAAGCTCACCGATGAGCAAATCCATCCTATTTTTAAAAACTCAAGGTGATCAAAACTTTGATAATGATAGTGATGATCGTGCAAGTCCACCACCCACAAGAAATTTGGGAAAATTTTGTCGTCCCAAAAGCACCATCCCTCTGTACCACCGTCCCCTGTCCCCGAGACTTAGGTAACTATGTTATACCCCTTTTTCACCCACTATCATTATCGTCCATGATGCTAGAACGGGTTTTCTTCCCTTTCCAGCTTTTCCCTTCGCCCACCATCTAAAATCTAAAAATCATAATAATCAAAATAATCTAAAAAAATCATGCATCCAAAATCATTTGTCTTGTCCTAAATCCAGTTAAAAATCCTTATCCTCAAACAAAAACAATTAGTGCAACTTTTCCTGGGATACATTGTTCCCAATACCACTCCCCTCGCATGCATCCTTGTTTGGGGCAAATCAATCAATTACTCCCATCATCAATCATCAAACATGGATTTTTAATCGAAAGCGGCATCGCATTTGCTTTTGTGTGTATTTTTGTTTCCCAATTCGTTTGTTTTTCTCATTTACCTTGATATTTTTATTTTTGGTTGCATCGGTATTTGTCCAATGATATGAGGATGGTTGTGCATTTTTCCTTTTTTGAATATGTCCAATGACATGAGGACAATTGTGCATATCTTCATTTTTGGGTTAGTCGGGAGCATATGGCAATACTTTCATCATGGTTTTTCCATATCATGGTGCATCCTGCTCTATGCCACAACAATAAGGTTGCTAATGATGAAAACAATGAGTAATTTGTGCAACATTGCGGCAAATTCCCCCTATCATAATCATCCTCTCCCATCATCTTCCACTATCAATTATCAACCAACCAATTTATCAACAATCTAACACCAACCTTCATCTAAGCTAACCATCTCTCTCTATCGCAAATCATTCATCCAACCTAACTACATATCTACCCTAACTAACCATCTCTCCCTCCTCACCACCTAGAGAAGCATCCTATCACCCCATCATCTACCTGTTTTTTCTATCCCTCAATTATTGATCTTTCAATCGCATCCTCATCACACCAATCATCCTCCGAAGCCGGTTAGCTCCAAAATCATGCTTGGACCCTTTTCAACAATGATCGATTTAATCAACTCCAATCCAAATCAATTATCCAAACAATCTATCCAATCTTCTATCAAATCAATCAATCCATCCACAAGTTTACGACTTCCCCCTTTCATATATCATTGACTAGGGCACATCCAAGGTCGTAACTTTATCAATCTTGCTCCCTCGAACACATCGCTTCCTAGGGCATCATCAATCTATCAATTAATCACCAATTAATCTATCAATCACTCTAAGCCACAATCATCATTGCATGCAAGCATCAAATTGAAAAGGCTAATCTCCTCCATTCATCACATCTATCACCATCTCGCCAACCCATCAAATCTTGCCCATCCTCATCTCTATGCTAGCCAACTATTCTCCTTCAAGCATTAACCCTACTAACAAAATCATCACTCATCCTTCATCTACTAAACATCCATTCATCCAAAAACATCCCATAACCTATCAAACATCTAAACAACATCATATCCACATCATATCTAATCCATCCTACTAATCATCACATCATCAACTCTTCTAACTATCTACCATCAATCATCCTTCAAAGTCGATTAACTTTCAAAATCTTGTTCGCATCCTATAATCTAGCGATCAAATCTATCCTCAAATCATTATTAATCCAACGGAAAATCAATCAATCAATTTGTTCAAAGCTCACGCTTGCCCCTCACATACATCATTGTTTGGGGCACATCCAAGCTTTATAACTTCAAAATTCACCAATCAATCAATTATTTACAACTTCCCCTTTCATATTTCATTGATTAGGGCATATCCAAGCTCGTAACATCATCAAATTCGCTACCTCGCATATATCATCAACTGGGGCATTATCAATCTATCCACTTATCAATTTATTAATCGATCAATCACTTCTCAATGCAAGCAAGCCTCCAAACCATATCGTTAAATGCATCCTATCCCAATCTCAACACATTTTGTCTAATCTAGTAACTTGTTCTCCTATTTTCGAGTGGCCCTCCGTCTCGTTCCTCCCTACATGACCTCTCGAGGGGTATCGCCATTACTAACCTAACTTTGTCGTCTATCTTCTTTGAAAAGCCATTACTTCCTCTAGTCGCAATGACCTTTCAAAGAGGGGAAAATGTATACACCTAAAATAATCCCCCTTACCAATTATCCCTTCACATCCAACCTTATAACATCCCACATACCCCTTCATCATGATTAATTTATCTAACCAATCATTTAATCACATCCTCTCATATTTTAGGAATTTAATATTCCTAGCTACCTACCTCCACCTACCCTCCTAGCCTCTCCTACAAATCCTCCAACTAATCCCTCATTAACTACTCTAATCACCTCTAGAAGTTACTAATCTAATTCTAGAGTTCCTTGCCACCTTTTCTAGAATTCTCCATTTCTAGAACCTTCATCTTCCACCACCTTCCATGAATTTGAAATTCCTAAAATTCCTCCTATCTATAGAACTTTTTCACTCTCAACCAATCTCCACCATTGATCAACCTCCAACATGGCTTCATCTCAACCATCCATTCCTCCATGTGGCTTCTATAAATTGATGCCACCTCCTCCATGCAAACCAACTAGAAGAAGCATACGACATCTTATCACCAGAGATCAAGCAAGTCAATCACACCAACGTGCTCCCAAAATCTAGAGCCAACAAGCAATCAATCACACAAGTAATCATTTTGGATCAAGTAATCAAGTTGGGGTGAATCAACTTCAACAAGGAGCAATTCCACTCAAGGTAAAAGGAGGTATAATCTTCTTTGTTCTGATTATCTTGAGTGCTCTTGATCCTTAGCCCAATCTTAGGTGTATGTATTGGTTTGAGGAAGAGAGCTTTAATTGTATGTTCATGGTTTTCTATGTGTATGCTTCAAACTAAAACTTAACACAGTTTCATTATCACCTTTGTTAGTGGCACACTACTTTACTTTGTCTTATGTACTTTTATTCCTTTATTTGGCTTCTAAAATTCCTTCTTCCTAGAACTTTCTATTATTGACTGATGTATCCTCAAGTCCCATTGACCTACTTTTGGTCATCTATAAGCATTAACATAATGTTGCTCTTTCTAACTTTAATCTCCTTTCAATTAAAGGAATAGTTTTAATTCATACAAAGAGCATCATCAATGTATAATTGTATGAATGTTTCATGCTGACTGTTGTTGATTTAAAAGAATGAGTTAGATATACTTTCTTTGGGGACTTTCTGATAAATTTGGTTAGTGCATAATGATTATATGTATTGTATGGTTGCTGGGAATACTCATAAATAAACATAATCAGACATATAACTTTGTATAATATATGTTATTATGCTCAACCTTGAGTGCTACATCAAAATTAATATGCGGCATTATGGAAACCCTCTCATCAACTATTGGAGACTGCATTATATTCTCCAAACTTAATTAGGCTTTAAAAAAGATGGGTTGGATGTTTATATTTCCTTCAATGTATGACGCTACCAGATTTAAATATTGCTTATAAATAATGGAATCCCTTAAGATTGATGTTGTAAAGATTAAATTTTGGGATAACCTATTGGTAGCTATGTTCATCTCCCAAGAAAGTGGATGTTATAAAAAGAAAAATGTGGAAACCTCTAAATAAAGCAAGGGCCTTCACTTAACTAGTATTGTTTATGCAGACTAATTACATTATGAATTGATATGCTTTCAAACCACGTTAAAATTCATTACTCCCCTAGAGTAATACAATAGGAAATAATTGTTTATGTTCTTGAGCATGACACTGTAGACACTAAAATTTGGCAACTCGTTCTTTTACAATGCCAAGTTTGACTATGCTCCTTACTAATACAAATGTTCACATTCGGAATCCAATCAGTCTATCTCTAGCTCTTCCATGACTTGCTTATCTTTACACTCTACTTTGTCGTCAATTCAAGAAATACTATCAAATCAAAGCAGTAAATAACCTTTGTACTTCATGCCAAAACTTTTTGTTTCACTTTGCATCTTTCTTGTTCAAGACCATACAAAGGGTCGAGATATGGGTTCCAGTCTTGGCTGACATGTATGGTGCTACCCCTTTGCTTTCTTCAACTTTGTTTTCAATGCGAATATATTTATTGAGTCGTTTCATCCTCCTCGGATAGGCCTTATTAGAATATTTCACCTATGGAAGCGTATAAGAACAAGTCAATGTCGCTTTATAACTCACTCCGGCACTCTTACAAGCTCCTATTACAAACATCATTGTAAAGCACTCGAGGGTTTCCTAAATCTACTAAATCAGTTGCACATAAATTAGAGTAGTCCCTATTACAAATCTAAAGCACTCAATGTCATATCCCATTTTGGGATCCCCAAATTTGACAATTGTGCAGGCCGTCAATAGGCTTGACTAGATTAGTAAACTGTAAAAGTGATATCGAGCATTACACCAATTAAAGATTGGTGTATGCTTTGCTTAATAAAGTTTGATTAACCGAGTCTTAACTCACACCGACATCGTCTATAAAATTATTGTAACATTACTTATCATGGCATTATGCTCTTGAACAATATGAAGGTGTATAGTTGATTTTGGTGTATGTTGCTAACCTTGAAGGTCTCACCTACCTGTTATTGAAATAAGATGTTATCGAATGTATTGACTATGATAACCTCGTTATCAAAGAGACCTTGCACTTGTAAATATTCATATTACCTTTTAGCAGCTACGTGCTAAGAAGAACTATCTTTGACCGTGGGGAATTATTGTGCGGAAGGATAAATGGTTTTTTCATTAATCTCTTATATTATCATTATGTGTATGATATGTATATGTGCATCCTGAACTTCTAACATTGACACTAGCTGATAGTTAGACTACCTTAGCATTTAATAAGGCAGTAAGGTAAACTGTTATTGTGTGCATTATGTGTTTATTATTGTTTGGCTCTCTTAGAACAATAAACGATCAACATAATAGTTAGCATTATTGTTGTAATGATAATTTTATTAACCTTGCATGATGGTATGTGAACATCCGTAATGTCAGGTTATGGCACAATATTATGTATACTATTGTTCGACATTATCAATAAGGTTGACTTGTCAAAATATGTATGATTGTTGTAACTTTGAAAGTCAGTATGATTCGTTTGACTTGGCTTTTGGGTATTTAGCCTTGGTATATAAGGGTGTGTGATTCTTGGTTGATTTTAATGTTATGATTGTTTAATAATCATTGTATTAGGATATTAATTAAGGATTTACCTTGGCATTAAAATAATATTATGTATTAGTTGGCTTGGTAACATTATGAAAGGAATCATAGTTGTTATTGTTTTTTCGAAAAGATGTGATGGTTGAGACTTGCATAAGAAAGTATGTTGTAAGAGTCATGATTGGGTGTTGACTTGGCCATTTAGGATTTTAAATGTGGTTTTACCTCGTGGGTTATGAGTGCTTGGAACATGATCATTTAGTGAAACTTGGGAACATTTTTAATTAAAAAGGATTATGAAACATTATTATTAAAACATATTATTGTTATGTTATTTGACTTGGTTATAAACAATGATTAAATAACTTATGATGGGGGACATTACGGTATTGGCATTTGATTTTTAAAATAATTATGTTTAGTTTGAATGCCTCCAATATAGAGGAGAGGATCACGGACTCAACCGAAATTTAGAAAGGAGTTTATAAAAGTTTTCAAATCCGTTTTAAAAGAGACTTTTGACCTTGAGGCATAATCATTTGGTTGTTTGTTGTTGAGGGTGAGCTGAAACCCCAGCTCCCTCAGTTGCATGGCTATGGCGGCGCTGGTAATTTGGAAGTTACATGAAAATTTGAGAGGCTATTTTTATTAGTGGAGTGCAGTTTAGTTATGGTTGTAACTGTGTATCTTGGTTGCATGCATTCTAACTAAGAGCTGGGAAATTTATAAAAGTCCTAGTCAGGGTAAAGTTGAGAGCAATGATGAAGAGGGTAACTCTCTCCTTGATGGCACGGTCTTTGTTGGCTGAGGAAGAAGTTTGAAGCCTGCTAAGGCATGGCCACCATTGCTATTAATAGGCATGTTTTCCTTTTCTTTACATTGCGCAGCAGTTAACGGTAAATAATGAATGTGGGTTTCTTGCTTGGTTAGCATACGCATATATAAATGTGTTTATTTGCTCCTGGTTTTGGTTTGAATGATTTAGGAATGTGCATTTTCTGTATATACCATTGTATGCATGCGTGTATACATTGATATGTACTATGAGCATCCATTTTTATCTATTCTTCCCTGATATTTTTCTGGGTATTTAACCCATTTGGGTATATGTGGGGTTTTATCTGGCAAGCTCTGTTTGGCCATGGTTGCACTGTGTTGAATTAAATATTTGTGTCTCTCTCTATATCTCAAATCTGGCAATTGAGGCCATGATGGCATTATGTTGGAAAAACTTAAAAGAGTTGTAATCTCTCTCCCTCTTAAACTTGTGTGATGGAATTTATGGGCTGCATGAAATAACTTTGTATTCCAATCCTTATCTCTTGTCTGGAACATGGTGAAATGGGAAAAGCTTTGAACATTCCTGTTATCTTGCTGGTAACATGTTATGCATGATTTATCGTTAATTGTTGCTTATTGTGAAGGAAATGGAATTCATGCCAGTTCTTTGAACTAACCCACAATCTACTGCAAGTACATGTTAGAAAGATGGAAGAAATGGTGTTTACTAATTTACCTTGAAGAGTTCTTCTTGCTGCAGTGAAATAGGATTAAAGAGAATGTCTATGAATCTAAAAAGGAATTATATCCATTTCATTGTGATATGTACTTTCATAAACTGTATTAGAGGAAGAATCAAGTTTTATTTATTGGAGAAGTACATGTTGTTGTAATTACTTGTGTTTCAATCAAAACAGTTGGCATTGTTGTTATGATTGTATATTTGAAAGGAAATCCATGAGTAGGGTTTTTACTGTGAATGAGTATCATACCTATTTGGTGATAAGTATGTTTATTCAGGAAGGTCTATTCTCAGTTTGTGTTGTAATAACTATGAGAATTTAGTAGAATACTTGCTATGCTTAAGCTTAAGTCTGTTGTTGTCACGATGTAAATAATAATCGTTCGGATCTGTTATTATCATTGAAGGCCTTTAAACTAAAGACCAACCTGGAAGTCTTTTACACTGGCCACTCTCATAACAAGTCTGGGACTAATTAGGCTAATTAAGTCACCTATTATTTGGAATAATAGGACTTCTCCTCCCAGTAATGATGAATATACAAATTGGCAAAGATGTTTACCTTTGCAAGAAGAAAGAAATGCGTTACAAACAAGATTATATAATGCAGACTTGACATATATAATCTCCTACTATGAAATGTCTAGTACCTTTAATGAAAGGTGAGGGATGTAAACTCTCATGAGGTATATTGTAATATCAACTCATATCAAGTTAACATAACTGCATGGATCTATGAGTAACAATTGTATGTGTGTATTCTTGCCTCAAAATAGGGAGTGAAGGAAAAGACCCAGAATAATCTATGAGTAACAATTGTATGTGTGTATTCTTGCCTCGAAATAGGGAGTGAAGGAAAAGACCCAGAATAAGACAATCTGGATAAATCTGCATTATGTTATGATTATTAGGCTATGTACTTAGTTGGGTAAATGAGTAAGACTTTTGGTTGGCTTACAAATAACCATTATGGGACAAGGTCTCCTCAGGGACGTATAATAAAACCTTCCTATAGCATGAAATAGATGTTCACCCTTGAATTTCAGAATGTGAAAGTACAACCTAGAAGGTTGTTACTGTCTTTTGAATTACTTGCATGAGTAAAAACGAAAAGGACAATCATAGCAATGTGAATTCAATAAGCAAAGGTGCTCGATTTAGATACTAATGAGTTAGACGGTTATGAATGTAAGAATTGTTCATAACGTGAAGATCTTTATTTAAAACTAAGCAGGAATAACTCTTGAGCAGGTAGTGAGATATTGATATGATAATAGGTTGGGAACCCATTAGATGGCACAATGTTGTCCCCATAGTTTATAACTCTAAAAGAGAGATTAAATGAATTATTGTCTTGCAAAGTCTAGTGGAGGTTGTAATAAACCTTATAAGAAAAATTAATTTGTTAAGTATATGAACGTGAAAAGTAGGTATTAAGCTTGTGTAAGTCCTTGAAAGGCACATTCAATGAGATTAAGGTTATTCCTAAGAAACCTCAAGAAGGAAAGAAACTTCAGTAATTGGAAATCATGATATAATAGTCTGTATGGTGTTATTATAATTACAGATGATCCTTATGATAACAGTCCTAGAAGTTTTAAGGAGCTCGTTAAACAAGACCGGCAAATGAGGAAAACTCCTCTTGCAGTAATTAGTGTTCTCCATGCTTTAAGGAATTAATAAACCCAAAGTTAATTAAAAAGAGGAACATGAGTCTTAGTGGTTACAACTAATATAAATCCTTAATTGGAAGTTTAGAGACTTGAGTTTGATGGAACGAAAGAAAATAAGTTGTATATGATATTGGTTATGAACTGTATGCAAAGTGATAGCCTTAGATATAACTTGATCCATATGAGATATCAATATGAAAGAAAGACTTATAATGGTTAAGTCTATACACTTGAATACTACTTTTTGGTTTCAACCGAGTAGTTACTAAGGGATAAATGTTTGAGAGAATATTGATAATTTGTTAAACAAATTCAATAGGCAAATTAATAAAGTTATGGGCAGTACCATAATTCATCATGACATGACCTAATGTGGTTATTAAGGAATGGAATGAGGCTTGTTGGATTATAATAAAATTAATAGGTAATTGTATGCCTTGCCAACATGGTAAGAATGAGGCATGAACATAGTAACGAGAACTGAAAGAAGTGTTGATAACCTGTAATATTGAGTAGTGAATTGAGAATAACTAAAGCCGCATCTCTAAGCATTTGGGAGTTGCTGGTATGAGCGGTGGTTTAATGAGAAGATGTTATATGTGTTAATTATAATTGAACCTCACCTTGAACTATATTGATTGAGGTTATTAGTGATGTTCCTTTGCCTCAGAACTTGTAAGTTGTAATGTTACTAATACTAGATACATTGGACGAATGGGTTAACCTTCGTTAAAGGCTTAGAGCATAATTATCATTATGCAAGACTTGATATGGAACTAGCTAGAGAAATAAATGAAAAGAACGAATTAACTAAATTAGTACTAGAGTAGTATGAAAATATATCATCACTAAATTATTAAGTCAATAAAACAAATTGATAATATCTAGTGCATATATACATGGATTGTACATTGACGAGATAGTGGGCAGTTAATGATGCATTTACATCAAGCCCCATAACAAGGTTATGAGGTGGAATTAACTGCAGGTATGAAAGGATAAGTAACACTTGTCTTCCGATAAGGATTTTTAAATAAAAATGAATTTAAAAAAGCAATCATATTTTATGGGAACTGGAGGATGGGTCACTACACTCAACCAAGTCAAAGAATCCAGCTTCCTCCATTTTTAAACATGCAAATGTCATAGAGCCATGTCCTAGCAAAACAAATTCGCTCAAGCATTATTCAAGGGTTTCAAGGAACAAAGGGTTAGGTCACGTAGCTGAGGCACACCACATCACACTACTACCACACCAGGTACATTCTATACTACACAATTAGCACGTTATCTTCGTGTTAAGAGACACGAGGGCACCCCTAGGGGATTGGCTAATTTGCACAAGCACTTAGAACTACATGAGGTTTGATCTTATTGAATATAATGAACATATTTATGGGCACGCATGTTAGTTCGTAGTTTTCAGTTATGAACTGTCGCAGAATTGTTCCAACTACATTGTAACTTCTCACAATCATAATAAAATGAATGACACAAATTCATTTTATGTGTAATCTATTTCCTCTTCATTCTATCCTTGTCTACATTTGCTAACATTGGTATCAGAGCCTCTAGTGCTAGAAAACATTTGGAATCTGAGAAAACTTGCAAAGAAGTACAAATTTCAAAAGAATGGTTCAAGGAAGCCCTGTGCTAGGGCACAAAATGAAAAATATCATTCCACTAGGGGCAGAGTGAAGGAAAAAACACACTTTGAGATTCCGCTAGGGAGCTCACAATGTTTTAACAACACTTTTACGAAAGATATATTTTGGCCGCGTTTTGTGTGTTTATACAAAGTTTTGGTCGTGATTTACACAATAAAATTTGGTCATAATTTACCTTTATATATTTTGGTCACCATTTTCAGGACACTCTAATCGTAATTAGAGGAAAAGGCACAAGCTTCTCTGCATTTTTGTGGGTGCATTGTTCAAACGCAAAACATCTCTAGGGCATGGATTTTGGCACGAGTTACTTGCACAGTAATTCTGTTCAAAAATGGATGCCAGCAGTTCTGAATAATCAAAATTTCAAGCCCAGGTCAGGGCATTGATAAATTCTCAAAAGTTTTTGTGAGTCAGACCAGCCAATCATTGTTGATGTTATATTTATTTACGCTCATTGTTGTTATATTTATTTCCACCTCATTTTTATTACAGATTAATTTGCAGATCAGAAATTCAAATTGGTGTGAATGGTGAATATAGAAAACCTTGTTCTACAAAAAGCACATACGTTAACTAGACAAATTATAATAGCTAAAGCCATAAAATCCTGACATCATAGAATTTCGCAATTGTGATAAAATAATGTGGCAAAGAAAGTAGGTTTGCTGCTAATTTTGTGGATTATGACAAATGTCATAAGGAAGCCCTATTATTGTTGAAGTTGTCAGTATCTGATGAATTGATACCAGAAGTCCGCAATGCCACTTTGGCGGGTGATCTATGGATCAGTCTGAAGGACAAATATATGACTTCAAAGAAGATTTGGGTGTTCTGCCTGAGAATTCGCTGTTTTCAACAAAGGTTGCAAGAGGGTGGGTTGTTGTTAGAGCACCTACTTTGGATGAAAGACCTTCGAGATCAGCTTGCCTCCATTAACAAAATGGTAGATGATGATGATATGGTGGCATTGGTGTTGAATAGTTTGCCATCATCATTTGAGTCATTTGTTGAAGCCCTCCATTTGATGGCTGAAAGTCAGACTTTGACTTTTGATAAAGTCAGTTCCTATTTATTACAAAAGGAACGGAGACAAATTCAGACACTTGAGTCCAATTCTGGACAAACCAAGAGTGCTTTTGTTGTTCAATCCAAAGGGAAATGGAAACGACAACTTGAAAAATCATCTCCTAAATATCAAGTCAAGTGTTACTACTGTCATAAACTTGGTCATGTGAAGAAGGATTGTCAAAAAGACACTATGATCTTGCCGACAAAAAGCATAAGGGACAAACAAATGTGGCAGCATTTGAACAAGACCCTGAAGAAGAATATGCCCTCGTGGCATCATGCTCAGATGAAAGCCCTACAGGGTGTTGATTCTTTAATTTTGGAGCATGAAGACACTTCACGTGTCAAGAAGATTCATATGAAAAATTTCACACAAATTTCAGTTTTGATTCAATTTCATTTGGGGATGAAAGATCTCATGTTGTAGAAGGGATAGGGGATGTCCAAATCATATTGAATGATAATGTCAAATTAAATGTTAGAATTGTTAGATATGTACCTAACATTAATAAGAATTTTTTATCTATAAGCTAGCTAACGAAAAAACTTGTAATGTCCCCTTTCTGTAATGCCCCCTTCTTCCTACGCCAAATGGCCCAAGGGCCAAGTCAAGCCCAAAAACGTGGTCAGACCCAAGGGGGCTGTGGACGCTGGAAGCTTGTGGGAAGGGGCCCCGTGGTTTTAATGTCCTAGTTTGGTGTTTGGGGGTCACTTTTGGACACGGCGACTCAAAAAGGGAGAAAGTAATTATAGATACTTTTATGTTAGTGGCCCCTCCATGGAATGAAATGCGCTAGGGTTGTGGGGGCTCGTTTGCCAAGGAAAGGTATATATGGAGACGAGGAAGGAAGAAAAGGGACTTTTTGTCACATACTCTTAGCCTCTTCTCGTGCAATTGCTGCTTGTTGTGTTTCTACAACTTGTGGAGTCAAATCCCACAGGACCCTAGCTTCGGTGGTGAGAGACCCGTCCCTAGCTAGCAGGGCATTCTTCGGTAGTGAAAGATCTACCCTAGTCTGTCATCTTGGAGCCGTTTTCTGGGCCGTACTACAGAGATATTTCCAGAGGGTCAGAGGAAGGGTTTCGAGGATTTTTGGGGCTTTCAGGGAAGACAATCAGAGGGGCTCTAGATCCGACTCACGACAACCATCTAGGTTGGGCGTGGCAGCACGTGGAAGGCGCCTCCCTCATTTCCCGACTCCATTCCTAGCGTGGCGACTCGCAGCCTCTATTTGGGGGTTTTCCAGTTGGTCGGGTCAGATCTGCAGGTGGCAGTGCTATTCCCTACACCTGCCATTGTTGTTTTCAAAGACCCTTATTTTGCTCTTGTATTTAGAGGGTCACGGACCTCTGAAGTTGACTAGCCACCTAGGGCTTTCTGTACCTTGTTGGGTAGCAATATATTATTCCATAAAATGTCTGCATAGTGTTTATTATTATTATTGTAAGCTTCCCTTGTAATTTCATGCACTGTGGGCAAATATTTTGTGTGATATCAATTCAATACCATTCGCTGTCCCAGCTGGACATTTTCATTAAAAATCAGTATTTTACTTCGCTACAAATTTTCTATATTTTGTGCATTTTTAAGAAATATCCCACAAGGGATATTTCAGTGGTATCAAAGCGGTTGTTTCTCCACTACTGTTGGGATTGAAAGATGGGGGACAGAGACAGTGAGGATATAGGGGTGGAGCTGATGAAACAATTGTTCACCAACATGGTAAAGCAACAGGAGACTACCAATCTCTATTTGAGCCAACTCACTGGGAGATTAGCACAAGACAGTCTGATACTCATGTGGAAAGAGGAGAAAATAGCAACAGGGGACAATATGGTCAAAGAGGTGAGGGTGGACATTCAGGACAGCGGTCCCCCCATTCTTCTACCAGGCCTCTGGGGTCTCACGAACCTTCTTTCTTGAAGGATCCGGAAGTTTCACAGGTACGGCAGCCAAGGGATGTTGTAGATGAGGAGTCTTGTTGGGAAAGGTACCAGACTTTAAGTGATGGCTTTCATGACAACATGCCATTCCAGGAATATTGCAAAATGAAGATTGGCAGCAGGCCTAGGAGAGATTACCAGGCACAAGTACCAGAGATGCAAAGGAGGTTGGGATAGATTTTTGTTCCACATTTCGACGGTTCTAAGAAGTGTACTGCACAGTCTTGGGTGTAGAAGTTGAAGACATACTTCGACTGAATCCGATGCGAGAGGAAGATGCAATTAAGTTTGCAATCCTACATCTAGAGGGAGACACTCATGATTGGTGGCATCATGGGTTGATTACACAAGGACACATATACATCACGACTTATGCAGAGTTCACAAAGAGGCTAGTGAGCAGATTTGATAAGAGGGACCCCGACGTATTTTAGAGAGCTGACTCATCTGAGACAGACCGGTTCCATGGATCAGTATATCACCGATTTTCAGAGACTATCGTCATGGTACCTGATATTACAGAGATGAGGCTGATTTCCCTATTCACAGTAGGTTTGACAGATGCTCTCACTGGATTTGTGAGGGCATTTGAGCCTTCTTCGTTGCATGAGGCTATTAGGAGAGCTCGTGACCTAGAGCTATCCACTCCTAAGTCGAGGTTTCCACCTCGAGTGCAGCCTAAGGGTTTCCCTTCAAGAACCGGGGGTTCGCAGCTGAAGGTACCTCCACCTAGGAAGGATACAACCTGAGACCATTCGAGCTAGTGAGGACAGGGAGGAATTGAGGCGAAAGAAACTATGTTTCGATTGCACGCACCTTGGGTCCCAGGACACATTGAAGGGCTAGAGGGAGGGCCCAATACATAGAGGTCTTCGAGGAGAGTGATGGTGACAAAGAGTTGAACACACAACCATTAGAGGATGATGATGATGAGGCATCAGATGGTGCGGGTGTGGAGCAAGATAGCGAGACTTTCCCCAAGAGACTATCGCCACATTGTCTAGTACCCCGAGGTACAAGGCATTCAGAGTTAGGGGAGTTTTGCAGGGACAACGAGTGGTGGTACTCATTGATAGTGGGGCAACCCACAACTTTATTGATGCCTCATTGGTTGAGAGGCGGGGTTACAGACAGAGGAATTTGAGGGCTTCAACGTGGTTATAGCCAATGGAGAGTCTATGAGATGCACACACAGTTCCCCAATTGAGCATCACGATGGGTAACTATACAGTTACCAATGATTTCTATATTGTTGGAATTGGAGAGACCAACATAGTGCTTGGGGTACAGTGGCTCCATTCCCTTGGTGAATTTCGAACTAACTTCCAGACGATGGAGCTGAAGTTTAAGTCCAAAGGGAGGAATGTGATCTTGAGGGGTTTATCCTCGGGGGCACCCCGAGTTGTTACGGCCAAGAGGATCGAGAGGATCTATAGGCACGACGAGGTGGATTGGGCAGTACACTGCTTGGTTTCGACCAAGAAATCAGAGGAGGGACAACAAGCAGTACCATGTGGATATACAAGGCCTATTGGACAAACACAGTGCCGTGTTTGGTGACATACCTCCAGGCATACCTCCAGATAGGGGATTTGAGCATGTGATTGAGCTCGAGGATGCTAGACCGGTGGTCATTTCTCCTTACCACCACCCCAAGCGGTTTAAGGATGAGATCGAGAAGACTATACAGGAGCTCATGGATATGGGACATATTAGACCGAGTTCCAACCCTTTTGCTTCTTCGGTGGTTTTGGTGAAGAAGAAGGATGGGACCCTACGGATGTGTATGGACTACCGGCCTTAAATAAGAAGACAATAAAGAACAAGTATCCCGTACCACGCATTGACGAGTTGTTGGACGAGCTACATGGTGCAATCTATTTTTCAAAATAGATTTGCGCTCTGGATATCATCAGATCAAAGTCAAGGAGCAAGATGTGCATAAGACAACGTTCAGATGCCATTACGGTCACTTTGAATTCTTGGTGATGCCTTTCGGATTGTCTAATGCTCCAGCTACATTCCAGTCTTGCATGAATCATGTGTTCAACCGCCACTTGCGGAAGTTTGTGTTGGTTTTCTTCGATGATATTTTAGTCTACAACAGACTTGGGAGGACCATATCAGGCACCTGGGTGAGATATTGGGGATATTAGAAGCTAATTCGTTATATGTGAAAGCTTCTAAGTGTGAGTTCGGCATGACCGAACTTCTATACTTGGGATATGTAATTGGCGGGGGTACAATGAAGGTGGACAGAGAGAAGATACGGCAATCCTGGATTGGCCCCCACCTAGAACATTGACACAATTGAGAGGATTCGTGGGGTTGTGCACATACTACCGAGGTTCGTGAAGAATTTCTCTCGGTTGACTGCTCCATTGACCGATTTGACCAAGAAGGGGGCTTTTGCTTGGTCAAACATCTGCTCAACAGGTTTTTGACCACCTCAAGGAGGTAATGAGTTCGTGTCCCGTCCTCGCATTACTAGACTTCTCCCGCCCATTCATCCTAGAGTGTGATGCTTCAGGAGAGGGTGTTGGGGCAGTTCTCATGCAGGATCGGCATCCCATCGCCTATGAGAGTCGAAAATGAAACCGTGGAGAGGGGGTATTCAATCTACGACAAGGAGATGTTGGCCATTATGCATGCCTTGGCCAAATTCAGACAATACCTTGTGGGCAGCAAATTCGTGGTTCGTACGGATCACAACAATTTGAGATTCTTCTTGGGACAGAAAGAGCTCAACGATCGCCAGCAGAGATGGGTGAACAAGGTGCAAACATATGACTTTGACATTGAGTACACTCGAGGTAAGAATAATATTGTTGCTGACGCTTTATCTAGGAGGCCTTACTTCACTGCTATGCTTAGTTCTATGTCTGAGGTTTTCAGTGGATTGAAGGCTCATATACTTGTTGAGTATTCCAAAAATCAATTTGCATGTGGGATCATGGATGGTATGATACAGGATGACCGATACAGAGTAGTGGATGATCTCATTTTCTACAAGGGTAGGATCTTCCTTGTACCAGGATCCAAAATGAAGGGGAAGATCCTTCGAGCAGTACATGATACACCCCTAGCTTGGACATCCTGGGTATTTCAAAACATACAGGTTCATCAGGGAGAGATTTGCATGGAAGGGGATGAAGGACGATGTCCTAAATCATGTCAGAGAATGTATGGTTTGCCAGCAAACCAAATCCGAGCGCTCTTTCCCAACAGGATTACTTCAGCCTCTCCCCATTCCCGAACAGAAATGGGAAAGCATATCTATGGACTTTATCACAGGGCTTCCCTTGGTGCATGGGCATAGCTACATTTATGTTGTAGTTGATCGGTTAACTAAGTATGCTCATTTCTTTTCCCTACCCAAAGGGCACGAGGCCGTGGATGTGGCCCAGATCTTCTATACCGGTATTTTTCGCCACATGGGTTGCCTAAAAATATCATCAGTGATAGGGACAAGATCTTCATGAGCGCCTTTTGGCAGGAGATCTTCATACTAGTAGGTACAGAGTTAACTCCTAGCACTAGCTACCACCCACAGACAGATGGGCAGACGGAGATAGTCAATAAGTGGATAGAAGGCTACTTGCGGAGTTATGTGACAGACACCAACGGGCATGGATCAAATGGTTACACATGGGTGAGTATTGCTACAATACCACCTACCAAATGAGCATAGGTATGACCCTTTCCGAGCCTTGTATGGGTATGACGCAAGGACATTTGTAGATTTGGTATTACCAGATAGCCGAGCTCCCAAAGCTCAAGATTGGTTGTAGGAGAACCAGGATATTCTGAAGGCTCTCAGAGAGAATCTTCAGAAGGCACAAAATCAAGCAAAGGTATACGCAGATCGACACAGACAAAGAGGTCTTTTGAGGTTGGGGATCTAGTGTTCCTACATTTACAGCCATATAGGCAGTCCTCACTAAAGCAAAAGGGTGCAGAGAAATTGAAACCACAATTTTATGGTCCATACCGAATAGTTCGTCGAGTAGGGGCAGTGGCATATGAGCTAGAGCTACCGGAAGCACAGTAAGATACATAATGTCTTCCATGTTTCATGCCTTAAGAAGGCGCTCGACCGCATATTGCACCATCTACAGAGCTACCGCCACTAGATGAGGAAGGGAAGTTGGTGCTGGAACCGAAAGCCATTATTGAAACGAGACGGAGGGGGCTCAGGAGCAGAGCAATCACCGAGTATTTGGTGCGATGGAAGGGACTGCCACTTGAGGATGCTACTTGGGAGGGGGAGCAGATTTTGCAGCATCCTAATTTGCGTTTGCTTGAGGACAAGCAAATTTTGGGAAGGGAGGACTGTAATGTCCCCTTTCTGTAATGCCCCCTTCTTCCTACGCCAAATGGCCCAAGGGCCAAGTCGGGCCCAAAACGTGGTCAGACCCAAGGGGGCTGTGGACGCTGGAAGCTTGTGGGAAGGGGCCCCGTGGTTTTAATGTCCTAGTTTGGCGTTTGGGGGTCACTTTTGGACACGGCGACTCAAAAAGGAGAAAGTAATTATAGATACTTTTATGTTAGTGGCCCTCCATGGAATGAAATGCGCTAAGGTTGTGGGGGCTCATTTGCCAAGGAAAGGTATATATGGAGACAGGGGAAGGAAGAAAAGGCACTTTTTGTCACATACTCGAGCCTCTTCTTCTGCAGATTCTTTGCTATTATGCTTTCTACACTTGTGAGTCAAATCCCACAGGGACCCTAGCTTCGGTGGTGAGAGACTCGTCCCTAGCTAGCAGGGCATTCTTCGGTAGTGAAAGATCTACCCTAGTCTGTCATCTTGGAGCCGTTTTCAGGCCGTACTACAGAGATATTTCCAGAGGGTCAGAGGAAGGGTTTCGAGGATTTTTGGGGGCTTTCGGGAAAGACAATCAGAGGGGCTCTAGATCCGACTCACGGCAGCCATCTAGGCTGGGCGTGGCAACACGTGGAAGGCACCTCCCTCATTTCCCGACTCCATTCCTAGCGTGGCGACTCGCAACCTCTATTTGGGGGCTTTCCAGTCGGCCGAGTCAAATCTGCAGGTGGCAATGCTATTCCTTACACCTGCCATTGTTGTTTTCAAAGACCCTTATTTTGCTCTTGTATTTAGAGGGTCACGGACCTCTGAAGTTGACTAGCCGCCTAGGGCTTTCTGTACCTTGTCGGGCAGCAATATATTATTCCATAAAATGTCTGCATAGTGTTTATTATTATTATTGTAAGCTTCCCTTGTAATTTCATGCACTGTGGGCAAATATTTTGTGTGATATCAATTCAATACCATTCGCTGTCCCAGCTGGACATTTTCATTAAAAATCAGTATTTTACTTTGCTGCAAATTTTCTATATTTTGTGCATTTTTAAGAAATATCCCACAAGGGATATTTCAAAACCCAATATTTATGTAAACTTCTCTGCAAAAATGCATTATGTCTGATGTAAAATTAAACAAAGTTGTTTCCTAGGCATTGGGCCGTGAAGCTTGTATAGGTTGGTTGATCTCGCCACGGTCAACTTACATACCTTAGTTGTGGAAGATAATACCAGCATTTTGTGGCAAGAGAGATAAGGACATCTCAACCTTTAGATCTCATCAAATTCCGTAGAGCCAACATGGTTCTTGGTTTGCCTACTATTCAAGAGAAACAAGATATGTGTGTAGGGTGTTTGGTTGGAAAACAAAAAAGGAAGCCATTTCCAATTGAAGGTGCTTGGCATGCCAAGGGGCTTTTAGATCTTGTTCATGTAGATCTTTGTGAGCCATCATGGAAGTCTCCCAAAGTGTTCTTGAGTACAAGGTACTTTATGTTGGTGGATGATTATTTGAGAAAGATGTGGGTCTACTTCTTGAAAAAGTAGTCTGACTATTTTGCTTCTTTCGAGAAATTCAAGGCATTGATGGAAAATCACGCTAGCCGACAAATCAAGACATTGAGATCCGATAATGGGGGGAATTCGCTTTCAAACAATTCAAGGATTACTGCGCAGAAAGAAGGAATTCATCATCATCCTGACAAATTTCCATATACCCCACAACAGAATGGGGTGGTTGAGAGGCGAATAGAACTATCATGGAGATGGCTCAATGCATGATGCATAGTAGAGGTGTACCATTCAAATACTAGGGAGAAGCAATAAACACAACGGTATATATTCTCAATCGGTTTCTTTACAAGGCTTTTGAGAACATCACACTTGAAGAAGCTTGGTCCAAAACCAAACCCGAGGTATCAACTTTTCGTATTTTTGGTTCATTGCATATACTTTGGTTCCTGATAAAAAGAGTAAGTTAAGACTCTAAAACTACAAGATATTTCTTTGTTGGTTATAGTGATCAGTCTAAGGCTTATAGGTTGATTGATATTTCCACTAACAAAGTAATTGTTAGTCGTGATGTTGATGTGAAAGAAATAGAGTCATTCTTTGCATGTGATCAACAAACAATTGGCTATAATCAACAAGCTATTGGGTGTGATCAGCGAACCACATCTGAAAATCTTATGATTCCTTTGCCCAATGAAAAGTCTAGTTTATCTCATACTCCTCCACGGACTCCACCACAACAACTTGTGACACCCACAAGTGATACACTTGTATATAGAAGACGCAAACCTAAATTGGTTCCTCATCCGGTAGAGCCTCAGCCAAAACAGATTTCTTCAATCCAACGAAGGCCTAAGTGGTTTTACTCCACTTTGCAAGATGTGCGAGAGGATGAAATGCCTCAATCGATGCACACCACCAGCAGATTGGTAAGCAAATTGTTAATTTAGAGCATGTTCATTTTGCTCTTTCTTTGGATCTTCACAAAATCGTTGAGCTACCAAGATACTCTGAAGCAAAAGGTATACTGAATGGGAAATCTGTCATGCAAACAAAGTATGATGCCTTGATGAAGAATAATACCTGGACATTGGTGAAGCTGCCTTCAAGGAAATAACCCATTAGCTGCAAATGGGTATACAAAGTCAAGTGCAAAGCGAATGGTACTTTGAATAAGTACAAAGTACGTCTTGTTGCCAAAGGCTTCTCACAACAAGAGGGAATAGATTATGAGGAGACTTTTGCTCCTACTACAAAGATGGTCAATTTTCGGTTGCTTCTTTCAATTACCACTCAATTTGGATGGAAGGTTTTTCAGATGGATGTAAAAAGCAACTTCCTGAATGGAGATTTGATAAAGGAAGTCTATATGGTGCATCCTGAAAAGTTTTTGGCATGTGGTCATAAACACCTAGCGTGTAGGCTAATTAAGACCTTCTACGGGCTTAAACAAGCTCCTCGAACCTGGTATATTAAAATAGATCAACACTTACGAGATTCCGAATTCACAAAAAGTCTTCCGATATGAATCTTTATGTCAAAAATGATGGTGATGACATTGTGATACTTATTGTTTATGTTGATGATCTTGCCATCACAAGTAGTGGGGCCACTTTGTTATTCAAAGAGTAAAATCAGATTTGTGTTGCTTTTGACATGACTGATTTAGGCCTCCTACACTATTACCTAGGTGTAGAATTTTGGCAACATAATCATTTGATTTTCATAGCTCAAGTCAAGTATGTTATGAATTTGTTGCAGAATTTTAGGATGTCTGATTGTAATCCTTCTTCTACACCTTGGGAGGTCGAGATGAAGTTATCAGCTCATGATGATTCACCACTAGCAAATGAATCACTCTATAGACAATTGGTGGGTAGCCTAATATATCTTACATCCACCCGACCAAACATATCTTTTGTTAAATATTTTCTTGATTTTTGCCTAAATCGAAACTCACACACTAGGGAGCAACAAAACAAGCTCTTCAATATGTCAAATATACTCTTGATTTTGGCATTCTCTATCACAGAGTCATAGATTTCAGACTCTTTGGCTACACAGACTCTGATTGGGGAGGTTCAGTGGATTTCTGGAGATTTACCACCAAATACATCTCTTTCGGTTCAAGAGTTATTTCATGGCAGAGTAAGCTTCAACCCATTGTGGTTATCTCTTCAACTAAAACAGAATACAAGGCAGCTATCAATGCCAGTTGTGAAGCAGTTTGGCTTCACCGGATTTTCCTTGATCTTTAGCTTCCTCATACTGCACCTACTCCACTTTTTGCGACAATTAAGGTGTATTGAAAATGGTCAAAAATCCTATATATCATGCTCGCACCAAGCATATTGAGATTCATCATCACTATATTCAACAATTAGTTGATTCTAGTGATATCCCTCTTCACTTTTGTCCTAAGGAGTAGCCTGGTGATCTAATGACTAAACCTCTTAGTCCTCTTGTTTGTAAAGTTTCGGTAAAACTTGTCGTTTCCAATTTCGTCATTAAGGGGTATTGAATATAACATATTTACTAAGAGATGGGTATCGGTAGCGGTACCAATACGAGGAGACAGGGGCGAGTACACCATTTTAAGAAAAATCATAGATGAGTACACCATTTTAAGAAAAATCGGAGACGAGTACTGGAGACAGAAATCAATATGTGTGTAAATTTTGGAGAAAACGATATGCAGACATGACCTAAGAAAAACAGTACTACCTTTTCAAAATTAAAATATTAGATGTTGATAAAGGATAAAAGCAATTATATTGATATTTATCTTTGATATCTTATCATATCTAAGGTCAAGAGTACAAAATATGTATTCTTTTAAAAACACTAAAATGCAAGTCTCGAGATGAGTACCGACAAGTACCGGTCTCCAAGACTAGTACAAGCCTCAAAGACGTATTTTTATGGTAGGAGACGAATCTTCATGCAACACTAGAATTAATGAATATATTTATACGCACACATGTTAGTTGGTAGTTTTCAATTATGAACTGTCACAAAATTGTTCCAACTACATTGTAACTACCCCCAATCATAATAAAATGAAGGACACATGCATTTGATGCACAATCCATTTTCTCATCATTCTATCCTCGTCTACATTTGCTAATAGATCTTACATAAGGGCATATAGTGCAGCACTTGGATTGGTTTAGCAACTATGGTTGACCGCTAAGGGTAGTCCAACCTAACCACACACATGTTCTCTCCTTCTTGGTTTGCTAATGCTCGATGAAAAGTTTTGAAGGTTTTTAGGGTTTTCACTTTGTTGCAAGTGAATACAGGTCATCCCGAAGTTGTGCGAGCAAGAGCAACATACAGCAAGGGTAATTTTCAGGCAAGCAAAGCACATAGGAAGTTTCAGACCCAAACTGTCAAAGGATCCAAGACCGTACAGATCTACGTCAAGATCGCAATGCCCAATCTAGACCGTGCAAGAGTTGTACGGTCATGCCCCTACTCAGTTTCTAGTTCTAAAACTTACACCAAAGCACTCCCAATCTCTGATTTATCTTTTCACTTGTATGCACATCCAGATCCTCTTTGTTCTAACATGTACAACTAAGTCTTTTTCTCCTCTTGTGCATTTGATCTATTACTTATCATTTTATCAATCATTGCAAGTATTAATGCATTATTCTTGTTGTGAATGTTTAATGGTGAATTATCAGATCAAAAAATCCACCATATAAACCCTTACATCCTCTTTATTGTTGTGCATTCCCATAACATAGATTTAATTAGGGTGTAAACAGACACATATCAATAAAAAAAGAAAAAAATGTAGAAGAGAGGCTTAATTTCTAACAAAATGCAGCACTCCAAATTGCTAAGGTTAACCACAAAACTTATGCTAAATATTTGCACCTTGATTCCCATTATCATTGTTAAGGTTATTGGATTTCCAAGGAATGATTTTAATTAGATAACAAAGAGAACCAAGAATTAGAATTATCGGTCGCATGATAGAATTTACAATAATTGCAAACTAACTAATGGGAGTTACAGATCATGTGAAAATCCCTAGAGTAGCTTACCTCTAAATTACTAGTAAACGAATCTATGAAAGGGAAAGAAATCTAATGGATTTAAGAATTGGGTTGTATGAAAATCCCACAGGGAAACAAATACTTGCTCATAATTAAATTGGGGGTTATTAAACTCTAAATGCACAGAGCTCTTTACACGGGTGCATTCATCTGTTTTACCAAACTGTCCTCAGAGCAGCACAGCTTTGCAGGACCTGGAAATATTACCCCATCTCCCAGGAAATAGTTTCACCGCAGTTTGTTTGCCTTTCCTAACTTCATGACGTAATAATTCTCAATTTGCATCTGAAGGCACGGACTGTCTTCCCTTTTAAATTGCCCAATTAAATGATCCCATATTTGCCATGTATGTAAATAAAACATGCTTATATTTTTGTGGGGTCTATTGCATCTATCTCATGAATGTCATTGAGATATGATGCATCTCTGTTCGACTTCTTTTCTTCAAGGCCATTATTATCTTGTTTATAAATTTCCTATGTAACGGATCTTGGTACGGGTAAGGGGTTCAGGTACGCCAGTATGGCAATTTCTTTTGGACTAGGAAAAGCTTGGGTACAACCATACAGGAAAAAATACAAATATTGAAGAAATATAGCCAAATAAGCAAAATTAACCACATAATATGCATAGAATAAACAAAATAAGTTAAATAACCACAAAACATACTGATAATTCAATGCCAAATGTCATGATATTCAGTGGTCAAACTTAGAACAAGTACATAGTGCAAATGTTACAATGTATACACAAAAATCAAGATAAATCAGCATATTCATATTGCTCTTCATTGTCTTCGTTGAGAGCATCAACACCATCATGAAGGTGAGAGAGAAAATGTGCAATGAGAGGTAAATGCGTTATCGTTGTTTGCTTTTGATTAAATGAATGTGAGAGTGGATATTAGGGTTTCCCCGTGTTTTCTTTTTTTATTATTATTTTTTAAGCCCAATTTTGACTTTTTGAGCTAAGAAAAAAGTTCAGTAGTGAGTAGTGAGTCCTTATCGGATTTGCACCAGGTACTGCCCAACAAGGTTTGATACGTTTGGGTTTGTCCTGGACACCATCATTAAGGTGAGAGAGTAAATGTGTAATGAAAGGTAGGTATGCAATGAGAGGTAAATGTGTTGTTGTAATTTGTTTTTAATAAAATGAATGTGAGAATGGCTTCTAGGGTTTCCACATGCTTTCTTTTGTTTTTATTATTTTTAAGTCCAACTTCGACTTATTTAAGCTAAAACAATTATTTTTTACAAAATTACTATGGCTCGTTGTCGAATTCACCCTCGGTACCACCAAGTAAGGATAGGTATGCCCATGACAAACCTGGCCTTATCCAGCCTTATTGGGCAGTACTCAGGGTGAATTTAGTGACAAATCGGACTGGACCGGTCCCCCTAGGTACAAGTACCTGGTAACGTAGTAAATTTCTCCGGACGTTGCTGTACGTATGTTGCTAGATACGTCGCTAGGTGTAATATACAATGGCAAATGGGGTGGTGGTAGAGTATAACGGCGTGAGATGTCAATAAAAATGACCAAACTTAAATTTGAGCACCATCATGGGGAAGTTTTTCTTCTTGCTTGGAAAAGCCAATAGAAATCATGATATCTTGGGCTTCATGGAGTTTGGAGCCCATTTTTCACGTAGAGTTATTTGAGCCCGACACAATGGTGCGTCCATATTAAGGTCATCTATCACCAATCAACGGAAAATTCACAAAGAAGGTGGCGATGGAGTTGTTAATTAATATGAAACCCTCTAATGGGCAAAACCATGGGAGAAATCCAAGATAGGCACCTCAATAATAATACATCTCAGCATTTATTACAGAATGTTTGAAAGGAAAAGTCAGTGTGTGGCCAGATTTAAAACACTCATATGTATTGTATATATAAATGAAGTTAGTAGTTAGTATCTAGTAGTTACTAAGTGAATTAACTACCATAGAGAACTGGTAGTTGGACTCAAGACAGGGAACTTATTGCAATGATGACCTAGGCTTAAAACTCAGCTGGTGTACACACATGTTAGGTGGTCTTTGTGTTAACCTGGCTTGGGGAGTGTGGTGGAGAAGCTAGCTTTCAATGAATTCCAAATATAATGTGTGGATGACAAGGCAGTTGGCTGTGTAGGCCTGCTCACTCATAATTAGCAGGCCCGTTTGACCTAGCAAAAAAATCCGCCGTAATGTGTCCGTAAATGCATAATTGCTATGCTGGGTGATAGGTTGCTGTTAAAAGGAATTGGGTTCCTGCAACAATTCATTGGTGGCTCTTCGTGTATGTACCCCTTATGTGGAAAGGTGACAAACTCGCAACATAAATAGATCCTATCTCTAATTTCTATGTACTGTATGGTGTGCATGCAATTGAGTGGATGTGTTGCCTTTGTATCAAGATATCCTATGTTGTAACAATTTCACAGATTTGCAGGCCATTGCTCTTTAGTAACTTCGCCTTCAAAATGTTTTATGCGGTTTACTCGGATACAGAAAAAACATGCTAATGAAGATAAACCATATAAGATTAACACTTTCAAAGTACGGGTTCAAAAACACTGCTCAACTCCTTAAAATTCAAAAACTACGGCCTACAGAATGAAAGACTCACCAAAAACTGAGTGAAAATGCTGGTGAAAAAGCCCAAACTGCGCCCCATGCTCTGTGCTAGTGGAGCAGGGAGAGGTTTTAAATATGGGTCGATGCTGAAAACCTTCTGAATGAACTGCGAATCATCCCAAAGGATAAAAATCAATCAAATAAAATGCACAAACCCTTGCCAATTTTTTGAAAAAATGAAATGAAAGCGCTATAAGCTTAATTACTAGCTCAGTGACCCATATAAATTGAGATTTGCAATATACCGACAGGCATCACTTCCAATGCTTTCGTAAATTTCTTTCTTACTCCCGAGAAAAACCGGTAAAAGTTTGGGTCTCCAAAGCTGGGCCCAGGGTCAAATAGCCATGATAATGTGTGAAATTGGATAAAATACCACATCCAGCAAGCTGGGTGTGGTGTAACCAACTGAATAGGCCAGGTATAAGTCCCAGATAACTTTAGCAATAGAGATACTTCTCAATCGTGGTTTTTAAGCCCAAGATTACTCCGCAAGGAGAAGGATTCGCTAAAATTCAAAAAAAAATAAAAATGGGAAAGCTTTGGGAGCGATTCCTGTCGGCAAATTTCAGAGCTGAATTTATAAGGGCCTATATAAAACCTTTTTTATTTTAAACTCCTAGTAACAATTAAAAACCTCCTCGCTCTCTGCACTATAGATTTGCGTAAAGCAAAACAAAATTATTTGACATGCGAATGGAATGAGAGGATACCTGAAAATTTCTTTGAAATGTATAGCGTAGTTCGGGGTCGATAATGTCTTCAACTTGTTTCTGTTTGGGAGGGGTTTTAGAGGGCACATACATGGTGGCGATTTCGCCATCTTTGGTTGATCTGAGTTTGGCATGCTCGTACGTGTCCTTGTTCTTCGACTTGGGCTTTTTCTTATCCTTCCTCCGTGGCGGAGGCGGAGGAGGAGCGAGTTGATCAAATTTCCACATTTTAATTGTAATTCCTGCACCTCGGCCTCAAAACCCCAGTTGGATACGAAAGGACAAGGCTGTATTTGTGAATGAGAATCTATTGTTTCAGCTTTACCTAAGCCTTTCACGTTCCGCTCTAAAAAAGGTTGAGGATTGGATTTTGATACATCCACGACATCTAATGGCCTAGGGTAGGTATTCCATCCTTACAGTTGTGGTATCAAAGTGGGTTATTTTCTTGTTTTCTAGTTTCGACCTTGTATTATTTCTCTTTGTTGCCAGTGTTTCGTCTACTTGAATCTCTGAATCCCGTAAGACGCGCAAGAGGGAAAGCGGACCTTTTTTAGCCCGGGTGAGGCGTGTGTGTGGTCATATACTTTCCAGTAAGACGCGGTGAAGGACAGAAGATTACTACAGACGACATGGACACTGAGGAATGGGTTGCGTCGACTTCTGGACGACAAGCCGATGATGGTGATGATGCCTTCATCAATCTGTCGGATCGATTCCAGTAAATGAAGAAACGGACATCACAGAAGAGGAGAATCCGCTTCCAGGTTGGAAACTCCCTAAACTCCCTTACAATGAAGTTTACCAGAAATCAAAGTCTTTTCATTTGATTGCCAGTACTGCTATAAGGTCTAGAGAGTCCTGTATACAAGTTAAAACGTCTGCTAAATCAGAATACGATATTCCATTAATATCTCCTAAAGATTTAGCATATCTAAAGAAGCAGTCTACATATAAATTTGTTCATATAGGATGTGTGCAGATCGGGATAACCCCGTTGTTTAGACAAGGCCTGAATGCTTCAGTTTTATGTTGTTTGCTTGACACCCGCCATGAGAGCTTTAAAGATTGTCATTATACTTTCTGCCAGAGACAAGTCTTAAAGAATGGACCGATACATTTTAATGTTTTCCAAATTACCCTGTGTCCATACAAACCGACAACTTGTTGGATCAAGTGCTTAAGCTCCACTTACAGACTACGGGTCTTAACATGAAGCCAAGGTCTTCTCCCCTTGCTATTTTTTATAGGATAATCTTTAGATTAACCAATACTGCACATCCTGCCATTAAACATGGTCCCTCACAAGGGAGCAGTGTTGTTATGCATGCAAGTTTGACAGCCCAGAAGATTGAACTAGAGGTTGTCAGTTGGGATAAAATCCGAGTACCTAGAGAATGGACAATTTCCACAAAGTGTGTCTCTGCAGCCACTTCTTCCGTCCAATCTGCCTCCAAGGTCATAGAGGACAAAGGCAAGGCTACTATATCGTTTAGAAAATCTGGTTCTTATAAACCCAGACTCTCTACATCTTCTTCCTCTCAGTCTTTCATATCAGAAAGAGGAAAAGTCAAGAACATGAAATACCCTTATGTAGCCATCCATCCCTTATACACAATCCCAACACTGATTGTTTATGGTGTGAACATTGCAAGGTCTTAGTTCAGCAGAAATATATTCCCAAGAATGGTCCACATATAAGTATGAATAGTTGTTCCCGTGCTCCTATTATCGGACTTTAGCTGACAAGCGGATCATGCTTAACAGAGCCAAAGTGTTAATGGGCTCAAAATAAGCAACGTCTTCTCAAGCTGACAACACAGACTTTCCAGTTGCCAAAGACTTTGAAGTCTACACGGAAGATCGGCAACAACGCCGACAGTATTGGTATCAGCGTCAACTGGATTCAAAGATTGAACAGTCTGAGTCTGCAAGAATGCTCAATTGGAACAACAGAGCTACCAAAGCCATTCATGATCAAGTTCTCTCCCAGAACGAAAAACTCAAGCGTATGCAAGATACGTTGAAAGCTATTGAGCTTCGACAACAGGGAGACCTCCATTCTGTTGTTGCTTTATTAAATAAAAAGGTAGATAGTTTATCTACTAATGTTCATTCTTTATCCTCTAATTTAGAGCAAGTTCCTGATAAAGTCAGTAACCTCCAGTTGCACATACAAGATTCTATACATGTTGTTTCTGAAGGAACTGAAAAGAAGGTTATTGACAGTATTCAGACTGTCAATAATAAAGTAAATGAGTTATGTTTTTCTGTTTCTGAGCTTGAACATAATTTTCCTTTAACTATCACAGTTGTAAATAAAATAGAAAGCTCTCAGTCTGACAAAAGTAGTATATCTTCGAGTTCCCAAGGACCCAGTCCTGATTGGTCCAAAGCAATTACTTGGGCTCAAGTTGCTGCAATGAAATCACCTCTCAGTCAACAGAAGGACGGCGATAAGAAAATTGGCATGGCAAGATTAACAGAGGAAGCTGTTGAAGCTTCATGGATACAGGAGAAAGCTCTACACCTCCTCTACAAGGTACTATAAGAACTCTAAATTTTCAGCCGAATTTTTATAAGATTGAATGTAAATCTACTGATGAAATCAGAGAAATGATACATGGTATGATCGGTGGGCAACACTCAAGTACTACAATTTGGCAAACATGATAAAGATATTGCCGGCATTATTGCTAATGGTTTTGTTGGCATTCTCAAAGAATGGTGGGACGTTGTTCCTGCCCGCATGAAAGACCAGATCATCAATGGCCAAGGCGAGGAAGGAGCTGAACGCGTTGGTGGTGGAACGGCTAGTTTAACAGCCGCCATAATCGCAGAATTCATTGGAACAGTTGAAGATGAAAAACGGCTAAGTACTCTTGAGTTCCTCAGAGCTCAACTCTGCGATATGTCTAAAGTCAAAGAGTATCAATGCTATATGTAGAAGCTACTTTACAATTCAGGTACTCCTTTTAATTCCACCATGAAACTCAGATATGTTGAGTCTTTCCCATCCTATTTTTCTAATGAATACAAGAAAGCCATGCATGGTTACACTGATGCTGATTTAACGTTTGGAAAAATTAATCAGATTATAACTGAAACCAATCAGCGTCTATGTCTTGAGAAAAATCCCGAAAAGAGGCTATTAGAGCTGAGAAACTTTTAGGAGTTAAGTTTTGTTCGGCCCAAATAGACAATCAGTTTGGCTGTCCTGCTCCTAGTTTCTCTCAACATAAAAATATAAGAAGCATTATAAACGCTTCAAGAAATCTAGGAACCCTACCAAATGCACAGATTGTGCCTCAAAGCCTTTCAAGCCCCGAAGAAAATTTTTTCGAAAGAAAAAATATTTCCCTAAGTCTAAAACATTGAATGTTTTATATGTAAAGGAAATCATTACAGTCGGGACTGTCCTAAGAAAGGTCAAAAGGCCTCTGCAAAGGCCAAAGTTAATTTTGTACAGGAGCATCTTCTTGATGAAGATACCTATGTGTTCATTTCTGACACAGAAAGCTATGAATCAGACATTGAGTTCTCTGAACTCACTATTGCTGCTAATCAATTAACAGAGTCCTCCACAGAATATGAATATTCTGACTCTGATCAAGGATATGATTCATTGCCAAGTTTTCATTGCAGTATGATCAGAAGTTCTTATGAACACCCTTTCATTGCTCCTAGTTCTATTGTGCTCAAACAGAAGCTAGACACACTCAAGCAAGAGCTAGCGACATGTCCTCCACACATGGTCAACCGCTATTATTCTCTGCAATCTCAAGTTTATGAGTTGAAGAATCAGTTGGATGCAAAATCCAACAAGAAAAACATGAAGATCTTCAACTTGCTTCTCGCACGCCACCCTCTCCTGAGACTTCTTTTGCTCCTTATCAGTTTTCTCTTCCCCGTGCGAGAGGTCACGGACGAAGCCATCCTTCTTCTAGTTTTGGTCATGGTCGTGGATCTGGACCTCGACATTTTCCTTTCTTATTTCCTGAAGAAGAAGAACACAAAGAAGAAAGTATGAGTATGACTAGAGCCAGCCGCTTTCACAAAGAACAAACCGTCTCCAATCCAGTCCTACTCCAGAACACCAAAAATAAGATTTTGGAGACAAGCACGTATATCCCTTCTTGAACGAGCAATTCAGAAAGCCACCGAAGAATTTCTACTCTCCCAAGAAGAACCACCACCAATGCTGATAATACTGAAGAAAGTGTCGATAGGCTGATCATGGAAAAAAGCCTACGAACAATATGAAGCAAAACATCAGGAAAAAGTAAGTACAGTCATAACTCCTTGTAATCCATTCTGCAAAGTTCAAATATGCATTCCAAATATGAAGCCATATTCTCTAGACGCAATGATAGATACTGGTGCAGAAATCAGTCTATTAAAAGAAAAAGCTATTCCTAGAGATTGTTGGGTTTCTGATTTCCTGCAAGTAAGTTTTGATTCCAAAAGAGTAATTTCTAAGTGTTCTGCCCATATTCCAGTACAGTTAGGGCAAGTACAGACTGTGTTTAAAGTTCATCAATTTGACCTCCTACACTATGATATGTTACTTGGGTCAGATAATCTAAACAATCACATGCCCTATACCATTTGTGAAAATGAGATCCGATTCCCACAAGGATCTATTCCTAGACTCTAGTCATACCAGTCTATTGTGCCCTCAGCACCTAAGCCACATAAAGCTTCTAATTTTGACTGGTTACATAAATCCATCTCTATGAATGCCTCTATTATTGATGCCCTCATCACTAAGATTAAGATTGATTGTTCTTCTGACAATCCCCATGCTTTTGTTCATAGAAAGAAACATTATTGTCAGCTAGAATTTCAGACCACCACTCCTCCGAAATTCAAAGCACACCATATAGGCATGTCTCCCTCTGAAAGAATTGAATGCCAAGCAGAAATTGAAAATCTGCTTAAAGGAGGATTTATTCAAGCATCCAAGTCCCCCTGGACATGTCCTGCTTTTTATGTCAATAAAAGGAGTGAGCAAGTTAGAGGTAAAAAGAGATTAGTTGTGAACTATAAACCTCTCAATAAGTATATCCTGCCTGTACAACACCCAATTCCAAGCCGAGATGATTTGTTGACTCGGATTAATGGCAGCAAGGTTTATAGTAAGTTTGATTTGAAATCAGGTTTCTGGCAGATCTTCTTAAACTTAAGATACTTATAAGACTGCATTTAGTATTCCTGGTGGCCAGTATGAATGGACAGTTTTACCATTTGGCTTAAAAACTGCACCATCCATTTTTCAGAAGAAAATGGATCAAATTTTTGGTCACTTGTCCAAATTCTTAATTGTTTATATAGATGATATTCTGATATTTTCTCAGAATACTAAAGATCATTTGGAGCATTTAGAACAGTTTTATAAAACAGTGTATGCCAATGGACTCTGTCTCAGTCCTACCAAAATGGAAACATTCAAAGATACAATTCAGTTTTTGGGCATTACCATTAAAGACGGAGCCATACTTTTGCAAGAGCACATTGTCTCAAAAATCAGCTTATTCCCTGATGAAATAACAGATAAAACACAATTGCAAAGATTTTTGGGTTGTGTTAATTATATTGCAGGTTTCTATAAAAATGTTGCTGCAGATAGGATTGCTATGCTAAATAAAAGGCTTCGCACTAATGCTCCAGCATGGGATTCTCAAATGACTAAAGCAGTCCAGCGAATTAAACAAAGTTGCCAGACTCTCCCTTCTCTGTCTCTACCTGGAACAGGATTTAAAATTATTGAGACAGATGCATCTGAAGAATTTTGGGGAGCAATCCTCAAAGAAAGAAAAGAGAATGATACAGAACAAATATGCAGGTATGCTTCTGGATCCTTCAAAGGTCCCGAACTTAAGTATCATTCTAGTCACAAAGAAATACTTGCTGCTAAAAGAGCTATCCAAGCTTTTCTGTTCTTTATTCAACATGAGAAGTTTTTGTTAAGAACAGACTTGCAGCATTTCAAAGGAAGACTGTATAAAGGAGATCCTACAAATAAAACAACTTATGGTCGTCTGCAAAGATGGGCTCAATGGTTTGATGGCTATGATTTTGATGTTGAACATATTTCAGGAAAAAGAATGCTCTTGCAGATTTTGCTAGCAGAGAGCTAGTTCAACATAAAACCATAAGTGTTACGCAGATTGTTCATGAATTCCTCCATCCTGTCTGGAATACTTCTACATGTTCCAATTTTGTAAAATCAAAGGAACGATGTGATAATGTTATGTCTTGGGAGGCACAACATCTGCTATTATCCAGAGAAATAATCTCTGTATCTCCTTACCAAATGACAGAGGTGGCTTGTAGATTCGTTGATCCAAAGATCCCAACCTCTGACTTCCATACACCAGACCCTATTGTTTTTTGTACTCTACGATGCAAATGGCGCCATTCTTGATTCGCAGAGCCTCTTGATGACCGTCCTATCGAAGGAGTCCGACTTCGGTAATTAATTCCAAGGCCTAATACTATGTGGCGATTTGAATTCTCAAGGCTCTGGCCAGAAGGTGACCCCTTACAAAATGATGCATGGAACCGCCCAAGCAAACCAAGAGATCAACAATATATCACAAACCATTTCAAATATTTCTTATCTAAGTTCATGCCTACCAAACTATCTGATAGTCCATTACTCAGTCCCAGTCCAGATACTGTCAGAAATATCATTATTAATTGTAAGATTCCCTAGTATGTTAAAATGAAATATTATGTTCGTACTAACACCATGCAGGGTCATCATGCAAATCCAAATGGAGAACTCTGGAGGAAGTTTTATATCCACCATACGATGAATGTACCTCCTCCTGCACCTGGATACTCTCTGCGAATACCGGATCGGTATTTATTCCCTACTCGACAATATCTTTGTAGAGATACTGATGGTTCCCGTGTTGTTTCACGTCTGTGGTATGATCATAATACACGACAACTTTTTCCTGTAACACAACAAGAAGATTCTTCCTCATCCTCAGATGATGACATTGGACCCAGCGTCCTTTTACTGAGCCCATAATGCTAGATGACAGGCATGTTGTCATCACTTTAATAAAGAAGTGGACCTCCCCACGTTCTAAAGGTGTTATGACGAGTGGCATGTACTCGTCCTTTTGCATTAGTGGGAATATTTTTGGGTAACTTGTGTTACCGGTTCCCGGTCTTTAGGTTTCTAGGTATCTGGTGTCATCCTCCTCTCCATTCCTATATAAGGATGGGTTGAGCCTCTTTGTAATCATCGGATTTTAATCGGGTTTTTAGCTTTTAAGATAGTCTTTTTGAGTCCGCAAAGTTTTGCAAAGTTTTAAGTCTTGAAGTCTGAGCAATCTTGTGAGAAACAAGAAAGCATTATAATGGAGCCTTGCTCTTACATTAATAAAATTTGAAGATTATATTGATCCTGTGGGTTAATGACTAGCAATCGCATGTGTACAATGCAATGTGAACGCTAAACGAAATATGTTATTTGATTTAGAGGGATAGTTATTTCTTTTGTAGTTGATGTGGATAAGGGGTATGATTGACAATTCTGATTTTCTATTAAAGCCAAAAAAATGTTGCAAAGTACATTGGAAGGGATGTTAAATAATAGTTAGTTGTGTAATAATCGAATACAAATGCAAGTGAGACATGTAAGTTTGCTAACACTCACTCTTGAGAATGTAGTGAATATGAAGTGTTGACGTCAAAGTAGATTTAAAGAACCACTCAGTGCTTTAACATATTAGCTCTCCAAGAAACATAAATGAGACAAAATATGCAAGCAAATATAAACAACCTTAAATGGCTAGGGTACATTGTAGAGTGCTTTATTATCTCAAAGAGTTTGAGAGCATCATTGTCAGAGCTATTTTGTGCATATCCTACAATTATGGCATTCCATGAGACCACATCTGTTTGAGGCATTTTGCAAACAAAAATCCACTTTCCATTATACTTTGATGGATGTTCATACCTTGTGCTAAGGCTCCCATATTGGTATAGAAAGGGAGTATGTTGACAAAGGTTGTGGAGGTGGGTTTGCACTTGTCAAATGCATTCGCCTAAAAATTTTGAAGGCATTTTCAACAAACCCATTTTATGCATATCCTGCAATCATTTAAGTCCATGAGATCACATCTCATTGAGGCATTTTATCATACAATTCACATGCCTTGTGTATGCTAACATAATGTACAAGGGCAAAATAACATCCAGAATAACCAAAGTCCAACACTTCAATGGAAAAATAACATGTTGTATTTGTTGAGTACTATTGCACATGACAATGATGAGTTGGTGTATAAGGAGATTGCAGCAAATCCCTGACAGAATAGTATACCAAAATGATACTTGTAGCCTATTTTCGAGACACAACTTGAGAAAGAAGGGAAGAGGCAGTAAGATGAGCGCGCAAAACATTTAATTATGCATTCATATCTCAAGTGTTGACTGCAAAGGAGCCTTCCAATTTTGAGGCAAGTGACAATAGTATGTCAGTTTATAAGGAACTATAGAAGTTTTCTTTTGAAGCAGGGAAAAAGGGTGAAACATAGATTTGAAATAAGCAACATAGCAGTGATAGTTCAAAGTAGAGATTCCTGCTAATATCTTTCTACTCTACGACCTAAGATCATAGTTGCTCGAAATACAACTAAAGAGTTGAGGCCACTAGAGAACCAATCATAAACAAAATAGCAACAGATAGGGTATGGCGCCAAACTAGTCATGTACCCAAAACAAAGCATGTCCCTGAATATGCTCCTAAGTTACAGATGGACTATGGTGCTAGACCATTCATACCCAAAGCAGAGCATGTCCCTGAATATTCACCTACGCTACAGATAGAGTATGGCGCTAGACCAGTGCATGTTGAAAGCTTGGCTTCAGACAATCTATCTCTTGTACCCAAAATTGGATATGGAAATTCAGGGAGCTTGGTTGTCGTACAAGCCCAAGAATGGGGAAGGAGTGGTTCAACGTCCGTGGTTTCTAATATGAATACCCAGGTGGTGCCAAATGCAGAGGAATTGAGGTCTGCTCTTGCAAAGAGCCTGAAACACTACAAGGACTTAACTGTGCTCCATCCAGGTTACCCCACACTTGAGCCTCAGGGTAGTATGATTGTGTTTGTGGATACAAAGACCGATACAAGTGGCAGAAAGCGCAAACGACCAAGGCCCACAAGACCTAGGTCGGTGATCCAAAATCTAACAATGACAACCTATAAATATGACCTTAATATCATTTTAAAAGTTTAAATCAAAGCTCTAATTCACAAACCAATAAAGCACTAATTCTGACCTCAATTCTCCAATATTCTGGAGCTGAGAGGGATACTTTCAAAAGAAAATAACAGAAAATAGAAATATGTATATTAAGTATCCAAAATTATATACAATCACTTTTAAGGTGCATGAGATCAAATGAATTCAACCAATTGACTATGAATTTAAATGCATACCTACGAAATCGATTTAACATAGGGGATTATCGGAACTTTGACAAACTAAATAATGAAATTATAGTGTTAGTGACCAGTATTTAAAGGTTAATGCATGCAAAAGCTATAAAATAAAATTTAAAAATAGTAAAGTCAAAACAACATGCAAAATCAGAAAAGCAAAATTGTTAGAAAAGCAAAAGCAAAATTGTTAAAAATAGCAAAAGCAAAGGTTAATGCATGCAAAAGCTATAAAATAAAATTTAAAAATAGTAAAGCCAAAGCAACATGCAAAATCAGAAAAACAAAATTGTTAGAAAAACAAAAAACAAAATTGTTAAAAATAACAAAAGCAAAATTGTTAAAAATAGCAAAACCGTCATTTAAGCCGTCAAATTTGACACAGTCCCATGAATGTCTGCAAAGCCCTTTCCCATAGGGTAACGCCTTCGGCGTAATAACTAGTCCTCTATAGCCTTTGGGATTAGAGCTAGAGTGGGTAGTTGGCAAGCACTCGAGCCCCACCATCAAGCCACACCCTTGCACCCAACATCATTCTAAAACTAGTAATCGCACTAAAAAGGTGTAATGGGTATGCCAATAGTGGAGATCCGAGGAGAATGGAAGAGGGGGAAAAGGAACGAGGAAAGCCCAAACCTTGAAAGTGAAAAAATGGAGAGTATTAGCGAAAGGAGATAGATTCAAAAGAAATATTTCTATGTTTTTGAAATTACACCACAAGTGATGTAAAGTCAAATGGAGGAAAGAGTGGAGGGAAAGGGAAGGAAGTAAGAAGAGAAGGAGAAGCAATGTAATGGATGAAGGGAGCAAGTATCCATGAACATAAAATGGGGCTAGTGGTTGCATTTGGTGAAGATGTTCCTCCTCTTTGATCCAAATTGTAATGTACATGCCAAGGCTCGTTTTGGAGAATCTCTAGAAGGAGAAAGAACAAGATATACGCATGTCATCGATACTATAGACTTTGGAGACAACTGTGAAAGTAAGACATTGTCTTTTGATTCCTTCGATATCAATAGTTGATTTGTCTGCAATGTAAACCCGTGCACTTTATGGATTAGAAGATCCCAAGCCATTTTTAGGGAAGCAACTTGTAATTCCCTTGAGAGACTGGGGATAGGAACACAAGTTGAGCATCCCAAGATGGACTGTTAAACTAGATAAGCACAAAGGACAAAAGGGCCAATAGTTTTGTGCTTGTGCTATAGACAACAAATACAACTTGGTCGATAACACCATCAACAAACCCAATGTTAACCCATAAGTTGGCAATAAGCATAACCTTTTTATCCTTGCAAAGAAGATTTTTTTGTTACAGAATCGTCATCATCTAGATCACTTTGAGATTTCCTTCTTGTATATTTGGCATTGCACTGTACAACATGGGCATTCAAGGACTTCAACATTTCCTTCTTGTGCTCGTCACAAATTCTTTTGTTGTGAAAAATTCAAAGAGGAGAGAAAACATAAAGTTCAGCCTTAAATTGGAAGGAATCCCTCCAAGAAATTGGGGACTCACAATCCTCAAAATGTGGTTTAGCATTACAAATTTTCAAGATTTTGCGAAAAGAGATTTGTACATAGTTGGAGATTTGTTACCAGAAGATCACGTATACACCTAAAATTTTATGCTTTCTCTTTTCATACCTATTACTAACAATTCTTTTTTCAGGTTAGAAGTCGTTAATGCATCTATCTCGAAATGAATACCTTAAGGCGCTCGCTCCGAGATAGGGGTATGGTTATTCATGTAACCATTGGGTTAGGGATGATACATGGAGAGAGAACAACTTTTGGTCCTATTTATGTATTTCTTTTGCTCATATCCTCACATTCTTCTAACATATAGCTTACTCATGACCACATTTCTTTTGTCTTGCATTATCCTTATTTTCCACGACACCTTACACACACCCCTTTTTGCTTTTTCATCCCTAGCCAACGCCATCGCTGCGCGGGAATGGAATGCGTCGCAAATTCAAATTCCCTGCCAATGCCTTCGCTGCATGGTGATGGAGTTGGTATAAATACCCCAACTCTCATTTTCACATTAGAACATCAAATCGATCACAAAAGAACTTGCCATTAGTTTTGCTCTCTTGCACCAACTTACACCTGCTTGCTCAACTTCTGGATTTCTTACATCTTGACTCTTGGCTTGAGATTCTTCTTACTTGGATTGGTTTGCTTACACTTTTGGGTCATCTATAATGAGCTAGGACTGGATTGTTTCCCCTTCTCCACCTGAAAGTTGTTCTCTCTTGGTGTATGGTCCTTTGGGAGATAGATGCATCAACGACCGCCCCCAAATAGGTAAGTGCTCTAACCCATTTTGTCATTTTGTATAGAGTAGTTTCCTACATTCACTACATACTATATGTTAGCTTAGTATTTTATGGACATGTTAGGTTAGCATATTGTATTTCAGTTCTTCATTTCATGTTACATGCTTTACTTTGGTTAACATAGGCTTTGCATGCTTATTTTATTCATTATCACCCCCATAGTGTTGATACCTCCATAGGTTCCTACATATTCTTCAACCCAAGGCCTTAAAACCTTAGGTTATCTCGAGTGTAAGGGTTACTTCCCTTAGGGTATGTGATCATAATAGTCCTTATACCCCCTTTAATTATATATGCTTGTGTGTCGGTCTTGGTGTGTCCCTCACTCATTGTCTCGATACCCTAGTTGAACGAATGATAAGAGTGCACGATGTCTAAACACATTTTCGTCCATTCATACAAATCATTTGTAGAATAATAAACTTGTTGAAGGTCCACCATAAGGTTGATCCATACAAGTTTCCAGTTTTTTAAGTGAGTATTATACATTTTAAAAAATATTATATGTTTAATCCCATAACCACAAATGGTTTTAATTTTAAAAAAGTCTTGCACTTTAATTAAAAGAACCAAGAATACAATCTTAGTATCACCACACATAATGGTCACTTTATTTTTATATTCAAAAATACATAATGGTCACTCCGTTATAAATTCATAAAAAACACAAAAAGTTAGATTCATTCCGATTAAAGTAATATGATGCGGAGGTTTTTTTTTCGGTATAAAAGTATTAAAGTTCATCTTAAATTAATGGTATTATAATATGTAAAATATGTTAATGTGTGATTGTATAATTATATGTAATTAGAATAATCGAGTACTTATTCATTTATTCAACTATATAAAATATATTTGAAATGAGAAATTAAAGCATGGTAATTGGGAAGACATGTCGTGACTTGGGGAAGCATACAAAAACACAAAAACTAATTGACAAAATGCATTTTCCAATAATCGATTTAAGATATGACTGTCATTTTTTATAAAGATCAAGTAAAATCCAGCCTTATAAAAATGTAATTTTTTAAAGAATATTAATGTGGTATACAATTTGAAGGGTAAGACGAACAAAATCTTTGTCATCCATTTCTAGGTAATACCTAGTCAAGCAAAGTTGTTTTCTATTTTTTCCCTATTTGTTATAGGTTTTGTAATTGTCTTGTTTTTTTATATATTTGGTAAAAAGAAGGTTTTGGAAGGGGCCCTACCTGTTACACCAAGGATCTTCAATCCATATATGTCCATCGTGTTCTCGAGACCAAAAAGATCAAATATCAAAAAAGCAGATTAGTGAAGCGAAGAAACCAACATAAAAATAGCATGGAACTAGCAAAAGGCCACTTGGTCGGCGTGAAAGGAAGTCAAAAGGCCAACAACACGAAAAAAAAGGAGCGGGAAGGCCACACCTCAAAAGCTATCTAAAAGTAACCATTGGTACCTCGATTATGGATCCTTTTTCTTTATCCTCGGCATCTAAGATCTCAGCGGGGATGCTGTCAACCCCTATCCAGTTTTGAAACCTTTCAGATTTTACACCAATGTTTGCACACAGATCAACAACTTTGTTTCCTTCCTTGAAGGTGTGAGAGATTTCATAACTAGGAAAGTTCTTCAGAATTGAAATGGAATCGCAATGATTTTCTTTGATAGTCTAACTAGGGGAAGATTTACTTTAAAGGCGATCCAATATGTTCATGGAATCTCCTTCCACCCAGAGTTTAGAGATATTCAGAGAACTGACAAGTTGGACTCCCCATGAGGCTACTAATGCTTCTGCATAATGATTAGTTTGCTCACCCATATTCCCAGCATATGCTGTAATAAGTTCTCCTTTGTCATTTCGATAACTCCTTCTCCCCCTGCTCTACCTAGATTCCCTTTGGCCACCCTTGGTCGAAGTTTAACTTGTGCCAACCTTATTGAGAATGCTTCCAAATAGTCTTGCTCCTAGCAATTTTAGAACTGGATCTTGTTCAAATTGAAGTTGTCATTTGCTAAGGACTTTAGTATCTAAGATTTAAGACTATTTTTGTTGCATTTGATGGAAATTTTGAAATTTTCAGTAATAAACCCGACCAGTGCTTGAAAACAATCTCCACCTTTGATATATTTTCCTTAAATATTCGTTTATTCCTTTCCTTCCAGATGGCCCTTTGTAAGTGTCTTGTTATTTTCACTCAATGCTTATATTATATGCACATGGGAAAACAACATTTTGTTTCAGGACCATAGTTTTGATATTTGTCTATTTATCTTTTTTCTCGATATCTTCATTACTTTTAGTGGTTGCAAAACATTATCAACTTCTTTTTGATTAAATTTTGTGAAAGTACAATGCCGAAATCTATTAATATACCAAGACAATAAACCAAATGTAGGTGGGCATATGTTTCATTTAGTTAGTTTGTGAAGCTCAAAATACTTTAGTACAACCACATGGTATAGCCCACCAAGAATTTATAGTCCACCTGAGCTTCATACACATAAAGAGAAAATGATATATTTGCACTTGATATAACCCATATTCCTATACAACATTTACTGATTGTCAAGAGTTAATTTGAATCTTTCCAAAAGTAAATAAAACCTTATAAAACCACAACACAACCCGGATCACCATTGCAACTATAAACCACATAAGATAAAGTATATGTAAACAATAAAAGATGTATTGGTTTGCTTCATTTACAATAATGCTTACCATTCAACTACTCGAGGCACCAAACACATGACCAAAATTGTATCCAACCGGAGTTGCATAAGTGCAAGGAGCGTCCCAATCAAATTAGAGGTGGACGGAGTCACATTAAAAAAAGGAAGTTGTATACAAAACACAAGAGATGGTTCATGTATATAGATAGATGCCCTCCCAATATGGGCCTTTCCCAAAACCACACGTGACTTCGGACAATGGCCACAACCATTAAAGTATCCATTTGTTCATGTCGATCGCAACAACCCCTACAACCTAAAGTGAAATGAAATATTTTAATGACATCCATGAGACTGAAGAGTCTATGGGACCAAAAGCAAATAATTTAAGATGATTTTAGACTCTTTTCAATATCAGATCTTCTACTGTGGATCTTGAGCACAAAACCCACGATCTTTTCAAGTCTTGTTTCTTCGAATAACTCATTTAATCTATCCACCTTCAAGTCATTTTTGTATTGGATACAAATATCATCATAAGCTGAACACTCCATGATGAAGTGCCATTCCGTCTCTACCACCCCTTTACTGCAGAAAAGACAAGTTCTCCTTTCCCAATCCTCCTTGGGTATAGTCCATCTACCAGTTTCACATCGAAGGTGATGCGATCCGGTCCTCATTTGAGCCACTAAAATCCTTGCTTTACCCTTGATAGCTGCCCCTAGATAAGATTTTTCATCATGTTCCCAAGTGGGGTTAAATTCTTTGATGTAATATGTTTTCTTTCGACCAATTTGCTCTGTCCACATGGCAGTCCTAAATTTTTCTATCACATATTTTTTATTTCCTTGTTGTTGTTAGGACACTCCTGAAAGTTGATGCCCCATTTGTTCATCCATTTGTTGTTCTGCTTCATCCAAGTTTTCTTTCTACACTCTAATTTTTCCTCCACAACCATTTTGGGCCAATGATGATTATCCATGCTTTCAACCTTTTTCAGATAACTTAGCAACCGAGTTATTGTTGATGCTTCCATCGAGAAAGTACCGCTTCAGCCAACAAGATCTCATAAGGGATTGTTGATTTGACTTTAAGAGTGCTTGTGATTAGATGTTTCTAGATTCTTTCTAATTGTCTCCACCCATGATTTGACATGCTACTCCCCCATACTTCGCAACCATAAAGGGTAACTCGGGATGACTAGCAATCTAAAAGGGTTTTCTTGGTTTTCCAGTCCCAAAGTTCAGCCATCCTACACCTATTTTGAAGTAGGTAAGACGTTTTCCAACCCCCCGCATATATTTTTCTCTACAAGTCTCCCAACTAAGCTTGTTGTGGAAATCAATCCCAAGATATTTGTATTCTGTTACAATTTCCAACGGGCTCCCCTAAAAAATAAAGTTAATTTGTTTCTCTTTCCTTTTTAAAGAAAAAATCATGACTTTGGTTTTGCTAATGTTCACTTGCATCCCGACTTCCTGGCAAAAGAGTTCTAAGGCTTTCAAATGATCCCTCAATCCTTGAGTTGTTTTTGAAATTAGAATAAGATCATCGACATATAAGAGTAACTTCACCACATAACTTGCCAACTATATGCCCCCTCCCTCGGTTTTGTTTAACCATTCTTCAAGCTTGTCAATGTATAAGCCAAACAAGGTGGGAGAGAGAGGACAACCTTGCTTGACACCAATGTCACTACCAAAACATTCTGACATACCCTCTCTGGTTCTGATTTTAGCTCTGACCTGCTCATAAAGCCTATGCATTCATTGCTCTAAACTCATATGGAATCCCAAGTTCCTCCATCCTGTTCCAAAGTTTGTCTCTAGGTACCATGTCAAAATATTTCTTAAAATCAACAAAGCAACAAAAGCTTCCTCTCCTTGGGTATCCCATACCTTTTCAATCAAGTGCCTAAGAGTGATGCAATGGTCGATGGTTGAATGTCTAGGTCGGAAGCTTGCTTGCCCTTTTTCTCTTTTACCCTCTCTTTCAGCCCAACTGTTGATTCAATGTTCTATCATGCCCCCAAAAAGTTTACTAAGGAGAGGATTGACCATAATGGTGCAGTAATTGGATGGATTATTGATATCACCGCTTTTAAATAGAGGAATAACAACACTAGTCATCCACTCCAATGGGAAGCCATTCTGGTTGATCTCATTGAATATTTTTCTGATGTGCAGAGTGAGGACCTCCACACCCCACTTTAAAAATTCATCTTGCAACCCATCAATATCTTGTGCTTTACCACTTGTTAGATTCATTATGCCATGTTTGATGTCCGAGAAAACAATCTTTCACTATAAGGATGGAGTTTGTCACACAACACAAAAATTGTGTGACCATCTTATGAATGGAACAATGTAAATATAAAACACATATGAAATTATAGTCTAGCATTTTATCAATCTTAGACCTGACACCTACCAAACCCTACACTTGGTGTTGAGAAAACCATACTCTCCAAGAAATTTATGCACTACCGTTAAAAATACGCATTAAGGACATATGACCGAGAGAAATCCACAATAGGCCCACATCATTAGGTTCCTTCAAAATACGCCATTGCAAAAAAATAAAATTTGTCTTATCTTCTCCTTAACCCCATGCCATGCCACTTCACCGCCATCTGCATGTGATGCATGAAATTTCCACATTGACGGCTCCACTTATATCATGTGTCAACGCACCTCTTCCCCGCACTAATGGCCATGTCAATCCTCTCATCATAGGAACCCTCCATCCAAAAGAGGCATGCCTATTAGCATGATAAATATTATACTTTAATTTAAATTACATCAATTATCATCTCTCTCTCTCTCTCTTTATGTGTGTGTGTGAACTAGAAATATAGTAAATATCAAAATAAGAAATCTTAATAACATGCATGATAAAAATATAATCTTATACAAATTTAAAAAAATAGAAGTTAGAGTTAAGGTTTGGAACATATTCATTGAATTTAGATGAGGTGAAGTGGCAATGATTTGAAATTGTCAAAATAGGTTGTGCAAAGTGTTGTTTAGTCGTCTTGAAATTTTGGTGAGCCCAAAAATAAAGGGAGGATGAAGTTTTTGTATAGGGAAAAGTCACCCAAATGGATTTGTCTTATGTGGAAAACTTTGCCTTGTATAAGGTTTTGTTAAATATTTATTTTGGTATCATGATATTCTCGTGTCTTTAGTTTTGTTTTCTATGTTTGAAATACCGTAATAATGATTATGCAACATATTAAGGTTTTTCATTCTTTAAACCCTATCTTTCTCTACGAAGACCTGAAAAGGGGCTAGTCTAATCAAATTGGACTAACCCCACCCCACCCCTATGGTGTGATGAGTGTTGCACTATGTACCAATACTTCAAAGAGGGATCAAAGCTCACAAAGTTGTCCCTTCTCGTGAATGTGTGTAAATATGAAATAAGCAATGTGTTGGCGAGATCCTAAAGTGGACCTCTAACACCTTGTAATAGTCTTGATATAGGATTTAGCTTTGTAAAATAGCTAAGGAAAACCATATAGGATGTATGCATATTTAGTTTTAGGTGATTTTCTTGAGAGATTGATTTAGCAATTAGGTGTTTTGTTGTGATCTCCTAGGTATTCGAATATGCTAGATAAGAGGCCCTTTGAATGGGAGGGGTAAGTGTGTTTTTATAGGTGACTATTGGAAAAGGTTTTCTCACTCGATTAACACTAAAGTAACTAGGGTAACTTGTGAATTTGAAAAAGTGATTGTTAAGATAATGGAGGAAAAAATGTTAGCCTTGGGATAAATTTGTCAAATATATTTTTATATCATGGGTGAATTCATCATGTTAATATGTAAATTAAATTCTATCATTTGGAGAAGATGGCCGATGCTCGAAGTTGTGTTCTATATTCAAAAAATGGGTTTTCGGATTGCAACAATGAGTAACAAGTGTGACATAATGGCTAAAGAGTGTTGAATTGTGTTATGTGTGTGTAAGAACTAGTCATATAAGTGCACAATGATTAGTGGGTTGAGATAAATATCAAGGATAATTGTAAAAATTTAATTGGTCTAGATTCAAGGTACCACATTCTCCCCCATTTTAATAGGTAATTGTAAATTCTTGGATTAAAATAGAATAACTTGAAACATAAATATCCTATAAGGACAAAGTATGCACAAGACTCAAACATGTCTATTCCTTTCTCCTTTTTATTTTTCCATGTAGGTGAACTGCGCATGCCACATGTAAAAACATGTATTAAATTCCAATCAATATGTGTATACAAAATTGGTAAATAATATAAATTGAAAGTAAAAAAGCATGAAATGTGTTCACTTATATGCCCTAGTGTCATATGTAAGGAAAGAAAAATTCAAACACAAGAGAATTATATCAATTGAGTTGCTATGTGAAACCATATTTAGCAATTGATCATGCTAATTAAAGCCATGTCCATTAAATGTGCTTCTTAAGTGAAGCCATCTCTAGAAATTAATCCTGTATGTGAATCCTTGTAAATTTCTTAATGTAATATATGATTTAACCTAAATGGTTAATCTTTAAGGGGTAGTAACTAATGGTAAATTATCCTAATCAATTAATTTCCAAATCTAATTGCAACAATATCAAGAATAATCATTGAACATAACCAAATAATGATAGACAATGCAACCAAGTGCTAGCAGAACGAGAATGAGAAGAAGACTTAGTCAATATTATAGGCGTGTGTTGATCTAGGCTGACTTGATGACTAAAAAAGGATGGAAATGGTTTGGTAAAGGTTCATTCTCGTAACTATATCTTATAGAGCTACGGACCAAAGCGTATAGTATGACCCAAAGTGTACCCACATTATGGCCCATTCTATACACTTTATTCCCTTTAGAATGTTCGATATGATTCATGTGTAGTTCGATTCTTTGTTCCCTAATTCACACTTTTGTTACTTTGACTTTCTTGAAACCCCGATCATCACACATGTTCTTGCAAAATAAACCATAACTACTTTACATAATACTCAAGAAAACATTAGTCTTAAAAAGGAATGCACATGCTTGAGTCAAACTTGTTAGGATAAAATATTATTATCCTAATTAATTATGCATTCCATAATTATTAAATTTATTAATTATTGTTTTATGGTTATATTTAATTATAACCATCCTTTTGTTTTTATTTGAATATTACGGGAACTGTTATATTGTTTTAACAGTAATTATTCATTTGTGCTTCCTGGATGTTATTGGAAGCTTGTGTATTTTGGAATATGGTTGCACACTGCAACTTTGTTTCATGTTTGTATTTGGCTGTGCAATATCTATAAATATTGCAGCCCATTCTATGTAATGTTGGTTGATTGAGATTAATAAAACTAATTAGGCTTCCGCCCCTGTTTCTCAATTTACATTTGGTACCAGAGTGAAAATCTGGACTGTGATCATGTGAAGGTGTGGAAAGAGAGCAAATCGAGATAGAGGAGTTTTGGAGAAGCGTTTGCAGCATCAGAGAGCCTGTGCAGCCTCATGTAGCCTCCCAACCCCATCCCTGCCTCCTCACACCCTTCCGTTCATTCCAGGTGTTTGGAACACAATTTTTTTGCAGACTTTGTGCACTCAACACCAGGAAAATTTGCTGCAGGTATATACATTATATATAAAAAAATTATTTTCCGCTTTCAAGGGTTTTTTCCCTCTACATTTAGAGGTATCTTTGGTCTAATTATTGTGTGTATGTGGAGCTTCTGACCGGGCTAAGTCTTCCATAGAGCCCATTCAATGGTGAAGCCAACTTTGACTGGTCTCTACACAACGTGGATCTACATCCATACCAAGCTAATCCACTTTGTTTGCAGGGGAGTGTCCATTTCAAACAATAGACCGAGCCAACGTTGCATTCAAATTGATTTGTGAACGTTCTCTGCATCATTCAAGGGCGTGTCCTCCTCCTTCACATCGGCAATGGCAAGCTTGTAGATGGAGCAGGTCATGCATTCAAAGCTTAAAGCCGTTATCTCCATAGCCTACAACCTACGAGAAGACCTGCACAAAGCGGCCATTTTCCTCCTACGCAGCCAACACCAACCTACACAAGCACAAATCACACAGTGAGCAAAGCAAATAAAAAAATGGTGGTCGATCTACTCGTAGATCTCAACAATCCTACAAAAGCAAAAGCAGAGGCATCATTATTCTCTCCAAAATAGCCACGAACCTGCAACAAAAGAAAGAGTTAAGCAAAAACAAAACAAAGGCAAACAAAACAAGAAAAAGGAGATAAAGCGGCGCGAAAAGGCTCAGATCCATATTATCAGGTGGAAACCCTAATACACATAGCTTAAAGACACGTGGATTGCATAGTTGGTGCCACATCATTCTTTCAAAAGGTCAGTTCAAATTTGCTTTCTTTAAATACAATTTCCTCACTTTCTATATCAAGCGCTCATACAGAGCCTAGTTGGTTAGAGTGAAAGACTTAGAAGTGGGAGGTGTGGGGTTCAAATCCCAACCCCAAACTTCTTTTTTCGAATTTGATGGATTTTTTAGCGAAACCACTAAATTTAGTGGAAAAATTCAAATTTAGTTATAACTAATTAAATTTAGCGGAGAAATCCCTAATATAGGGTAAATTATTTTTCTCCCATTTAGCATGTATTTTCATTCCGGGCAACTTTCTCCAAAAGAGGGATACCTAAAAATTGCATTTTCAGATGGTTTTTTGCAATTCTATGCATTTTGGGCTCAGGAGGCCACCAGGGCCCGCAAAACAAAACAAAATTGCCTGCCATTCAAATTTTCTAAATTTTTGAATGTAATTTGTATACTGCATTATATTGTACTAATTTGTAGGTTGCCATAGTCAACTACAAACTTTCTAACCGCTTTCGTAAACCGCGTAATTGTAATAAAAAACAATAAGAAATTGGTCATGTAACACTCACGAGATCCTAGATCTCATTCGCGCGTGCTTGGTATATACGATGCATCCGGGAAGCGCTTACAAGTAAATTCATCATGACTACTACTACACTTAATGCCTAATATAGCTATAACAATGTCGTCTGGCATCGTCCCTTTAAATCGACAGGGAGTAATAAGGTCAAAGTGCACACACTATGAACCATCCCATCCGTTTGTGAACGATTTCACGACATAAATCCAGATCGAGAAATTATCCAAGTGTATAGTGAAGTTACATGCGCATATGAGGATATTTCTTTGAGTCGTGTTAATAATCACACAAACCCCATCGACTATCTTGGTACCACGTATTGAATTCTTTCACGTATGTTAATGCCTCTTTCACGTACTCAGGGTATATAGAAAGGGTGAGCTTCTTCCACGTGCACCGGCTGTATATCGGAAGAAGGGCACGTATATAGAAAGGTTCGATATATTGGGTGATGGTATATAGATTGGGAGACCTAATACCCGGTGATAAGAGCTAAACCCTGTCAGTGATCTCTGTAAAATGGGCACCAATGCCCCCAATTTTTTTCTTCCGGATTCACAACTACTCAAAGGAAACAACTATGTTGCATGGAAGACTAAAATCAAGACACAACTTGAGTTTGAAGAAATCTGGCCTGCTTGTGAATGGTACTCTGACCAAATCAGCCACTGATACAACACAATAGTGGTAGTTTGATAAAGCAAATCAGAAGGCCAAACTCATCATCTTGTTTGGAGTGTCCGATGATGTGTAACCCCACATTCGAGATGCCAAAATAGTGAAAGAAGCATGGGATAAATTGAGCATAGTATATGAGGCCAAGAACAAGAATGTTATACTCAATTTGTAGAGTCAGTTACATACACTGAAGTTCAAGCAGAATGAAAAAATTGAAGCTTTCTTAAGAAGAGTTGCAGAATTGAGGGCTTCACTTCTAGCCTTGGGAGAACCAGTCATAGATGATGCTCTTGTTCCCATTGTTCTGAGAGAACTCCCCTCTTCTTACCACATTTTTGTCACAACACTAAACGTGTCAGATACAATAGTTAGTTTTGAAAAACTGGTAAACCTACTGCAACAAGAGGAAGCAATGCACAATAAGGATGATGAAGAGGAGCAGACACTTGTCTTCACATCAAAAATGGAAAGGAAAAGGTAAAGGAAAACCTAATTCCTATAAGAAGTCCCAAAATCAAAATCAGTATCAAGGGGACAAAGAACAGGAAGAAACAATGTCCAATCAGTAAAGAGACATAACCTACAAGATTGTTGGTACAATACTTACAAGAAAGGTTCATCCAACAACTCTGGACCTCAACAACAACAATTTTACAAGGGACATTCTAACAACAATCACGGGTAGAAAAAGGGGAAAAGAAGACCCCACCAACAAGGTAATATTGTTGAGCAACAAGAATAGTCAGACAATGAAGACTTCTTATTCACTGCTTGATCAAGTGAACCATCCATGTCATCTAGTGATGTCTGGTATGTTGATTCGGGAGCCACTCGACACATGACCGGCCACAGAGACTGGTTTATTTCAATGAGGGACACACCATCGAAAAATCATGTTTCATTGGGAGATGATTCTTCATATACAGTTTAGGGGATTGGGAACATTTCTCTACCCCTTGGTTCACGCAAATGCAGACTATCAAATGTCCTATATGTCCCTGGGTTGACAAAGAATCTTCTTTTAGTTAGTTAACTCCTAGATCACAACCTGAAAATTGACTTTGATAGTCAATCCGGCAAGAAAATGTGTTTGATTCGAGATAAATCAAGAGGCTCAAAAATAATTGCAAAAGCCTCCAATGTGGGACGCATGTTCCAACTTGATTTTGTTCACAGAGACGATCAAGCACTTGTGGCTAAGAACTCCACCTCAACACAGTTGTGGCATCGGAGATTTGGTCATGTTAGTTTCAAATATCTTTAAACACTTTGCCGATGTAATATGGTACATGGGCTACCATCTCTTTAGAAGGATATAGACAAATGTTCTCATTGCCTAGCAAGAAAACAACACAGAGCTTTGTTCCAGAGGAGTACATTTCGAGCTCATGGTAAACTTGACCTGGTTCATACCGATCTTTGCGGTCCGATGTAGCCAAGTCATTATGGGTTCTAGTACTTCATGCTTTGTGTTGACGACTATTCGAGAAAAATGTGGATTTTCTATCTTCGCAAGAAAAGTGAAGCATTTGAAACCTTCAAAAGTTCAAAGTAGCGAAATTGAAAAAAAACTGGTTGTCACATCGGAACTCTTCACTCAGATCGAGGGGGAATTCACCAACGATGAGTTTAGAGACTACCTACAAACTCATGGGATTTGTCGACAAATGCCTCCTCCACACACACCGCAGCAAAATGGTGTTATTGAGAGAAGAAATTGTACTATCATGGAAATGGTGCGATGTATGATCGATGATTCCGGACTTGCAAAGACATTCTAGGAAAAAGCAACAAAAATAGCAGTGTATTTGTTGAACAGAGCGCCCATAACTACTCTTAATGGAATAACACCACAAGAAGCATGGTAAAAGGAAACCATCCATTGCACACCTCAGAGTATTCAGGTGCAAAGCAAACATGCACATACCCAAATAGAATAGAAAGAAATTAGACATGAAGTCACAGAAACTCATCTTCATTGGGTATAGTGAAGAGACTCTTGGGTATAGATTGATGGATCCTAAGACCAGAAAAGTCTACACCAACAGAGATGTTGATTTTTTCGAGAAGAAGGAAGTAGAGACTCCTCCTCCGGACTCACAAGATGTATATTTTTCACCTGTTGTAAAAATTGAAGCTGATGTTCCCTCAGAAGATGAAAGTGATGATGGGGATGATGGTGTTGATCAAATAGAACCACGACCCATGGGAATAGTTCAACGTATGCCCAAGTGGTGTACTAGCACATTACGAGATGCAAAATGGATGCTCCACTGGATACATCCACTCCTAGACCATAGACTCACAAAGAAAGCAAGGAAGAAGTCAATTTTGCTTTAATGAGTAGAGTTATTGAATCATATGAGCCCTCTCTTGTCCCGGAAGCCCTACGAGTCAAAATCTTGGAAAGATTCCATGGATTCGAATATTAATCGGTGATGAAGAACAACACTTGGCAACTTGTTGATCTTCCACTAAGGAAGAAACCCATTGGATGCAAGATGGATATTCAAAACTAAGTATAAAGCAGATGGGATAGTGGACAAGTATAAAGTGAGAATTGTAGCAAAGGGGTATGCACAAAAGAAGGCATTGACTATGAGGAGACATTTTCTCCCACAACTAAGATCAAAACAATTAGGATGATTTTTGCTCTAACTACACAGTTTGGATGGAAAGTCCACCAAATGGACATAAAAAGTGCCTTCCTAAATGGAGATTTATAAGAAGAAGTCTACATGACTCAACCTGAGGGATATGTAGTACCTAGTCAAGAAGCAAAGGTATGCAAACTCGGAAATCTTTGTATGGCCTCAAATAGGCACCCCGGGCATGGTACATCAAGATTGATGAGCATCTCGTATAACATGGATTTGTTAGAAATCCATACGATCCCAATCTCTACCTCAAAAAGCAAGGGGGGGAGATGGTGATTGTTGTTGTCTATGTCGACGATCTAGTCATCACTGGCAGTTCAGTGAGGATGATCGATGCAACGAAGAAAGATCTTAATCGATCATTCGACATGACCGATCTCGGCCGATGCATTACTTGTCTTGGATTGGAAGTATGACAGAAAGAGAATCATATTTTTGTTTCTCAAATGAAATATACCAAGACTACGCTCGAGAAGTTTAGGATGATGGATTGCACATCGATTGCTACACCCATGGAGAACAGATTGCAGTTATCTCGTTCATATCCATCTCCTGAGGTAAGTGCCACTCTCTATTGGTAGCTGATCGAGAGTCTCATTCACCTAACCTACACTAGACCGGATCATCGGCTTTGCGAGAAGCTATCTATCTAGGTTCATGCAGGAACCCAAAGTTTGTCATTGGAAAGCAACAAGGCACATTTTGAGATATCTCAAAGGATTAGTGGATCTTGGTCTAGAATACAAGAAGAACAAAAACTTCTTCTTGAATAGATATTCAGATTCAGATCATGCAGAAATATTGATGATAGAAAATACACTTCTGGATTTGTATTCTTTATGGGATCTAGACCAATATCATGGGGAAGCAAGAAACACGAATTTGTTTCTCATTCTTCCATAGAAGTTTAGTATCGTTCTATAGGAGAAGCTATATGTGAAGTGATTTGGCTACGTCACATACTAGAAGGACTTGGAATACCACATGACAAACCGACCACCATGTATGTTGATAATGAAGGTGTTCTCAAACTTGTTCGCAATCTAGTGTTTCATGAGAGAACAAAGCACATTGAGGTTCAGGTTCATTTCATACGCGAGCATGTGTTGAAGCACAACATCCAACTTCAATTTTGTCCAACTGCTGAACAACGAGCATATATTTTTACAAAGTCACTTGCACATGACAAGTTCGAGTTGTTCAGAGAGTTCCTCTCCTCATCTCTTTAGACAATGCACAATTAAGGGGGGGAATGTTAGGATAAAATATTATTATCCTAATTAATTATGCCTTCCATAATTATTAAATTTATTAATTATTATTTTATGGTTATATTTAATTATAACCATCCTTTTGTTTGCATTTGAATATTACGGAAGCTATTATATTGTTTTAACATTAATTATTCATTTGTGCTTCCCGGATGTTATTAGAAGCTTGTGTATTTTGGAATATGGTTGCACCTGTGAAACTTTGTTTCATGTTTGTATTTGGCTGTGCAATATCTATATATATTGCAGCCCATTCTATGTAATGCTAGTTGATTGAGATTAATAAAACTAATCAGGCTTCCGCCCCTGTTTCTCAATTTACAAAACTAACCTCAATGGTCACCTCACCGTGATGATTGCACTGAGCGCCGCACTACATTTCAAACTCTATGTAGTTTAGGTGCATGAGTGTGTGTGATTACAACCGTGTCCCATTAAAGCTAGGTGTTTCCCTTGTGTGCATCACACCAAATAACAAGTTGCACTACTTTGCCTCTAATGTATGTATGGTATATAATTCAAAAGATATGCCCTTCTTATGTTGTGATAATGTAGTCCAAATGCAATTCTTAGATTGTTTTTGTGATCAAAATATAATAGTAGATAGTAATAATCACCTCTTTAATCCTCTTAGTTAGCTAAGTATTTATATGAGTTTTGTTATCGGTCCAAGTGCACATTTGTATTAGAAAATCTATTTGACTTTGACTTCGGTTGGTATAATGGGATCTCCTCCGAGTTATGGGTGCCTTGAATTGAGGAGAACCTCCAGAGCGGGTTGGTTCCCTTGATGGATCACCTAAAACTACTAATATTGATGGGGTTGAGGGATAGAAATAAACTAGAAATTAACTGAAAGCAAACAAAGGGTGATACACCAAATATTTTGGGACTTAACTTGTACGGAAGCACACTTAATGATTGGTAAAAAAATTGATGGACTTCACTACAATTGCTTGTTTGACATATTTTGCACTCATAAAGGCAGTAACATACACTTATATGGATTGCAAAACAGAAAAAATAACTTTATGGAGGTGTTGTTAGATTATTAACATGTAAAGGAATAATATTAGTCACTGAAACATGCTTCTAATCTGTTGTGACACACTTCACAAAGCTTGAAATTGGAGGAAAAAAATCTTTTATTCATCCACAAGGTGCGTAAGTACAAAGTTTTACATACAAGTCTGTAGAAAATAATAAGCCCCTTAAACATGTGCACAAGCATGGTTTAAATACAAAAGATCACCGCCTGTGCTCCAAAACAACACATGTTAAAATTAGCCTAATCGGCGCTTTGGAAACAAATCCAATAATAACCACTCATGCAGAAAAGAACACTAGCAGTTTGAGTTGACCTATTTTGCATAATTTTTATAAAAATAATCCAATTCTATATTTATCTTTGCAAAAGAATAAAATAATATTTTTCCCCATGCACTCTGCATTTTTCCATGTAAATTTTTTTATTAATGATCTTCATGGTCAAGTTCGGCATGATTTTGAGTTAACTGAGCTTCGAATACGTGGGATGAGCTTGTTTTTCCCTTTTTTCTTCTACCAAATGCCATCAATTTTTTATTTTCTTGGTGCCAATATGAAGAGTAGGATGAGAGCTTCCCAACGAGACCAATTTTATTAAATTTGGAGTTGTAGATCGAAATATATGGCCATTTGAAAATTTGCATGTCGGGATGAATAGGAGAGTGACACATGGTGGCCTCTAATTTGTTCGTGGGATTGCCTTTGTCTACGTTTGCATTGCTTTTCCTTTGCCACATGCTATGTGGCTTTGTGTACAGAGCATGTGCTTTTATGAAATGTGAGCCAATAAGAGAATGGTGCATATGCTTTGGATTTCACTATGTCGAGCTCTATACAACCTCCATTATTCATCACAAAGTATGAACCAATGAGAAAGCTACACAAAATTTCACAGTGTCAGTCCTTTTTTTTACTTTGACACAGCTACACCGCAAAAGGTCAGCCAATGAGAAGGCTGCAAGCTCCTTCACAATGTACTTTTATTTATAAGAACATTTTCAGATTGTGAAGCACGAACCAATAAGAACATCTCATGCTACTACAATGTCAGTCTTTAGCTATACCAATCTCGTCAGATTACGAAGCATAAACCAATAAGAGCATCTCTTAAAATTTTGTGGTGTCATTTTTTTTTATAACCTTGACTGCCACTGCAAACTATGAGCCAATAGGAAAGCTTCATGAACTTTCACTATGTTACTGTGTCAAACCTTTCTTTTCAAGCACCATGTAGACCCCGTGAAGCACGAACCAACAAGAAGGATCCACGTATGTCTCATGTCATATATGCTCCTTTGCATTATGACTTCTTGCCGGCCACCCAAGCTCAATGTCTTATTGAATTCGGTTTATTACATGGACTTAAGGTCCACATAATGCATCAAGCTATTGAAAGTGCTAAAATCCTTCCACGTGTCCCTGCTTTTTAGTTGTAAAGTTAAAATTGATGGCCAAAAGAATGTTTGTCGGGCTTGTTTAAACAACTAAGTCTATTTTAAAAGAGTGATTTGTGCTCTGTCAAGAAATGTTTTTGTTCTCGATGTTTTCCAACAGACCTCCACAATTATAGTCCTCAGCTCGTGCAACCCATCCATATAAGTCATTCCCAAGAACTCATTCTTGCTCATAATATTCTTTTGGCCTTGACGGTTTTCTTTTCTATAAAGGACCTATGTTGGGTTGAATCTAGAAAATATTTCCTTCCAACTAGGTTCATGAATTATAATGAATGGTGTTGATTATCAAGAACATAAAAGATATGATTTGATGCCTTATTAATTTTGCATTCTTCCCATTATTGCTAAGAAGCTCTACCATTCTCTAATTCATGGCTTGCATATTATCCTGAGTAGTTGAAAAAAATGGTACACCCCTTCAATGATTGACCAAAAATGGTCAACATCTTTGGGACTTTCATGGACTCAGTTACCTCGCTAACCAACTAGAACCCCAATTTTCTCACTTACAACCATGAAACAATATGAAACCATCCTAGTAAACTTGACCATGCACACCCAATGCTGAATAACACTGAAAAAATTGAAAATCCTCCACAAAAACTGAAAACAACATGTACAAAATTACACTTAGAGGAAATAAACACTCCTACAAGGCATGCCATTTAAGATGGTAGTCATTATTGAAAGCAGGAAATGTAGAAAGATGTGTTAAAACACTTAGAGGAAAACATGGGAAACTATAGTACAATGTCAACTTATCTTGTTTAGAAATAATGCTTCAGATGAATCTCGTTGACTGGGATCAGAAGCTCTTCTCCATCTGTTCTTGTAAGCTAGAAATTATTATGTGGCTTGCATCCAATGATGATGTATGGTCCACTCCATAATGAATCAAACTTTGTGTGTGAGCACTTGGTTTTGCTTTGTCTTCATCCCACTTCAACACTAAGTCACCCTCATTGAAGACTCTTGCCTTGGCCTTCTTATCAAATGTTCTCTTAATTTGAGCTTGATTCAGCTCCATGACAACATAGCTTGATTTTTGATCTCTTCAAGCTCCATAAGTTGTGCATACCTCACCTCCATGGGCTCATTCTCCATTAATTCAACTTGATGCATCAATTCTAAAGTCAGTAAGCTCAAGAGAAATGGGAAACTTGGCTTCAAGGCCATAAACTAGCTTGAAAGGTGAATTTGAAATTGATCTTTTGTGAGTTATTCTATCATTTACATAGGATACCTTCAAATTGATATGTCAAGTTCATTGATTTTCATCTATAGTTCTTCCGATATCCTTAAAAAAAAATTTTCATACTTCCAAACCAATCCATTACCTTGTGGGTAATAATTAGATGATGTGCTAAGATAAATACCATTTTGAACAACCCATGTAGCAATTTTCACCTACAAAAGTTTTTGCATTATCTAAAATTATAGTAAAGGGAACACCAAACTTGTAATTATGTCTTCATAGAAGTCCAAGATGTTTGTCTCATTAGCTTCTTTCAAAGCAACTACCTCAATCCACCTTGTGTGAAATAATCAGTTGTAGTGAGTATCCATCTATGCCCCAAGCTTGAGGGTGGGTTTATGAGACCAATGAAATCCAAACCCCATTGAGAAAAAGGCTTATCAACTATAATTGGCTAAAGTGGCAAGACAATAAGCCTTTCTTTTCTGTAAAGAATGCACACTTCTGACATCTTCTTACCCAAGCATGGTTTTCTTTGAAGAGTGTAGGCTAATAATATCCTCCTTTTATGATTTTGAGGGTTTTATTTTTTCTAATATTTCCCTCCTCCTTAATCATCATGAAATTGTTCAAGTATCATTTTGATTTGGTTTGGTTCAACACACCTCAACAATACACCATTAATGTCCTTTTTGAATATAATGTTGTTAATCAACAAAAGAGGATTTGAGTGTAATATGAAATATCTTCTTTTTGAGCTATCCAAATTTGGTGGATACATACCATACTGAAGGTACCTTACCATGTCTAAAATCCATCTTGCATATTGTTGATTTTTAAGCTCTTCAACTTTATCTTGAAGAACTAGGACACCTTCTTTGAGCTCTTGCAAGTATCGTGCCATGTGCTCACATAATCCTTTTCCCGTAATCATCTTCGTCACTTTAATGTTGATTTCATATTCCATTACTTTAGTGATCCAACCTGCTCTTTTCTCACTTATGTCCTTGTTCAACAAAAATTCTTTGATACTTGGATGAGTAACCATTAGATAAATTTTGTTGTTAGAGAGTAAATGCCTAATTTTTTGATTGATCTAACAAGTGATTAACTAAAATTTGGAATTATTCTAAGTTAATATAATATTAAGAACAACAATAAATAACAAATAAATACATAAATGAAATTACCCAAACAACTAAGTAAATAGAAATGTAAAACCGTAATGAACAAAGAGGGTCAGGAAGAGCTTAGTTGATTCAACGAAGGTGCTTAATTGTGTCGAAGTGTGAACTAGGAAAACAAGAGGAGGAAAAGATCACACAAAAGCATGAGAAAGCACAAACCCGAGCTCTCTGGCTAGACTGGGGCACCTGGAGAGGGACATGGGTACCTGTGGGCACCTGGTTTGAGATATGGGTGCCCTAGTTTGTGGAAATAACTTGAAACCCTCCTCTGAGGTGTCACTAGATGTTCGCCTATGTTCTCTTCTTGTCGCACTAACTTTGTTGAACTACATCAAATGTCATTGTAATACCTGTAATAAGGAATCACTTGTAACACCCCAAGATGAACATTAAATCCCTAAAAAAGAAAGATGCATATGAAGGGGTCGACTATCCTCAATGACCACAATGGTGGACTTATTAATTGAGCATTGCACTACATCTCAAACCCGATGTAGTTCTATGTGTGTGTGTAATCATGCCCTAGGTTATCTTGTGTCAATCACACTTTGTGAAAGTAGCGAGTAATAACTATGTGTAGAAATGTAATAAAATGGTGGATGGAATAGAATAAACTTCCCTCCTATGTAGTGTGATGCAGATAAACCAACCTTGTGCCTTATGATGGAGCTAGATGGATACACATGGAGCCTTTGATGGATGGAACCTTAGGTGATGATAGTAGTTCTTAGTGCTTGGTCCCTTGTTATGGTCTCATAACTTCATATTAATAGGGTTCTCTTAATCTAATTTTGTAATTAACCCTGAAAAGGTCGACCACTAAAAAGATAGAAAGCTCAAACGGCTAGAAAGTGCCAAAATAGTGGCAGGAAAGTGTAAAAAAGGCTCAGGGCACCCCAAATGGGACTAGGGCACTGGGTGCTCTATTACTAGGTTGGGCACCCTAGTCGAGATAAAATGATGCCAAATGGCAAAAGCCAAGTGGGTGAGTAGATAAAGGAGGTCGACTGTGATGACAACAAACAAAGTAAAATGGCCAAAGGACATGGGTTAATTAGTACTTTTTCCACTCAAAACCATATCAATATTAGTATGAGACCGAGATTAAATAACGCCTAAAGTGCGTGTTTTTGTCTACATTTTCCTCACTTTATGTTGGTGAGCAGAATGCTCGGTAAACATAAAGTAGATAGAGATGCATACTTGATGTCCATGTAGAGTGATGTAGAAAGCATGCCGAAGGACTAGACAAAGTGTGGAGTGACAAAAAGATGGAGCATGGAGACTAAAGATGCAAAAGTGTAAAAAGTGGTGAGAGTGAACCTAGGGTGGAAATGTGTGTGTAGTTGTTGATGTGTGTAATGTACTTGCATGTTAGTATGAGGTACAAACTACCAAATGACGTTGTTTTTGTTGTTGTTGTTTGTTGACGTCTTTGTTGTAGTTGTTTGTTGTTTTTGACTTCTTGCTTCTCATACGGATGGACTCAGCAAAGGAGAAGACGATCAAGTAGTCAAATACACATGTATATATAAAAATTGCATGTATATAGTAAAAATACTGTAAATGGAAGTATGAAAAGTAAAAGGAACATGTGCTCTGATTTGTGATGAGAGAAAAGGGTGTAGAGAGGATATCTTGTATACTGCAAGTTTTTTGGGTGATCTCATGCCACCCTGGCCGAAGAAGTGTAGGGAGAAAGTTGCATTATTCTCTAACTCGTAGAATCGCTTTCCCTAAAGATGTGTGAAGAGATATTTGTACTTCCTGGTTTTTTGGGTGATTCGACGCCACTGGACGAAGTATTGTAAGGAGGAAATCTATTGTATCCTCTAACCTGTAATTGCTCCCTAGAATGCTAAGGACAATCTGTCTTGTAAAAGCCACTATGTACAAGGTTCGTAGACTAGTATGAACCCACTTGTTGTATAACCCATAATGTCAGGACAAAAATTGAACTGTACCCATAGAAAGCGTTGAATAGTGTGTAAAAACCCAAATGATGCCCCCTTCTTTGGGGGTGCACACGACGTCATGAATAGGAGGATGCGGCCCCAAAAGAGGACCGACCTCGTAAACTATGCCCTATAAGGGGGAAGGGAATGCGCTTGGTAGAAATCAAGGCACATGCAAACAAGTGGCTAGAAACAAGTGTTAGTATGAATAAGTATGCATGTAGAGAACAAATGTAAGCTATGCAAACAATGTATAAGCGAGAAAACAAGTAAACACATAAAAAGAGAATCATAGACCACTTAAGCAAGCTACAAACATGGGACACCACTCATGATGTCACAAGACAATCAAGGCCACAATGGCTGCATACAAAAACAAGTGTGCACACCAAACAAAGGGCAAGACCCACATACACTTTGCAAACAAGAGACAAACAATAACAAATAAACAAATAGATAGCCATGGAATAAGATAATCCTGCAAAACAAATGTTACAAATGAAGCACAAATTAACATGTTAAAAAGATAACCCATATGTCAAAATCATGTATAATCAAGTAATGTAAAGTGCTAAGTACAAAATGAAACAATAGCACCTGTAAGAGATGAATGTGGATGCCCCCAAAACCATTGTAGGAGTGGTAGGAGGTGAGCATCCATGTTGCATGTGAGAGACTTGTATTTGCGATCAAAAATAGAAAAGGACATGAATGCGCATGTGTGTATGGTAAAGATAATGACATACAAGAGATCTAGCTAGCATGTGTAATAAGCGAACATGAACAATCAAATGTAAGCAAGAGTAAAAGAAACCAATATATATGCAACATGTTGTGGATGGATGGAATGGAATGCAAGATGGATGATAGGAGCCACGTGCCCCCAAGTGAATGGAAGTATTTTTAGAGACCGTGACACCGAGAGGGGGTGAATCAGTGTCTTCACTAAAATACCTTCTTAAATCTGATGTGATAAAACCATAAACACACACACAAGAAATTTGTAAGAGAGAACACAATGACATAAGGTTTAATGTGGGAAACCCAATAGGGAAAACCCAATTAAACTATGAACTATGCTTAGGACCAATATGTCCTGCTTCTGTTACATTAGTTTCAAGGTTGAGCTTCAACTCAACTAGAGCTATTACTCCTCAATTTGACCAAGTTGCTTTGCACTGAGCCGGAGACTTCAACCCCCGCAATTCAATAAGCTTTCACTAATCTTTTAGTGAGCTTCAAATCATAGGGAAGCTTCAACTCCCCAACTACTAAGCTGCTACTTAGACTTGTTCCACCAATTTGGTCACTCTTGAGTTACTATCTCCAACAACTGATGATGACCCTATATTGGCACTTTGTCTCTCATTGTAGTGCCACTCTATGTTTTCTTCTACTTAGGCTTAATTTTCAGGCTTGAAACTGAAATAATTCATTCACCTATCGAAATCACTCTTCTTACTTGTTTAAACTTTATTCTCACACCATGTACACTAAATCAATCACTTATCTCCATTTGTCATATTCTATTTTTCTCTCTCAATAGTCTTCTTACATTCATTTTGATAAATCACTTTCACATTCATTGATTACATAACATACCACATCCCATCCAGTCTTCACTCATCTAATTTGATCTTCATACTTGTATGTTCAAAACATTCATAGATTCACTCTAACATCTCACTCTTTGAAATCACAGTCACTCTTGCATAATTTCTCACATCCATTTATTGATATTGATTGCATGAAAATATGATACATTATAGTCACATGTTCCAAAGACTGTTCTCTCACCTTACACTCCTTTTATTCTTCCATCAATTCTAATTTTATCAAACCTTCATACATTTTTTTCATCCTATTTCATTTGCCCACTTTCACTTTTACATGCATATTACATTATTTTGGATTCATTCTTTTTCATTGAATTCTCTATATTTGCATGTGCAAGTATATTCCCAACATATTCTAACTTCTCACTTCTCCCAAAACACAATCTTATTTGCATTATTTTCCATGCCATATTTCATTTCTCTCTATTTTTCAACACCATATGTCTATCTCCAAGTTCACACTTTTATCTACCTCCCATCTATTTTTAACATCTAGCTTCGTGGTCAAAGACTTGCCTACAACTCTTACACTTCCATTCGAGCAACATAGAGATTTTTTTCTCGTCTTCTTATGAAAAATAAAAATCTTCACATTTTTTTCATGCTTAAGATACATTTTAAATGCATGATTTTTCACCTTTCTCTCACCTTTTTGAGCTTAGAGGTAGTTACTCAAGTTTTTAATGAAACAAGTCAATCTAAAAGTTCTTTTGACATTCTATTGAAATGAAGAGACACACTCCTATAACATTCCACAAGAAGAGGTCAGTATCTATGTCAATCAAGGTGGAAGATGGTCACAAATGAGAGTTGAAATATTATATATGTTCCCTTCAAATCATGCACTAATTTGCAATATATTGTAGTTGAAACACTTAAGTACTTCTTTTCTCCATACAACTCATTTTTCAAGGCATTTGAGTTCAACTCTTCAAGGTTTATCATCTTGAAATCAACATTCTTTTGAAAACATAGAGTGACCTTACCCGTTTACCTGATGTATGCACTTGTATGACATCATATATTTCATTAAAGCATACCTTCAAGGTCTTTAGATCCTGAAACTTTCTTGTCATTCCACACTTACAAGAAAAGTAGGATTTTCATGATCAACATTTAAGACAAGAAGAAGAATTGTTTTTCTCAGTAGAATAACATTGAAAAAGTCATTAGAGCACTCATGCATTGAACCAAGAGCATTTCAAGATCATTAATGAATGGGAAATAATTTTCAATATTCATATGTTCTTCTAATAGACTGTTCTTCGAAGATTTTCAATTAATTACATCAAAAACATCCGGGAATTCAAATAGGAAGCATTTTTGTGGATTGATCACATATTCTCTTAATTTCTATCAGGGATATCTCGACTAAACCTTCACCATTTGACACCATTCCTTTTGCAACAATTTGGGAATTGTTCCATAGAGAATTTTTCAAAATTTCAGAAGATTTCATTGGATAAAACACAAGTTTCGAGTAAAAACATCTTCATTGAAACCCTATGACAAGGTATTCAACAATAACAGACTCGAGAATGAATAAAAAAATTTCTCTAACAATTCAACATGAAATTCATCTGAGGAATATTATGTGGCTTCATAGAACATGTTACCTCCTTTTCCAACTATTTAAAATCAATAAAATTTCTTGGGAAGCTTGAATTTAGTCACTGTTGCATTTTAGAGATGAAGAATAGACTTGTACTATTTTCCAATTGAACAAGAGGAATTGGAAATAAACAAACCCTAGAATAATTATCCAAAGCAATTAAGACCTTTAAAGAATGTATCTGAACTCTATCAATCTTCATTTGAAGGAAAACACTAGTTTTAATTCAAGATTCCACATTAATAGAGGTAGGTGACTTTTGCATGATTTCTCACCACTTTGTGAAAGAACCTTTACAACAATTCAATCATGAATGTCAAAGAATTATATTCCATATAGATCCATTATGCATGAGAAAAACCATTAAATATTTATTGAGAGCAAGCATATATGGCCTTGGAACTTTGATGAAGTGGTTTTGAACAACTAAGACTTGATTCTCAAACAAATAGTACCATACCTTTGTAAGTTGGACCAAAACTACATCATATTTCTTGAATAACCTCAAAAACTCCTAAGCTTATGAAATATTAGAGAACACCAAATTTACTCTAGCAAAGCATCTGAGTATGATGAAAATTTTGATTGAGTGCAAGAAATGGATATAGACCACTCAAGACCATGACTCTAAGCAACACTGTTTCTAGACAACTTCTCCATCTAGCATATAGTACTTAAGAATGAAATTATCCTTCAAACACCTTATGAGACTAAAAAAAATCATAAAAATACTCCTAATAACTTTATAAGTGATCAAACAAGACCTTTGATAACAATTTCATCTTTTCACTCCTATCGATTCAAGACACAGTCTAAGAGAAAGAAAAATGTCTCCACTAAAATGCTCATAACTTTTCAACCACACCTCCTTTTGAGAAAATTATTTTTGTGCATGCTTTCTATGAAATTTTAATACAAAAATTATTTCTATTATTTATTCGAAGGAGACCACATAATTTTTTTGAAGACTAGGAAGCCAAGCGGCTCAAAATGCATTTTTCAAAAGACATGTTTTACAAAAACTCACATAACTTGAACAAATAACCTAAATTTGACCTAAAATTTTGTATGAAGCATCAAGAAACCTTCCTCCATCATCTCCCGTGGTTTTTTTTTAAATAATAGGTCTAAAATTTTCCATCCAATCTCATTTGCATAAAATTTTCCATCCAATCTCATGATCAACATTTAAGACAAGAAGAAGAATTGTTTTTCTCAGTAGAATAACATTGAAAAATTCATTAGAGCACTCACGCATTGAACCAAGAGCATTTCAAGATCATTAATGAATGGGAAATAATTTTCAATATTCATATGTTCTTCTAATAGACTGTTCTTCGAAGATTTTCAATTAATTACATCAAAAACATCTGGGAATTCAAATAGGAAGGATTTTTGTAGATTGATCACATATTCTCTTAATTTCTATCAAGGATATCTCAACTAAACCTTCACCATTTGACACCATTCCTTTTGCAACAATTTAGGAATTGTTCCATAGAGAATTTTTCAAAATTTCAAAAGATTTCATTGGATAAAACACAAGTTTCGAGTAAAAACATCTTCATTGAAACCACTAGGACAAGGTATTCAACAATATAAGACTCGAGAATGAATAAAAAAAAATTTCTCTAACAATTCAACATGAAATTCATCTGAGGAATATTATGTGGCTTCATAGAACATGTTACCTCCTTTTCCAACTATTTAAAATCAATAAAATTTCTTGGGAAGCTTGAATTTAGTCAACACAGCATTTTAGAGATGAAGAATAGACTTGTACTATTTTCCAATGAACAAGAGGAATTGGAAATAAACAAACCCTAGAATAATTATCCAAAGCAATTAAGACCTTTAAAGAATGTATCTGAACTCTATCAATCTTCATTTGAAGGGAAAACACTAGTTTTAATTCAAGATTCCACATTAATAGAGGTAGGTGACTTTTGCATGATTTCTCACCACCGTGTGAAAGAACCTTTACAACAATTCAATCATGAATGTCAAAGAATTATATTCCATATAGATACATTATGCATGAGAAAAACCATTAAATATTTATTGAGAGCAAGCATATATGGCCTTGGAACTTTGATGAAGTGGTTTTGAACAACTAAGACTTGATTCTCGAAACAAATAGTACCATACCTTTGTAAGTTGGACCAAAACCGCATCATATTTCTTGAAGAACCTCAAAAAACTCCTAAGCTTATGAAATATTAGAGAACACAAAATTTACTCTAGCAAAGCATCTGAGTATGATGAAAATTTTGATTGAGTGCAAGAAATGAATATAGACCACTCAAGACCATGACTCTAAGCAACACTGCTTTCTGACAACTTCTCCATCTAAAGCATATAGTACTTAAGAATGAAATTATCCTTCAAACACCTTATGAGACTAAAAAAATCATAAAAATACTCCTAATAACTTTATAAGTGATCAAACAAGACCTTTGATAACAATTTCATCTTTTCACTCCTATCGATTCAAGACACAGTCTAGGAGAAAGAAAAATGTCTCCACTAAAATGCTCATAACTTTTCAACCACACCTCCTTTTGAGAAAATTATTTTTGTGCATGCTTTCTATGAAATTTTAATACAAAAATTATTTCTATTATTTATTCGAAGGAGACCACATAATTTTTTTTGAAGACTAGGAAGCCAGGCAGCTCAAAATGCATTTTTCAAAAGACATGTTTTACAAAAACTCACATAACTTGAACAAATGACCTAAATTTGACCTAAAATTTTGTATGAAGCATCAAGACACCTTCCTCCATCATCTCCCATGATTTTTTTTAAAATAATAGGTCTAAAATTTTCTATCCCATCTCATTTACATGCAAGAACACTGCTTGTTCTCAACACCATTTTTGACCAACATACAAAACTGACTCCTAGGGCTGAGATGAGCCTAACCTTTGCTCACACATGTTGTGGATACTCTCTCAAATCCTATCCCATGCTTGGTATGACATGTACCATTCTATTTCACTTAATTAGGCACTTGAAACCACCTTGAAATAACACTGCCACTCACCTTTCACTCACCTTCCAAGACCCTATCTTCTTGAAAACACATGAATTCACCTTAAACCTCTGAGAAACACCTGAGAAGCCTGATCTTGCATTTCTCCATTTTCCATCTATGCCTTTGACATTAGTAGTGACAACAACCACCAATGCAACAGGTGCAACAATCTCCCCTTTGTCATTGATGGCAACACACTGAAACTTGATGGAAAAATGATATATGAAACAAGTTTCCAACACTCTCCCCATTTGACATCTATGAAAAAGATGCACAAGCACACCAAACTGATTAGATTGAAAAAATCAACAAAAAGAGAATGCTCATACCTTGCATGCACCCCCCTGGAAAAATGTGTTCTCTTTTATGAGTTCCGTATCAACATAAAAGGATCCTCTAGACTTGTAATGATCTTCAACCAGGCTCCCCTTGATCATGTACACCTTTAATTTGTCTTCAATCAAAATAATACCTTTCTTACTAGACCTTGTTTTAAGCCCAAAAACACATGTTGCTTACAAAGCTAGTATAAGCATAATTTAGCACAACTTGTTCCAGAACTCCTTTATGAGACAACTTTTGACAGAATTCTCAACCTTCTAGAAAACAAGATTCATTAAGATACCCTTATTCAATGCTACTCCTAGACTCATGAACCACGTGACAATAAAATTTCATCATTTCTTAAGTACCTTGAGAATAGTTATGCCATGTTCAGAAGGATACCAAGCTCCCCACTGGAAAACTTGACCCATTCATACCATTTACACCTATAGAAGCATTAATTTGACTTTTGGCATTGTACCATACTGAAAATCAATCATATGACCCACTATTCATTCACACATTGAGAAACTCCTTCAATATTTATTTTGAGATCATTGACCAAGAATATACATTGGTTCCTAAGCTCGAACATCACTTTGTTGGGTGATATGCACTTTGATATATGTAGTTTGTCTTTGGCTGATATGCACTTTGAGAGATGAATGATATACATTGAAACACAACACTTGAGGAGAGAAACATATTGTTATATACTTGACTGAACCACGGGGTGGAGCAACGAGACTATGACAACAACCTTATACTTCTCACATTTTCGAATGCATTTCGATCATTACACATCAAGGACAATAGACATATTTCCTTTTCTATCTTCAAATAACTCATTTTCGGTATGAACACACGTTGAGCTTTCTAAGATAACCAAATACCTTCAAATTCCTCTAGAGAACATGATGCTTGTTTGGAATTTCCCTTAAATTTCTGCAAACTCTGTTATGAATCTTAACAAAAATTTGTCAATATACCAACTAACAAACCACTAAGTCAACTATGTGGAAGCTTAGATTTACTAGTCAGCTTGAAATCATTAATACTCGAGAGAGAGAGAGAGAGAGAGAGAGAGAGAGAGAGAGAGAGAGAGAGAGAGAGAGAGAGAGAGAGAGAGAGAGAGAGAGAGAGAGAGAGAGAGAGAGAGAGAGAGAGAGAGAGAGAGAGAGAGAGAGAGAGAGAGAGAGAGAGAGAGAGAGAGAGAGAGAGAGAGAGAGAGAGAGAGAGAGAGAGAGAGAGAGAGAGAGAGAGAGAGAGAGAGAGAGAGAGAGAGAGAGAGAGAGAGAGAGAGAGAGAGAGAGAGAGAGAGAGAGAGAGAGAGAGAGAGAGAGAGAGAGAGAGAGAGAGAGAGAGAGAGAGAGAGAGAGAGAGAGAGAGAGAGAGAGAGAGAGAGAGAGAGAGAGAGAGAGAGAGAGAGAGAGAGAGAGAGAGAGAGAGAGAGAGAGAGAGAGAGAGAGAGAGAGAGAGAGAGAGAGAGAGAGAGAGAGAGAGAGAGAGAGAGAGAGAGAGAGAGAGAGAGAGAGAGAGAGAGAGAGAGAGAGAGAGAGAGAGAGAGAGAGAGAGAGAGAGAGAGAGATGTTGTACATAAGAACAATAGATATGATCTAATCTTGATGGACTCAATTTAATTGTTCATAGATCAAGAAATTGGTGCAATAAGACTCTACTACTGCAAATTGTGGCATTTATATTTCGACCCCTCTACTTTGAGATGGAGACTTTGAGGATAGACTTATACACACTTTGAACAACTTTATCATGGCAAACACTCATCCTTTTAAAAATGGAGTTCACAACAATGATTCAAACACCAACCATTAATGACAATGTTGACCCATTCTCTTTGTATGACTGTTCAAGAAAAACCTTACCAATTTCAAACTAGGATTGACATGACATGTAATGAGATACATTGTTTAGCTTGTTTATCATTCCAACCAACTTAAATGGACATACAAAGTAATCAGTCATCTTGTACATTACTCAAACAACATGGTACTAAAATAAGCTCAATAACATACCTTTAGGACACTTTCTTGCTCAAGAACATCATGGAGAGGAACTTTAACTCACCGAGCTTCCTTCATGAATGTATACCTCCTAGAATCTTAGAGAAGGTATATCATACGTTTTAGGTCCTATCAAAATAGTAAGAAGTCATCAACACAATCTGATGACTCGGTCTTGTCATTTCTTGTTCTCAATTCCTTGTCAATCTTCTTGGTTTCCTACATTGGTGTGACAACCACATCACATGAGCTCTCATTCTCTTCTTGGGTGCTAGATAGACATAAATGTTGCAATTCATACACCTATTCCACTACATCTTGGGGAAGACATTCTTCATACTCGAACTAGAAAAGTTATCCTTCTACTTTCCTTTGTCATCATTTCTTATAATTTCTCTTGTGCTTGCTTCCTTTATTGCAGTTTTAGATTGTTGTACTCTCTCAACATCTTCCCTTGTTTTCTTCTTGTCATCCTTTAATGCTTCCTATTTTTCTTCCTTGACCTTACATACCCATCTTTATTTCTTCTTATCATTCTCTATCTTAAACATGGTTGACTTAGTGTTACTCTTTGTATTTACATTTTCTCTGTGTGTCCTTTTATCTTGTCTTTGAAAGGCATTCAGCTTATAACTGAATCTAGGTGACTCATGACAATGTATTAAAAATTCCCTAGCTCATGGTAGTTAAAGCACACAACCTGATTCTTGTCCCAAAATTGACTTGTTAGGTCTTCCAGATAATACTTGGCTATATGGCCTTTTCCTTTACAATTAAAAAAAACTATGTTCTTTTCATAGTCAGACCTGCAATCTCTCCATGGATGGTATTCATCTACCTTTCTTCTACAATCTCTTGCTCTATGTCTAAAGATATTGCATGAAAAACACACTCCATGAAACTTACCTCGATAATATTCTTGCTTGGTTGCCTAAAGATCTTTTTGTGCTCTTTGTTGTCCTTCTTGGGCTGAGAACATCCTTGACAAGAAGTATGACTTGATTCAACTCTCAAATCCTTTTTCTTTGATTGTTCCAGCTCTTCTTTTAGATTCTTTACTTCTGCATTTAATTTTTCACATTCTCCACTCTTGGCTTGAATAACTGCTCCGCATGTCTCATGCTCTACTCCACTAGAATTTCCTTATTTGCTTTGCAAGTTTTTAAGCTGATTAGTAACTTGTACCAACTCAGTCTTCAAGGTCTTTAGTTCCTCTTCAAATTTAAGGCAAGCAGTTTCTTTATCTTTCAAGGCCTTTGATACTTTTTCAACAAATGAAGCCATCTCATTTAGTTCATGACCATGGTTAACTTCCTTGAGTTTAATTTCTTCCTTTAACTCCTTTATAAGGGCTTGAGAAATTTCATACCTCTTTTTCAACACTGACTTTTGTTGATGTACACATGCTTGTGTCTTCAAGATCACCTCCAAGTTGTTAGGCTTGATTCGGAGGACCAAGCTCTGATACCAATTGTTAGAAACTATGACACCGATAGGGGTTGAATCAATGTCTTCAAAAAAATACCTTATTAAATATGATGTGATAAAATTTAAGAAAACACACAAGAAATTTACAAGATAGAACAAAATGACATAAGGTTTAATGTGGGAAACCCAACAGGAAAGAAAATCCATTGAAACTATGAACTATGCTTTGGACCAATATGTCCCGCTTCGTTACATTAGTTTTAAGGTTGAGTCGCAACTCAACTAGAGCTACTACTCCTCAATTTGACCAAGTCATTACTGATATGGATGATTCAACCCCCTACAATTCAATCAGCTTCTACTAATCTTTTAGTGAGCTTCAACTCACAGGGAAGCTTCAACTTCCCAACTTCTAAGCTAACACTTAGACTTGTTCCACCAATTTGGTCACTCTTGAGTTACTATCTCCAACAACTGATGATGACCCTATATTGGCACTTTGTCTCTGTTGTCTTGTCACTCTCTGTTTTCTTCTACTTGGGCTTAATTTGCAGGCTTGAAACTGAAATACTTCCTTCACCTATTAGAAATCAATCTTCTTACTTGTTTAAACTTTCTTCTCACACCATGTACACTAAATCAATCACTTATCTCCATATTTCCTATTCTATTTTTCTCTCTCCAACAATCTTCTTACATTCATTATGACAAATCACTTTCACATTCACTGATTACATAAAGCATACCACACCCCATTAAATCTTCACTCATCTAATTTGATCTTCATACTGTATGTTCAAAACATTCATAGATTCACTCTAACATCTCACTCTTTGAAATCACAGTCACTCTTGCATAATTTCTCACATCCATTTACTAATATTTGATTATATGAAATTATAATACACTACGATCACATGTTCCAACACTGCTTTCTCTCCCATTACACTCCTTTTCTTCTTCCATCAATTTTGATTTTATCAAACCTTCATACATTCTTTTCATCCTATTTCATTTGCCCACTTTCACACGTTACATGCATATAACAATCTCTTGAATTCATTCTTTTTCATTGAATTCTCTATATCTGCATGTGCAAGTATATTCCCAACATATTCTAACTTCTCACTTCTCCCAAAACACATTCCTACTTGTATTATTTTCCACACCATATTTCATTTCTATCTATTTTTCATCACCATATATCTATCTCCAAGTTCACACTTTTTATCTAATTCCCATCTCTTTTTAACATCTAGCTTCATGGTCAAATACTTGCCTACAACTCTTACACTTCCATTCAAGCAACATAGAGATTTTTTTCTTTTGTCTTCTTTTGAAAAATAAAATTCTTCACATTATGTTTCATGCTTAAGATACATTTTCAATGCATGATTTTTCACCTTTCTCTCACCTTTTTCGAGCTCGGAGGAAGTTACTCAAGTTTTGAATGAAACAAGTCAATCTAAAAGTTCTTTTGACATTCTATTGAAATGAAGAGATACACTCCTGTAATAGTTATAACAGTCCACAAGAAGAGGTTGTAGCTATGCCATTCAAGGTGGAAGATGGTAACAGATTGAGATTTGAAATATTATACATGTTCCGCTTCAAATCATGCACTAATTTTCAAGATATTGCGGTTGAAACGCTTAAGTACTTATTTTGTCCATATAACTCGTTCTTAAAGGCATTTGAGTTCAACTCTTCAACGTTTATCATCTTGAAATCAACATTATTTTTAATAACACATAGTGACCTGATCTCTACACTTGTATGACATCATATATTTCATTAAAGCATACCTTAGAGGTTTTCGTAGCACGAAACTTTCTTTCCATTCCACACTTACATGAAATGTAGGATTTTCATGATAAACATTTAAGATAAGAAGAAGAATTGTTTTTCTTAATTGAATAACACTCATCAAAGTCATTAGAGCACTCGTGCATTGAACCAAGAGAATTTCAAGCTCATTCATGAATGGGAAAGAATTTTTAATATTCATATGTTCTTCTAATAGATTGTTCTTCAAAGATTTTTAATTAATTACATCAAAAACATCTCGAATTTGAATAGAAAGCATTTTTACAGACTGAGCACATATTATCTTAATTTATGTCAAGGATATCTCAACCAAACCTTCACCATTTGACACCATTCCTTTTGCAACAGTTTAGGAATCATCCCATAGATAATCATCAAATTTTTAGAAGATTTCATTGGATAAAACATGAGTTTCGAGTAAAAACATCTTCATTGAAACCTAGGATAGGGTATTGAATAATCCTGAACCCGAGAATGAATAAAAACAATTTCTTTAACAATTCAACATAAAATTTGATTGAGGAAGTTTTTTTGGCTTCATAGAACATGTTATCTCCTTCTCCAAGTATTTAAAATCAAGAAATTTTCTTGGGAAGCTTGAATTGAGTCAACATTGCATTTCGTAGATGAAGAATAGACTTGTCCAGTTTTCTAATTGAACAAGAGGACTTGAAAATAAACAAACCATAGAGCATCTATCCAAAGAAATTAATACCTTTAAAGGATGTATTTGAACTCTACCAATATTCATTTGAAGGGAAAACACTAGTTTGAATTCAAGATTCCACCTTAATAGAGGTAGGTGACTTTTGCATGATTTCTCACCACTTTGTGAAAGAACATTTACAACAATTCAATCATGAATGTCAAAGAATGATATTCCATATAGATCCATTACGCATGAGAAAAACCATTAAATATTGACTGGGAGCAAGCATATATGGCCTTGGAACTTTGATGAAGTGGTTTTGAACAACTAAGACTTGATTCTTGAAACAAATAGTACCATACCTTTGTAGGTTGGACCAAAACTTCATAATCTTGCTTAAAGAAACTCAAAAACACTCCTAAGCTTATGAAATAAAGGAGAACACAAAATTTACTCTAGCGAGCATCCGTGCATGATGAAAATTTTGATTGAGTCTGAAAAATGGATACAAACCACTCAAAACCATGGCTTTGAGCAACACCATTTCTAGACAACTTCTCCATGTATCATACAATACCAAAGAATTAAATTCTTCTTCAAACACATTTTGAGACTTAAAAAATCATAAAAATACTCCTAATAACTTTATAAGGGATCAAACAAGACCTTTGATAGTAAATTCATCTTTTCACTCCTATCGATTCAAGACACGATCTAGGAGAAAGAAAAATGTCTCCACTAAAATGCTCATAACTTTTCAACCACACCTCCTTTTGAGAAAATTATTTTTGTACACGATTTCTATGTAATTTTAATCCAAAAATTCCCTCTATGATTATTTAAAGGAGACCATTTAATTTTTTTTGAATACCAAGAAGCCAAGCACTCAAAATGCATTTTCCAAAAGATTTGTTTTACAAAACTCCTGTAACTTCAGAACAAATGACCTAATTTTGACCTGAAATTTTGCATGAAGCATCATGCCACCTTCCTCCATCATCTCCCATAATTTTTTAAAAATAATAGGTCTAAAATTTTCCATCCAATCTCATTTAGATACAAGAACACTTCTGTTCTCAACACCATTTTGACCAACATACAAAATGACTCTGGGCCGAGATGAGCGTAATGTTTACTCACACATGTTATTGATACTCTATCAAAGCCTCTCCCATGCCTGGTCTTACCTGTACCATTTTGTTTCACTTCATTAGGCACTTGAAACCACCCTAAAATAACACTACCACTCACCTTGCACTTATATTCCAAGACACTTGTCTTTTTGAAACCACATGAATTCACCTTTAACCTCGAGAAACACTTGTGAAGCACACAGAAGCCTGATCTTGCATTTCTCCCTTTTCCATCAATGCCTTTGACATCAATGACAACAACCACCAATGTAATAGGGTGCAACAAGTGTATGCAATAAGAGGCTCATTTAGTATGCCCCCTCAATAGTCAAGAATGAACCAAAAGCGAGAGTGCATCAACGAGAAATGGTCAAGGAGGGTTACGTAAACGCGATGTGATGAATGTGTATGTGTGTTGATGATATACGACCTAGATATGAATGTGTGATGATGTAGCTGAAAGTGTATAACACAATGAGACAATTAGAGGGGGTGGTGATGTAGCCTAAAGTGTGTACCACTACAAGATGAAGGAATAGGTGACCATTTAGCATATAACGTATGTCACTAACCTAGTAATGTCACATGATAAAAGGTCGAGTGATGAACGTGTGAGTATGAGAACGTCCATTTGATTTGTAAACCCTCGGCAGTTGAGTATGGATCGAGGAACTAGAGTGTGTCATAGGGTAGTGAGTGCAGTAGCGCATAGAATAAGATGTAGTATGTGTGATGATTAAATGACCATGTGATGTGTAATATGCTTAATATGCGATGTATGGTGTGTAATGCAAGATGTGTAGATAGACTAATAGTGTAAGGTGTGCACTATGTAGTATGTAAGATGAGGATTATGTAATGTTAGACTCGTAGACCATAAGAGTGTGATACATGTATGATGATGACTAATATGATGTATGATGTGTAGATGCACAAATTTTGGAATGATATAGACTAAATGTAGAGTGTATGATGTAAGATGTAAGACATATGATGTGATATGTGTGAAGCAACGCAATGTGTAATACCTATTGTGTAGTGTGTGGGGTTCATGTGTAGTATGCCCTCAACAATCAAGTGTGAACCAAAGCATAAGAGTGTGTCATCGGGTAATGGATGTCATGCTTAAGCATAATATTTCTTAAGATGCATTACATTGAGTGGATTTTTAGCGTTTTCCTAAAAGGGTGGTGAGGTGATAAACTCCACCATTGGTTTTGTCGATGATAATATATGGACCAAGCCAATTAGGCTTTAATTTGACTTTAATAGGTAATTCAACATTTGTATTCTTTTGATTATTTTTTAAGACTAGGTCACTGACATTGAATTCTTGAGAATGAGTCTTATGATTGTATGTGTGTGCAATGCGGGATTGATATGCATAAAGATGTTCAAGTTCTTAGAACAACACGAGTCCAACATTTCTAACAAATGTAAGCATTTTTTTCAATATTCATTGTCTTTAATGATGCCTTGGAGAGAAATTCACAAAGAAATGATCTTGAGCTCAAAAGGAATAGCAACCTCAACACCATATACCAAGGAAAATGGGCTGGCATTAGTAGGTGTATGAACACTAGTACGATAGGCCCATAGAGCGTAGAAAAGTTAGTTATGCCAGTCGGTACCACTAGAATCAACTATTTTGCGTAAAATCTTGAAAATGGTTTTGTTGGTGGCCTCAGCTTGGCCGTTTCCTTGTGGATAATAAGGTGTGGAAAATTATTGTTTTATTTTCAGTTTGGCAATTTTTTTAACGTCTTTATTTTTGAAGGAAGATCTATTATCACTGATTATAGTAGAAGGCACACCAAAATGTGTAATACTATGGGTGGTGAAGAAACTAAAAATATTTGTGCAGGTGACTGCTCGCAGGGGAGTTGCCTTGAACCACTTAGTAAAGTACTCGGTAGCGGTGATAATGAATTTGTGTCCTTTGAAAAACTTAGGGCTGATCATACTAATGAGGTCGAGTCCCCAAAGGGAGAAAGGCCAAGTTGACGTAATGGGCTGAAGGTCATATGTGGGTGCATGGTGGAGGTTAGCGTGTTTTTGGAATTTTCACAATGAGTATCATATTCAAGGCAATCTTGTTCCATTGTAGGACAATAATATCCTTGTCGTAAAAAATTTTGTGACATAAATTTACCAGAAAAATGGCCACCACATATGTTGTCATGTATCTCTGCAAGATGGTAGTAGAGATATATCGTGAGTGGTAAGCAATGTAGAGATGACCTTCGATTACACGTTTAAATAATTTTATCCTAATAATGACATAGCGAGAAGCCTCGTGTTGTAACCTTCGAGCCTCATGAGGCTATATATAATCAGACATAGTTTGGTTATATAAGTAATTATAAATAGATGTAAACCATTTAGAGTTGTCTTGATTGTGTGTTATGGCGTAAGCTACTGAGAGGTAGTGCGAGAGATAGAGGGATCTTTGTAAGTGTGTAATTATAAATGTAGCTTGGTCATTAGTGATATCTTACGGGATGAGTGACGCAATGTTAGCCATAACATCTACATGACGATTATCTTTGCGAGGAATGGTAGTGATGGAGTAGGACTCAAATGTAGCCAGAGATATTTTACAAGTGTGTTGTATGGAATTAAATGTTCCTCCTTTGTGTTATATGTATCATTTACCTGATTTATGACTAACTGAGAATCGTTGAATGCATAGATTGTGAATGAGGATTTTTTGAGCGGTAAGAAGGCCTAAAATGAGGGCTTCATATTCAGTGATGTTATTTGTACGGAAAACCCCAAATGATATGCAAAGGGGAGTGGGTCACCATGTGGGGTGATGAATACTATCCCAGCTCTAGTGCCGAAGTGACAACGAGAGCCATCAAAATACATTGTCCATGTTTGTGGCTCCATAGTATAGGTAGTGAAATAATCACAAAAATAATTAGAGATGGGTGATGTATCTAAGAGGGGTGCATTGAGATAATTGATCGGTATGTCTTGTCTTTTGATTACATTTTTAGGTATGAAATTGAAATAAAAATCAATGAGAAGCATAACCCAACGTGCCAAGCATCTTGACAGATGTGTACGGGATAAGAGGTATTATAATGGATCAACTTTGGTGATGATATGCACTTCATTATGAAGAAGATAGTGTCACAACTTATCTGCAATGAAGACGAGGCCGAGACATAGCTTTTCAATATAACTATAGTTACATTCATAAGAGAGTAATGTACGAATTATGTAGTATATTGCTCTTTCATGCCAAGAATCATCATGTTGTGCTAATAGAGCACCTAATGCATGAAACGTAATAGAAATATACAATAAGAAAGGTCGATCGGCTAAGGGAGGGACTAGAAATTGTGGGTGTAACAAATAAGATTTTATATCATCAAATGCCTATTGACATTGCTCATCCCAAAAAAATTTAGTGTCCTTCTTCATGAGGCGTGTAAAAGGTTGAGTTTTATCAGTGAGTTGCACAATGAATCACCGAATAACTTGAATTTTACCTTGTAGTGATCGTAATTGATGTAAATTTTTGGGTGGAGGCATATTGACAATGGATTTTATTTTGTTAGGATTGATTTCAATGTCATGTTGGGAAATAATATATCCTAGGAGTTTACTGTTGTGACCCCAAAAATGCATTTTTGGGATTTAAGCGTACATGATATTGCCATAATCATTTAAAGAGTATTTGTAGATCCTGTGTATAGGAAGAATGTCATCTAAATTTAGCCAAAATATCATCAACGTAATCTTTGATGATATTTTGGATGTAATCATGGAATATATGCATCATTTCCGTTGATAAGTAGCTCCTACATTTTTAAGGCCAAAGGGCATGACAGTGTAACAAAACATTCCCCATGGTGTTGTAAAAGATGTCTTTTTTTGGTTAGCGAGTGTTGATTTTAATTTGATTGTAACCCACAAAGCCATCCATGAAAGATAGAATATCATATCCAATTGTAGAATCAACAATTGCATTAATGTGGCAAAGGAAAACTATCCTCGGAAAAGTTTTCTTTAAAACACGGAATCGATGCAAATGCACGCGCCATCCGATTTCATGACTAACACAATATTAGATACCCATTCGGGATAGTCAACATCACAAATAAAACTGACATCGAGGAGTTTCTGAATTTCTTCTTTGACTAAGAGTGCTACCTTAGGATGCATTTTATGGATTTTCTATTGGACAGGTTTAGTACCTAGGTTGAGGACAATATTATGTATTGCAATAGATGGATCAATTCTGGCATATCACTATAGTCCCATGTAAAAATATCAGAGAAATCTGAAGGATTTATGTGGTCATTTTTATGCCCTTCCCAAAGAACAAGGAAATCCCATGCGCACCGCGACGGATCACCCGGGGCGTTGGGCGCTCACTGAGGCACGTGCGGGCACTTTTAGAGTCCCTCATTTATGTGAGTTGTGTGAGAATGCACTATTTACAATAGAAAATCAACTAAATAGATTGAAAAGGAACCATACATTCATCTTAGAGCTCGGAACGAATTCTAGACCAACATGTTCATTCATAAAAGAAAAAAATTATAAAACATAGATCGAATCATAACAGAAAAGAAATGCACATGGGTTTACACACACTCATATAAAATGTACATATAACCATGTAGTAGAACTGGAACCACACATATGTTCATATTTAGCATGTTGATAACCACATTACATTAACTCGAGCAATCACGATTCATACAATATTGTAGACCAATGTCATGCATCAGAACTGGACTTAGGACCTTCATAGTACAAAGAAAAATGTTCAAACCCATACCCTTAGTACAACATACTCATATAGATCCTCTAAACCCAACCTATGGAGCTCTCCCAGTATTCCTACATGGCTTTGCCTCTTTCTCCTTCTATATCTTTTTCTCTGTCGGGTGCTTGTATTTATAGCCTTTCTCAACATCTTCAAGCCTTCATGGGAGTTATAGATCCATTGCAAAGTGTCCAAGGTGGTCCTCCATGGGAGCATACTTCTTTAGGCTCGAGCTCTCCACTCTTTGCAATGATGGCCTTCTAGAATCTTCCATCGCAAGGTATATTCCTTCCTAGGCCACCTGTTGCCAGGCTAACACCTTATCCACTCCGCATGCATAGTCGGGTCACGCTTTCCTCGTGTTCTATCTGATATGCCAAATATGGCTAAGTCCCAAAACCTTTACTCTACCTTACGCGTGCGCCACTTTGTTCTACTAAAAACCTCATAGAACCATGTCTTGCTCGCTTTCCCCTTGTGTGCCCTTCTTTAAGTGGGTTCTACGTGCCCACACGCTTCTCTGACTTAGTTAATAAATTTGGGGCCCAACAATTTATTTGATACCTTTTGTTCGGTGGGAGTGAGGGATGAAGCTAGAAAAAAACTACTTGTTGGTTCTTAGATGTACCTAAGTTGTATGGTATTTTCTCTTCATTGAGAAGGGTTGAGTGATCTTCAATGTATGGATCAATAGGAATAGTATTTGGAGGATCAACATTGTCAAGGGATATATTAGATTCTATGAAGTAAGTCGTAGCATTGAGAGATGATGGGGATGCCTTTTATGGTGAAAAGAAGGAAGATGATCATAAACACCCAAAGATTTGAGTAGAACATCATCGGTAGGAAAAACATCTAAAGTATCCCAAGTGGTATATGCATCATCAGCGATGAGTTCTAGGTGCACTAGGGAAGTGACGAAGTATAAAAGGTGGTGTAAGTGTATGTAAAAGGTGAAGAGGGGGGTTGATATCCCAGTCCAAACTTGTGTGATCTTGGTAGGGATATCCCAAAGTCACGTGACCTTGTGTTCTTGTGTATCATAAAAACCATAGTGGTGTAATTTTTCATATCCTAATGATCCAGAGGATCCTCAAAGAGAAACACTGATATAATATATTCTTAGAATAAGTTGTAGTCATTTTTAAAGCGTGGAGAAAAATTATACAATTCCGTCGATATCTTGTTTGTAGGAAACGGAGCTCATTTGCAAAAGTTATAGCTCGTTGAAATTTTCGGGCAACTGGCAAAATTTGGAGTTTTGTGCAGGTTGGACGTGTGCACGCTCACCAAGTGTTTCAATCATATTATGACATGTGGAAAATTTGTGTGACAAACTAAAAGTGGTTTTCGGATGCCGGTCTTGGACACTCATTCATGGACAAATGGACCCCGCTATTTACTTGCGATGGGGGCCCTTAGCCAGGTTTGACACATTGATTATGGAGGGGTGTCTTGGCCTCCTTCTCATATTATCATTATACCAAATTGTGTATATATATGCCTCTAAATGCATTTTTCTATGCATGTGGGACTAATTGATATGCCATTTAAACTATGCAATTAATTAATAGATACTTATCCCACACATTTTCCATATACCACGCATTAAATCCCAAGTTATACGTTATTACCAAGTCAATAAGTAATTAAATATTACTAATTGAGGTGCCAAACTCCACAAAACAAGGCCAAATATCCTCCATGCACCAAACATTGGCAATAAAAACCACCATGCTTAACATAAGGTGGCTCTTAAGCCAATCAACACATGCACCGCTCCTTAAATGCTTTCCTCCTTTCACGCACCCACAATGTGGGATAAATCTCTACAAATCCGCCTAAGGAGAAGGAGAGGGAAGTGGAGGGGATTTGAACCACTAACCTCCCATGCAAAATTTTAGGCACCTAACCATTGAGCCAGCCACTTGGAAACATTATAAAAGGAGCTTTATTGTATTTGAAGGGCATTTGGAGTGCATGTAAAATATTGAAATGCTCATAACTTGAGCTAGGGAGGGAATTTTGAGATGAAGTAAAAAGTCACTACTATTATTTTTGGTAGAGGAACGTGATGAGAAGATTAGATTATTGTAGAAATCTTTGTAAAGATTTATTTTCAAGATTTTAATAGATCGGTCCCATTCAACCGGACCCGGAGACGTAGGCCACAAGTGCCAAACTCCGTTATCAATTCTTGTGTCAAATTGCTGGTGATTCATCTCTTTATCTTCTGATTTTAGACATTACTTTCAGTTTTAATTCTTTTATTAAAAATACAAAAGGATATAATGATCAATTTTTACATCAAAAATCAATACAAAGTAAAGAAATGTGTGTGCACAATTGCTAGTTAAATTTGATTTTCAGATCATTGGTATCAGAGCTGGTTTTGACTAATTTTTGGTTCAGATTAACGTGTTTTGGATTGCAAGTTGTGTGTTGGATGTTAACAAGGTCTTGATCTAAGAAGGGTGAAGGAGAGTTAGTTGAAGGAGATCCCAAAATTGGTACTAGACGATCTCGAAGTCCTACAATGGCGGATCGAGAGGAAGAAACTTTCGTCAATCATTCCTATAGATGAAGGAAATGGTGGAAGAAATGTACCAAGATAGACAAAGGGAAAAGGGAACTAGAGAAGGTAAGAAAGAAGAAATCTCTAGTTCTGATATTCCTAAAAGAGACCCTTTAAAATCTGATTTTCCTTCATTAAAGTTAGATATAAAGTTTGAATTGCCAATGTATACTGGAGAGCTAAATGTAGAGAAGTTGGATAATTGGGTCAAGTAGATAGAAGTATATTGCAGGTTTCAGAGAATTGTTGATGATGAAGCAAAGATTCATCTAGCAACTCTTCGGATGGGTGGCACAACACTCATTTGGTGGGAGAGTAAGCTTTAGGAAGTGGAAGAAACCAAAGGTATAGAAATCACTTCTTGGTTTGAATTTGTTTCAAATATTAGGCAAAAATTTTATCCTCTTGGTTATAAGAAACAAGCTATGATGGATTGGCAAACATTAAGACAAACTAAGGGACAAAGTGTTCAAGAATACACACAAGAATGTAGGAAAAGGGCTCTAATTCTGGGAATTTCCCTAAACACATAAGAAACACTTTGCTCAAATATATTGGTGGATTGCATAGTTATCTAAGGCATATGATACTTGTTTTAGGTACTACTAATCTTGATGTAGTATGTGTTCAACCCATTTGGACCCATTTGGAAGCATGAGGAAAAGGTTCAAATGACGAAGGAGTCCTCTTTCTCTTGAAAACTTTTAATCAAAAAAGAACAAGGTAAAGGAAAAGAAATGAAAACAAAAGAAAAAAAACACGTAGTGCATGATCTTGGTTCTGATTCAGGTGATGAAACCAAAATCACAACTATGAGTTTTCAAGGTAAATCAACTCTTTCAATTTCCAACAATAGTACTACAAATGTTGCATATTCTTCTAGTAAACAAACTATACATGATGATAAGAAAAGGAATGAGCTTTTCCACATTAGAGTAATTTCAAGCATACGAAAATTGATACTCTTTTTGATAGTGGATCTCAAGCTAATCTAATTTCTGAGGAGGTTGTTAAGAAATTAGGACTCAAAACTAAACCACATCCTAAGCCTTATCCTTTGGGCTAGGTTTGTGATGATGCAAAATGCAAGTAACTAAAACTTGTACTTTCAGATTTTCCATTACAGACAAGTTTATAGATGAGGTTGAATTGGATGTAGTTCCTTTGGATATTTGTGGGGTGGTTTTGGGAAGTCCTTATTTGTATGATCGTAAAGCAATCTTCTATAGGGAAGAAAATAAATATTTTCTTGTAAAGGATGGAATTGAGTTTATTGTTAGATCTCATCGTGAAAAGAATAATCTATCCTTGGTAACTGCAGGTCAAATGAAAAGGCTTGTAAACTCAAGCAAAAGTTTTGTGCTCATGGTGGTCAAAGCCAAAGAAAAAGAACATGAGATGGCTTTTGAGACTTGCGATCTGAAACATAAGGATGAATTGGTAAATTTTTTTCTCATTTTGATGATGTTTTTCAGGATCCACAAGGTCTACCTCCCAAAAGAGGGGTTCAACATGAGATACGATTGCTTGAGGATGTGTTAGGATTTCATATTATTAGTGCTCACATTATTATAAAAGTTAGATTATAATTATGTGATATAATTGAGTTGATATTACAATTCATATTGTTATAATATATTGTTTCAACAATATATTATTATAGAGTTTTGTTGTTTCCATGCTTTAAAGTTATAAACGAGTAAGTTGTTTGTTGACTTCCTATTTTCAGAAGTAGTTCTTCTATTATATTGGCTATATATTAGCCAAACATGTTGTCAAATTACATAGAAATATAATATTATTGTGTTATTTTGTTGTGATAGACTGAATCTTGCTCAATATTTGGTATCAGAGCGAATTCAATGAAAATGAGAGTCTTTTTGTGTAAGGATCTATGACTGTAAAATTGAATATAGTTTTATATTGTATGATTGGAGGAATACACGGGGTTTGATATGTCCATGGGCGGTATCTCCAACATCCATGCTGTCCGACAAGATCCTACAATACGGATCATGGTTTCAAATAGCTATCCAGGGTATCTCCCGCATTTTTAGTTACTTGTGCCTTTGGGATTGTTTGATCTTAGTTTGTATGCTGTGTTTCTCTATTATTTTAAGTATTCTACCTAATCCATTTGGTATACGTGATAAGTTCATGTCTTGTGATCAACATTGAGGAAATGCTTAGCTGCCCAGAATTGCTTTAATATCTCGTATACCTATAGATCAGGTCTGATTTTAAATGCATGCGACTGCATTTGATCTACTATGCACGTGGATACTATTGTAATATGTATCCTCCAAATTATCAACAACCTTTGTGCAAAGTAAAAAGTCAATCCCAAGAAGCTCAGCTCATCCCGATCCTATTCTCATCCATTAGCTTGCACATTTGGTCTATTTACTTTCCCAACATTCATTATTTGGTTACACTACTCGACTCAATCACAGCTCCGGGAGATCGACCAATTAAAATTCATCAACAATTCGCAATCCTTGGCAAAGAAATGCGTATTACAAGCAAATGCACAACTATCTCATGCATTTGTTTCCATGCCATTCGGGTCGATGATCCAGGTGAATATCATCGCATGTGTTCATAGCTTGATTCAAAGTTGTCATCAATTTTGTGCGCAGAATTTTTTTTATTCCTTAACAGGCGGGAATTGTTGAGATTTCACCGTGTGGCTGCTCTCTACCTTCTCCATCTGAGATTTACATAATCTAAATAACTAATCGAGATCCACCTCAGCAGCGATACAAATTCCTTTCACAGTCTTGGTAATAAATTTGATCCTCAATATGGTGATTCAGTGCAGTGCATTTAAGTGACGTTTGTTGGAGACTCCACGAAACTTTAGGCGAGTAGTTATGTCTTTCTTCTTGTCATTGTGAAGAGTCTTTTACTTCTAATTTTCACGGGTGTTGTGACAAGTCTTTTCATTGGTCCATAGCATTCAATTATTTTAATAGTGTATTGTTTATTGTTGAATTCTATAGAGGTCCAATGGTCTTATATGTCGTTTGAGTGTTTTGAAGTATAAATTCAATTTGTTTTAGTGGTCATATTCCATCCTTACAAATCACATTTGTATGTTGTATTTTGGTGAGTCTAGCAAGTAAGACCATTGTATACCATCTAGGGTATGTTATTTAAATTTTTTTAGTTTCATTTAGAGCTAAGTGTCGTAATAAATAATTCCATATAGGTGATTTTAGGATTTTTTAATTCTCATTTTCATTTAAAAAGTAATCTCGTTTTATTACTTTTTAAAAGTTAGTCGAGTCTTCTTGTCCGATTCAAAATAGTCTTTGTCAAATCTGTGAGTTGTCGTCAAATGTCGTATAATTGTAAAAAGTCTGAAAAAGCATCAAAAGTAGGTTCAAAGCTCAAAATGTCAGCGGAGAAAACTGAACAGAGCAATGATAATTTTTTTGCCTTACGGACGCATTTTCGGTGTTACCCGACGTCCGTGAAAATAAAGTGTTTCACATTGCGGGAGGGAAGATATAATAAACAATGTGGAAACAGTTGAGCTTCATATCCAAATCAGGATGAGTTAGCAACATGTTAACTGGAGGATGGAGGCACAGGAGGCTGGAGGTCATTCAGCGACCTCTCGTTAGTCACCAACGACGGGGCCGCGAAGTGGTGATAGTGTGTGAGTTTGCTTTCTTTTCAGAATCCATGAGTTGCAACTTGATTTCAGTTGTGTGCAGCATGATTATTTTTCAGTGTTCCTATTTTGGTTTGAATAAGTGAAATGTTCACATTGAGGGGGGGAACATGGTCTCAATGTTCCATTTTCTCTTTTCATATTTGTTATTAGTGATCAGTGTTTCCTACATAATTCCCTGATGTAAAAGCATAGTGGACAGATGAAAGCACAAGGAAAAGCAACATCATGATATTGAGGTTGTTGGTTGTCCTGTAAAACCATCCCTGTTGAGGTTATTGGTTTTCTTGTAAAACCATCCATGTTGAGGTTGTTGGCTGTCCTGTAAAACCATCCAGATCATGAGCACGCACGGGCGGCACGCTGCGAAGGAAGTGCAATTGTTTTTCTCCCATGTTCGCACTAAGGGGGAATGTTAGGATTTCATATTATTAGTGCTCACATTATTATAAAAGTTAGATTATAATTATGTGATATAATTGAGTTGATATTACAATTCATATTATTATAATATATTGTTTCAACAATATATTAGTATAGAGTTTTATTGTACCATAAAGTTATAAGCGGGTAAGTTGTTTCATTGACTTCTTCTATTTTCTAGGAAGTAGTTCTTCATGTTATATTGGTTATATATTAGTCAAACATGTTGTGTAAAATTACATAGAAATATAATATTATTGTGTTATTTTTCTGTGATATTGAGAATCTTGCTCAATAGGATGCACCTCTTCCCAATATTAGAATGTACAGGTTGTCAGTAGTAGAGAATGAGGAAATCAAGAGATAGGTAATGGAACTTTTGGCTCAAGGTATAATTCGTCCAAGTACATCCCCATGTGGTTCGCCAATTATATTGGTTCCTAAGAAGGATGGAACTTGGCGAATGTGTGTTGATTTCCGTGCTTTAAACAAGATTACCATAAAGAATCGTTACCCTCTTCCTAGAATAGATGATTTACTAGATCAATTAAAGAATGCAATTTATTTCACTAAGTTAGATTTAAGAAGTGGTTATCACCAAGTAAGAATTGCAGAAGGTGATGTTTGGAAAACTGATTTTAAAATGAAACAAGGATTGTTTGAATGGTTAGTGATGCCTTTTGGTTTGTGCAATGCACCAACAACATTCATGAGAGTTATGAATGAAATCTTTAGACCATTCATTGATAATTTTGTTATTGTCTACTTAGATGATATTCTTATTTTCAATAAGTCATGGGATGAACATGTTAAACACATCCAGAAAGTCTTAGATGCACTAAGGAAAGAGAAATTGTATTTGAAGATGTCAAAATGTGAATTTGGAAAAAACATATTTAATTTACTTGGATTATATTGTAGGAAATTGAGAATTGAGAATTGATCCTGCAAAAATAGAGGTTATTGTGAAATGGCCTAGACCCACTAATGTGACGGAAGTTAGGAGTTTTCTAGGTGCGATTCGATCTTGGAGAAAATTTATTGCTAACTTCTCATATATTGTATCTCATTTGCATGCTTTGACAAGTATTAAACAGTCTTTCGGTGGGGAGGAAAACAACATAAAGCCTTTGATACACTGAAAGAGAAGATAAGTACCATTCGATCTTGGCACTTCCAGTTTACAACATTCATTTGAGATTGAGGCGGATGCTTAGTGACTACGCAATGATAGGGGCGCTTTTGATGCGAAACAAATGATCGGTGTGTTACCATTCAGAAACCTTTACAAGTGCGGTAAGAAACTATCCAACTTATGATAAAGAGTTGTATGCTTTGGTTCAAAGTGTTAAAAAGTGGAAGCATTATTTAATGGGAAAAGAAATAATTATACATACTGACCATCAACCGCTTTAGTACTTACAAACACAAACCAAATTGCAGCAGTCTAGACATTTCAGGTGGATGGGATTTTTGCAACAATTTCATCTTGTAATCAGGTATAAAAAAGGTATTCAAAACAAGGTTGTTGACATGTTATCTAGACCACCAGTGGTAGTAGCATCTATTCTTTTGCAACATAGTTCTTTGGCTCATGTTAGTTACAAGGAACAATATGTAAATGATGTTGATTTTAGAGAAGTGTATGAGGATCTAGTAAGTGGGAAACAAGTAGGAGAAAAAGATTATCATTTGCATGAAGGATTGTTATATCATTCTGGTAAAATTTATATTCTAGAAAATGAACGTGTGCATATGATTAGGGAAGCACATAATTCTCTTATTTTAGGGCATTTTGGTGTTAGTAAGACAGTTGCACATTTACAGAAATATTTTTATTGGCCTAGAATGCATGAACATGTAAACATGTATATTAAGGGATGTGTTCTTTGTGCCACAAACAAGCCAAGTAATAGGAAATTAGGAATTTACACTCCTCTTCTTGTTCCAACAAGGCCTTGGGAAAGTGTTTCCATGGAATTTGTAGGAGGCTTGCCCATGACACAAAAGAAACATGATTACTTATATATGGTAGTGGACAGATTTAGCAAAATGTGTGTGTTGGTTCCATGTACTAAACAAATAATTGGTGAGGGAACTGCACATTTGTTTTTTCAATTTGTTTGGGTTCATTTTGGTTTACCTACTTCAATTATATCTGATCACAATTCTATATTTCTTGGGGAATTTTGGTCAACATTGTGGGGGTTAATGGACACAAAACTAAAAAATAGCACTTGCTTTTCATCCACAGACCGATGGTCAAACGGAGGTTGTAAACCACACAGTAGTACATTTTCTTAGGGGCTATTGTGGAAAACATCCTAAGTTATGGGATGAACATCTATATTATGTGCAACATGCTTATAATCGTGCCTTACATTCTTCTACTTTGAAGTCTCCATTTGAGACTTGTTATCGATATCTTCCTAATTCTCCTTAGATGTATATTATGGACATGAAACTGTTGTTAATGGTTCAAGTAATTCTGACAAGGCTAAAAGATTTGTGTAGAGAATACAACAGGTTCATTAGTATGTCTGTGAACAATTGGAGAAAAGTTAGGCTAAGTATAAAGCTAGGCATGATAAACATATAACTGATCACAAGTTCAAAGTTGGTGATTGAGTTTGGCTTCACATCAGCAAGGAAAGACTGACAGGTGAAGGTAAAAAATTGAAACCTATACGGTATGGTCTGTTCCAAATATTGGAAAAAATTGGTAACAACACTTTCCGGTTGGATTTACCTCCATATATGTAAATCTAATTAGTTGTAAATGTTGAGAATTTAAGATTGTATGAACCACCTATGATTGTTGATCATGATGATGCTAACATAATGCCTTCCATTGATGATTTTGCTCCTGAGTATCTTGATGAGTTGCATGAAGACATCATTTTGGATAGGAAAGTAAGAACTTTGCAAAGGGGTGATATTGAGTATCTTCGTGTTGGGTTCAAAGGCATGCATCCGAACAAGGCTAAATGGATGGAAACTGGAAAGGTGAGGGAGAAATACCCTCACCTATTCACCAATTAAGTTGACTTTTGGGGTCCAAAGTTTCTCAGTGGGGAGGAATGATCCAGAGGATCCTCACTAGAGAAACACTGATCTAAGATCTTCTTAGAATAACTTGCAGTCATTTTCAAAGTGTGGAGAAAAATTATATGATTCCGTTGATATCTTGTTGGCAGGAAACGGAGCTCGTTTGCAAAAGTTATAGCCCGCTGAAATTTTTGGGCAACTGGCAAAATTTGGAGTTTTGTGCAAGTTGGACGTGTGCACGCTCACCAAGTGTTTCAATCATATTGACACGTGGAAAATTTGTGTGACAAACTAAAAGTGGTTTTGGAACACCGGTCTTGGACACTCATTCGTGGACAAATGGACCCCGCTATTTACTGGCTGGGGGCCCTCAGCCAAGTTTGACACACTTGATTATGGAGGGGTGTCTTGGCCTCCTTCTCATATTATCATTATACCAACTTGTGTATATATATGCCTCTAAATGAATTTTTGCTATGCATGTGGGACTAATTGATATGCCATTTAAACTATGCAATTAATTAATAGATACTTATCCCACGCATTTTCCATATACCACGCATTAAATCCCAAGTTATATGCTATTACCAAGTCAATAAGTAATTAAATATTACTAATTGAGGTGCAAAACTCCACAAAACAAGGCCAAATATCCTCCATGCACCAAACATTGGCAATACAAACCACCACGCTTAACATAAGGTGGCTCTTAAGCCAATCAACACATGCACCGCTCCTTATCTTAAATGCTTTCCTCCTTTCGCGCACCCACAATGTGGGATAAATCTCTACAAATCTGCCTAAGGAGAAGGAGAGGGAAGTGGAGGGGATTTGAACTGCTAACCTCCCATGCAAAATTTTAGGCACCTAACCATTGAGCCAGCCACTTGGAAACATTATAAAAGGAGCTTTATTGTATTTGAAGGGCATTCGGGTCTGTGTAAAATATTGAAATGCTCATAACTTGAGCTAGGGAGGGAATTTTGAGATGAAGTAAAAAGTGACTACTATTATTTTTGGTAGAGGAACATGATGAGAAGATTAGATTCTTATAGAAATATTTGTAAAGATTTATTTTCAATATTTTAATAGATCGGTCCCATTCAACCTAGACCCGAGACGTAGGCCACAAGTGCCAAACTCCGTTATCAATTCTTGTGTCAAATTGCTGGTGATTCATCTCTTTATCTTCTATTTTTACACATAGTACTTTTAGTTTTAATTATTTTATTAAAAATACAAAAGGATATAATGCTCAATTTTTACATTGAAAATCAATACAAAGCAAAGAAATGTGTGTGCACAATTGCTAGTTAAATTTGATTTTCGAGATCACCTAACCCGTATTGAGAAAATTCTTGAGTAGTATAAGAGGAAATAGGAGTATCATTAGATTTTTCGATGGAGTTGCAATACTCAAAAGGTGATGGATCAGCCGAACATCATAGAAAATGCCTTGATGTCGAATTTAAGTCATGCATGTAGCGTGGAGGGGACCACATGCATAGCATGGATCTAAGGTCATCTCAAGAAGAATGTTATAATTAATATTATTAGGCATGACATGACATGGAATAGTGATTGTACATGGACCAATAGTGACCGGTAGGTTAACAATACCTAATACACGCTTGGGTATGTTATCAAAGCCATGAATAGAGATTGAGGAAGGTGCTAAAGATGCTTCTGACATACCTAAATGATGAAGGAAAGTGATATTACAAATGTTAAGGCCATATCCATTATCAACTAAGGCACATTTGACCTTGACATTGTGAACACAAACTTGAATATATAGAGGGGGTCATGTTCTAGTATTGCTTGAGAAGGTAGGTCTTCATTGTGAAAGTTATTTGATCCCCATTGAGGGATAGGGCCGAAGTAAACTTATGGTATACATATTCAGGTGATGTGTGAGGAGGGATGTAATTAGTAGATAAGTATTGTTTGAGCCTACTTGATACAATCATGATGATTCTACAAATAAGTATGGATGGAGACATTCATGATGCGAGAATCTTAGGGAAAGAAGGATCCAAAATGTGTGGTGATCAAAATCAAGTTCACCAGAATTACTAACTAAAATGTGGAATTATTCTAAGTTAGTCTAATATTAAGAACAACAGTAAATAACTGATAAATGTATAAATAAAATGACCCAAGCATCTAAGTAAATATAAATGTAAAACCCTAATGAGAAAATAGGGTTAGGAAGAGCTTAGTTGATGCGACAAAGGTGTTAGACTGTGTCACAATTTGAATGAAGAAAATAGGTGGATGAAACTATCACACAGAAGCTTGAGAAAGCATAGACCCAAGCTCTTTGGTTGGACTGGGTCACTTGGGGAGGGACAAAGGCACCCGTGGGCACCCTAGTCTGCGGAAATAACCTAAAGCCCTCCTCTGAGGTGTCGCTGGATGTTTGCCTATGTTCTCTTCTTATCGCACTAACTTTGCTAAACTGTGTTAGATATTGCTGCAATACCTACAATAAGGAATCACCTGCAAAACCCCAAGATGAGCATCAAATCCCTAAAAAGAAAGATGCATATGAAGAGGTTAGACTGTGATCAACAACCATAATGGTGGACTTACTAATTGAGCGATGCACTACATCTCAGACCCGATGTAGTTCTATGCATGTGTGTGCAATCATGCCCTAGGTACTCTTATGCTAGTCACACTTTGTGAAAGTAGCGAGCAATAACTATGTGTAGAAATGTAGTAAAATGATGGATGGAATAGAATAAACTTCCCTCCTATGTAGTGTGATGCAGATGGACCAACCTTGTGCCTTATGATGGAGCTAGATGGATGCACATGGATCCTTTGATGGATGTAACCTTAGGTGATGATAGTAGTGCTTAGTGCTTGGTCCCTCATTATGGTCTCATAACTTTATATTTATAGGGTTCTCTTATTCTAATTTCGTAATTAACCTTGAAAAGGCCAACCACTAAAAAGATAGAAATCTCAAATGGCTAGAAAGTGCCCAAACAAGGCGGGAAAGACTGAAAAGGCTAAGGGCACCCCAAATGGGACCAAGGTGCACAGGGCGACCTAGTTAGAGATAAAACGATGCCAAATGGAAAAAACTGAGTGGGCTAGTAGATGCGGGAGGTCGACAATGATGATAACAAGCAAAGTAAAATGGCTAAAGGACATGGGTTAATTAGTACTTTCTTCACTCAAAAACCATATGAATAGTAGTATGAGACTGGGATTAAATAATGCCTAAAGTGCATGATTTTGTGTCTATAACAATTGAAAGTACATGTTTTTCAACAAATGAGTACCTTGTTTCATAATCCATCAAACTTTGACTAAAAAGGCAATTGGCTACTCCAAAATTTCTTTGTTCTATAATGATAACATTCTGAAATGGTTTACACATTAGCATAAGCATACAACATGAAATATTTTGAAAAATCAAGATTTATGAGTGTTGGGGCTGAAGCTATGACTTGTTTGATAGCTTCAAAAATTTCATCTCGTAGTCAATTATTTTCACCAAGTTTCCTAGGCACGTTGACACTTCATTCGTAAAATATGAACGCTAACTCAAGCACATGAAGTTATCCGATCCTCTTTATTACTGGCGACAATATGTTAGCATGCTTAACCAAAAATATAACAAGACAATCCATAATCGCCCATGATAATTCATTACGTATATTCAATTAGAAACACACATAGTAAGGAAACATATAAGGCCAAATTAATACTAAGATCAATTACACCATCAAATCACCGTACTTAGATACATAAATTACAGAATCCATCCACAACTATCCATCCATTAATAACCATAAAGGATTACACAACAAAAGCTAAATACATAACAATAATCACTAGAGAGAGTCGTGTGCGCTTAGAGAACACTGGGGCATCATAACTCTATTGCATCACGGGTTCGTACATGGTGTCCAAAACTATGAATATCAACTAATATATAGGGGTAGGGACTTACCCTTAACCACCTATGCATCTCAAAATAAATTTCATGCTTGAAATACCCATGTGCATATATAAAAGCGGCTAGAATGCATGCATGCTTTCCAATCAACCTAATAATAAGTTAAAATCTATAAATCAATTATGTTTTAAGCCTATTATTAGCTCAAACTATGCATGATATTTGATCTTCTCATGCATGGGTGTTATTCCCCAAAATAGATGTTACTTTATCTTCAAGTCTTCATGCGTTATTCTAAATTTGTAACGTTGCTTGAATGCCACTCAATCCCAATATTTTGTATTTTTAGCCTGTGTGTCCAAAATTGGCTAAGTCTGAGATAGTTAGTTCCTACTTGGCGTCAACCTTCACATGTTGTCTATTATGTCATGTGCAACTTCCTTCATGCCTACCTAGCGCATAGCTTACATCCTCGAGTGTGACATATACTTAGTCAAAATGGGCCACGCAACATTACCCCACACTAAATTGGATTTCCGTCCTTGGTAATATCTTAGTCACCAAAAACATAGTTAATCGCCAACAAGAATTTAATACCCAAAATTTTCATCTTACTTAACTCGAATTAGATCGGATCGGAAGTTGTTGGAGAAGTTTTGGGAGCTCAACATCTATTTCACTCTCAACTTTCTTCCATTCCTCAAGATCTACCAATGCTTTCTGGGTGTCACCTCTACAACCCCTAGTACTTGGTCTAGCACCAACTCTTCAACCCTACTCTTAAGCTCCTGAATGACCATAGTCAATTCCTCACACACTCCCTTAATCACATCCATGTGGTCCAACACCATATTCTGAAACTGACCTATCCGAGCTCTAACTTGTCCTTTTTGGCCTTAATCACTTCTTTCTATTTTGTTGCCTCAACCATAACTCAAGTGCGCTCAATTTTATTCGTGGGCATCTTCTCCTAGATAGTTTTAAGCATTGCTTCTTCATCAATCATGCGCTCATCAAGAATTGGTTCACACTTATGACATCTATTAAAGGTTATATTAGACCTACCACTTACTTCCTTGAGCTATGCAAATATACCTTCCAGTTCTGAAATTCTAGCCTCAACAATGACCTTATTGGCTTCTTTATCCTTTGCAATTTCTTCACCGGCGCTTCTCAACTATGCCTTATGTTTTCCAAAAGCATACCATCCAAGTCTTCCATTTTCTCCATCTCATCATTATAGTCACACAGGCTTGCTCACTAAGGTTGGGCGGTGACCTAATATTTGTTTCACCATGGTGCCAACGCTACCATATGCCTCCTTCATTCTCTTCTACTCACCTTGGATGTCCTTCTTCAATTCCTCGACCTCATGCTCCTTTTACATGTAACACTTTTGACGAACACATATTTCTCTTTTGCATTGCAAGTGTTGACATGTGATTTTCTTGATGCGGTGTGCTCCTTTGCTTGTTGAAAATCATGCTTGCAGGATAAATCATTTCTGCTCTTGGATTCATTAGACTAAAATGCTTGATGCTTGCAATAATCCATTTTCACTTCAGATAGGTGAGTTGTAATCTAGTTAAGATGGTTGAAAACTTATCTCTATTAACTGACTCATCCTTGGATCAATTCCATTGATCCAAGGAATGTTTTAAATATCCTTACTAGTATGAATGGTAAACTGAAATTCATAGGTTGAGAGACGTAGCAGACTGAGCTTTTGTATGTTTACAAATTCATTTGGTCTTGTAAGATCGTGCCTACATTCTGTTGTATGTTTTGTGCTCGGATCTTTCGATTGATCTCTTTAGGACATTTAACATCATTAAGTGGAACGAAGCCTACTTCATGACTATGAAGGGAATCTAAGTCCTAAACCTATGAGATCTATCCTAATGGTATTCTAAACTAAGGTAAATGTACCTACTTCCTAGCTATGTCTACTTATATGGGTGACAATCTATCCTAAGCTTCATGTTCTATGTTGGGATGGGGAAAACCTAAGGTGATGCTAGGTATACTCTTAACCTATTACCTACTACTAAATTGGTTTGAATAATAACCTATCTTAAGTTAGCAAATTACCTAAGGCAATGTTTTTAAACCTAAGGTAATTAATTTTTAGACTAACCTAAGGTCATAACCTAAGTTATGGATATCTATCCTAAACTAATGAAAGGGACCTAAGGGTCGCATGGCAAGTTGGTGATGGTTCCAAAGGCATTTATTTGATTTGATTTTCAATTAATAGGAGTACTGCCAGTTTTGGTAGAGACATGTAAACTTGGTGGAAGCTTACGTGGAATCATAGTTAAAATTAGAAATGCATGCAGAGGTTGAAATAGCATTCACCAATTTTGGGGCGGTGGCAAGGAGAGATAGGTGGGAGATTGGGGAGTAATGGCATTAATGAATCTCAATTTTTGTGAGAAAACCATCTTGGAAACAATGAGGGCATTTGTTGGAGGTTTTTGGTCTTGCATGCTTTGCGATTTTTTCTCTGCATGGAGCTATCTGGTTCTTCGAACCAGCAATTTGACTTTCACTTTGTGGCTATTTTTGGTTTCCCTAGTCTATTTTCGATCCAAGGAAAGTATATGAGGCATTGGAGAAAGAGATGTTTGGTTTTGATCTTTCTTGGAGGAGAAAAAGAGTTGGAAGCTCAGCTGGAAGTCTCCTTCGAATTGGCAGAAGCACTATCAGGCATGATAGGCTCTACCCATTAATATTTCTTGCTTTCCTCTAAATGTTTCATTAAAATAACTCTGCTCTCATGAGATAAATGGTTACATGTTTTGTCTGGTTATTTACTTTCATGATTGAATGAATCTCTGTGATTTTTGGATATGAATCCATTGCATGATAATGTTAGTCTTTGGATGTTTTTCTCTACGTAAGTTCAATGGTGATATGCATATGGAACTTTTGAGGCTTTGTGTTTGTTTGGAACTCATATTCGGGACTGTCTGCTTGAAAAGAGCTTGAGTAAATGGTTTTTGATTTGAGTTTGAACTGGTAGTCTCTTTTGAAATCTTCTCCTTGATGCATCTTGAGTTTGGAAAAGTTGTAGTACTTCTTGTCTCGGATTGTACAGTTTACTTTGAACATGTAATGGCATGAAAACATTTGAGGATATTCTATTTTCCTCTATTCAGGTAACCCGCGTCTAGTTTTTATCTGTAAGTCTTGATTTTTTTGAGAGAAGGGTGCATGACCTTTTATGTAACTATATCTTGTTGTGAGGATATAGAACCTCTGGTTCGAGACTGTATTGTTTACTTACCCTTCGGTGTGAATTCGAACTCTTTTGAAAGTAGTCGATAATGGGTTTTGAAGTATATGGAAGTGTTGTGTTTGTACTTCTACTTGTGTTAATTTGATTGGAACAATTACCTTCTCTACCTCGATCTTTATGTGCTAGATGGAGCTGTGAAAGTTATTTAGTTGGGATTTCATTACAGTTCGAGTTCGTGAGTAATGTTGAAACTTGTTTGACTTAAAACTTGTGTTGGGTTTTCATATTCTCTTTTAGATCCATTTGAATGGATTTATAGTTTTTAAAGGAGATAGGAGTTGAATACTCTTGTGGAATGTATCTTGTTTTGCCAAGATTTGTACTTCTGCTTTGGGACTGTACTGTTTACTTTTCTCTTTAGAATGAACTCAAACTTGTGTTTAAACAACGTTGAATAGATGAACCGGGTTAGTGTTGATATTGTTGTTCTGATAAGGTTTGAATTCATAAGGAAAATAGAAGTGTTGTTTCTATAAACTTTGTGTTTGGTTTTGTATTCTCTTTTGAGAACTATCGAAAGAACTTCTAGGTTTTAAATGGGATTTGGAATTCTATTGATGAAACAATGGTGAATGAATCCTAGGATCAGATCCTTTCTATTGAGTTTCCTTTAACTTTTGTAAAGTTAAGTTTAGTTTGTTCGAACTTCTTTATAGATCGACTCTCTTCCATGTTGTAGAGTGATTACTATCCTAGGCCTATTCGACTTCCTGAGTTTCATTTTCTGCCCTTTCTATCTTGTATGAAGTAGTGTGAACTCACTCTTTAGAAACAGAAACTTCCTTGTGGATTGTTTAGTTTAATTTGTTACTAGTTGACTGTGGAAAGTTCATGGGAATAGTTGTATGTTTAGGCAACTTTGGGACTGTCATTTTTGGTACTGGGAAAACCAAATCGTCCCCGTTTGATCTTTCTTGATCTCAGCTAACTTGTATAGAATCAATGGTCGTGTTGATTTGGGAAGCATACACACAGTCCGCATCTGTAGAAGGAAAATGTAATCATGTCTAGACCGACTGTTTTGATTGATTGAGTCATGCTTCATTTGGATATTGTTTTTGAAGGAATCCTCTTTGTGCACTCAATAATATTATGAATCTTCCCTGGATGGACACGAGTAAGAGATAATCCTTGTGTAAGTCTTGCTTTGATTTTTGGAACGTATGGTTTCAGATCTCTGAATGATATCTTCTATAATGTAGAATTTACTTAAGGCTTGCAAGTAGGATGATGACTATTTTGATTCTCTCCCTTCTTGGATTGGTTTGGGATTCTTGTTATCAGATGTTGTCTCTTAAATGGTGAATCCTTTTATTGGTTTCCTTGATTAATGCAGTTATGTAGGTACTCAATTATGTACTTTCTGAACCTGTTTTCTATTTCTTAGGTGAATGGTGAATCATGGATAGTCCGTATTGATTCTTCTTCTTATTTACTTAAGTTGTAGGATGAATCATCCTAAATATGTACTATGCTGAAATGAATTTGTCTGTACATGATTCTAGAAACTTGGTAAAATGACAATAAGGTTTTTGGTTATGAAAGTAACTCTTTTCGTTACATAGTAAAGTTAAATTCTGTATTTCAATTCAGAAAGAATTATGAAATAATTAGATGACAAGATCTGTTGTTTGTTTTAAATAAGTAATTGATTGGGTCAATTCTTATATGATATAATGCAGTAGTTGTTGATTATATTATGCTCTTTTCTTAAAAGTGATTTTAGACTTATTAGTTGTACTTCTTTTATGGTTGTTATTACTTATGCTTATTGGTATGATATATTAATTGTTTCATTAAAGCGAGTTGTTTTAATGGAACAATTAGTGGAATGCACTTTGTTTTAATGCTTAGTGCTTATCATGCTCAGTTCAATGAACTGACCCGTGCTAGCAATTTTGCAGATGGACTTCGTAAGTGATAAAAGAAGGCATTTTTTTATGATGTATTGGCTGATTTAAAGTCTGGTTCTTTTGTAAAGAATTTTGATTCATTCTTGAGTTGTATTGAAAAAGAAAAGTTATGTTATTTTATGATCTTAATGCTGATCGACATGCAGTATGCCTGAAATGCATAGTCTTGTAAAGTGTATATTTTATCATGATGAATTGAAAGGTTTGGAGACTGACTCCAAATTGTGGTGTAAATTCTCTTGTACTTTGTATGAAGGAAATAGTAATGCTATCTTGTCGATATTCTTTATATTTGTTTGTATACCTATTACTGTTATCATTTAATAAGTTGGAATAAGGGAATAGTTCAATCTCCCTTACTAAGGTGTAACTTGCTAAGTTGCATAAGATGTCGTTCTCTATCTAAACAACTATAGTATAATAATGAAATATGTATTGGACATACAATTAAACTATATGAGTGGTGAATGATAAAAAGGTTATGTTAACCCTAACATTTAATCATGTAGAGGAAGACTCTTCCTCTCTCAAAAGAATGAAAAATAAAAGGAATGGTGGTTATGATCTTTAATCTTTGTACTTCGTTTTATATAAAGTAAACACTAGCTAAACCTAGGTGGATGATACACCTTCTTTGGATAGCTAAGTTGCATTAAAATTAACCGTTTGATGTTTGCTGCCCTATTTTTGGGATAACTGCTTGTTATGCCAAGTTAATGAACATAAATGCAAACATGAGTTAATGAAGTTCTTAATATTAAATTAGATTAATTATGGATAAAGAACTTAATGAATGTTGGAATTAGGGTTAGGCATGGTTTCTAGAATCTGAATCTTAATCCAAATTTAATTATGAATTAATGACCACCAAGGGGTATGTACATCGTGATGAAGCAATTCTAATGGATGTTGGCACACGCCAACTGCATGATTGTACCTTTGAGAAGACTAAGGGCTTCTCGAGGATATAGTGTTGCAGTTGACATGTGGCAACACCCTTCCGTATTTGTTCATCTAGATCTACACACATCTGGACTTGAACTTAGTTTCTCTCTAGGTCAAGTTAGTAGCATGATTAGAATAGGAAGTAGCTTTCTATGACTCAGGGTACCTAGGCACATTTAGATGACTTAGGTTGGTCGAGTATGCCCATATACCCTAAGTCATCATGAGTGCATCTCCCTATAACAAATTATGTCACTAACCTAGGCTAGGGTCAAACCTTGGGCAAGTGGATTGACAGAAGTCAGTAAAGACCATTCTAGATAACAATAGAGTGAGGTGAAGGACGTATTCCGAATTGACGAGTATGCCATCTAGGAATAGTAACATGAACAATATGTTGAAAATATTTGGCCAAAGTATCGCAAGTTGTTGGTTGCGTTGTCCTATGTCACCTAGTTTAAAGAAATGTGATGTCAGATGAATATTGGTAACAAATATTCAGATAGGTTCTTTAAACAGATCACTCAGTACCCAAAATAGGGTAGAAAAACCAAGTATATGTAGTATACATAAAGTATTCTATACTTTAAGACAAACATGAGAGATTGGTTGTAATCGAGTCATGAAATGAGAGATCGGTAATTTACCGAGTCATTATAGCTGCATATGGTTATCTATTATGAGATTGATTAGCATGGAATGTGTGTTCTAAATGATGTTTTATTTAGAACAAAGAACATTGTGTAATTTTTTTCCCTTGTTTCTAAAGTCTTAAAATAGGAATGTTACATTTATTATCTGCTACCAATACTTTCATAGTAACACCTACATCCAAATTCCTTCACCTAACATTTGTGGCCAACTTGTTAAGGGCATTGCATGACTTCTCATCAGTGAGGTACATGGGGTCAACTTCCTTATACTTCCTCCCGACTCATTCTTCAACTCAATGACACCAATGGAGTTATTACTTACCTTGAACTCAGGTTCTTCTATAAAATTGTTTAAGTTCTAGCTCAACATCTTCCTAGTTTGTGACACTCCCCCATGCTTGTCCATCATCTCCCAAGCATACAACTTCTCATTTAGCACTGTGTCTATGCAAACACGCCCTCAAGACCTTCTTAGGGTCATATAAAAAAGCCATGTGTGGTGACACTCGGTGTCCATATACTTCTCTACGCCTTTACCTTTATCCTTGTCTTCTTCTTCAAGTGAAAACACATTTGTCCCAACTTCTGCGCCTTATCTTCCTTGATAACATAAGTGTCATCAGTCACCCTCTCTCCATGCACCTCATCTTCCATAGTGTTTTTGTCCTTGGGTGTAATTTTATTTGATTCTTCCTCTATGGCGCCCAATTTTTTTTGATCCTCAACATTCTTCTTCTTAAAGTTCTTAGCCCATTCTTGCTCAAGCTCCACACATAAGGTTTCTCCTTTTGTTTCCAAATCAGACTTGCTCGTGTTCGTGATGGAGACAACCTTCACCCCTATGTGCTCGAATTTTTCCGTTTCTGTGTTGTCCTTAGGTAGTTGAGATGTTCCAGTGCCACTGCTACTTATCCTTATATAGTACATTTTTTCCCTCTTAGAGTGGCTGCAGCCACCTTCTTCTTTGTATTCCTCTTCCCCTTCAGGATTATCCTCACAAGTTCTTTTAAGAGGGCACAAGAATTCTTGTAGGACATGGGAAGGTGGAATCTATAATCTCCATCTCTACTCCACCTTAAGTCTTTGGCCTTAACACCATAAAGACTCTACATATCATCCCCCTAATGGTAACATTCATCGAGGAAATCAAATTTGAATTGTTAGGTTCCAACATCTCCACATATGTAGGCTCAAGTCATACTTGTAGGTTACGTACAAAATATATGCAAGTCTAAATCAATCTTATCAACATCAAAAGTGAAATTCTACACATCTTTAATCTTGTTTACACATCATCTTGAAATACCATGCGGAAATACAAATGAAAGCTTGCACCAAGGGATAATTTCCCATCCTTCATCTTGAAAGGTGCAAGGTTGAAACTACATTACTACAAACCGCACCTTCTCCCCCAAACTCTATAGGTAATTGGTGTGGAATGTGCCACTCATTCTCAAAGGCCTCTCACAATCTGTTGTACCACTTATCCATTATTTCCTTGTACACATTCAAGATCATGCTGTATCATGGTATATCCATCAAATTGTTACACATGGGACTTATTTACAGGTGGGTAAACTCACGTAGAATCATCTAGACCATCTAGAACTCCAATATCCCAGAATACAATGAGAAGTAGGATCGAGCCCCAAGTTCTCTTGGCTCCTTCTTCTTTCTATGCTTTGGCCTCCTCAATGATTCCATTCACAATGTATTATGTAATGTTGTAGTGTGCTTTGTTCACCATTCTGTGTGCAATGTATACAAACTTTTTATTCATGTTAGTCCATCGTTCTGAGGTGCCCAACTTGCAACTATCTAATTTGGATGTAGCTCTAGTTATAGGATCTGTGAGGTTATCTATAAACATATCCCTTCCTCCCTTCTTATAATTTAGTGTTGTGGAAAATTTATCTATTTTGGTATTGTATTTCAAATCTAAGTCCATAACCTCCCCTATACTTCTCAAACCTACGACTCGCTCAATGAATTGAGTTGTAATTTGCATCCTCTGGCCCACGAAATAAAAGAAATCCTCATGCACCCTAGATATGAGCTACTTTGGTATAACTACGTGGGCTTGTGCAAAGAAGGGTAGTTCAAACAATTGCAAGACTCCAAATTTCTCCAAGTTCTTACACACTGAATCGTCAACCAACACTTTCCCTTCCTCATTGGTCCCCGACACTTACCGCCGCAAATCTTCCTTCAAATTTTTTTCATTCTTTGGAGCTTTGTGGTTGTATTCACTAAGTTTAAAATTGGGAGAATGATTCAATATTATAATATATTTTCCATTTGATCTTTACTATAGGGATCATCTATAGAGTGAATAGGTATTCGGTCCATTGAGACTTCCAAGTTAGGACCCTAAGTATTCTAGGAAAGTATTGCATTTACGAGTATATATCTTCTAGGGGCTCTTCCACCTCAACTTCAACCCTCTTTATGTGATGCTTTCTTCCTTTAGGTGCCATTGTTTCTATAAATTTGTGTCAATTCATGTCCTAGGTACTCTGCCTCACCGCACTTACTTTGTTATCCAAGCGCTGCGAACCCTAGTTGCCCAAACTAATCCACAAACCCTTCTTTCCATGCCCTTGTTACTTCCAACTGCTTGGCTTAAACTTCCTTCTTCAGAAGGATCTACACACAACCTCGTATACACATGATACTCTGGTTTTCTTTTCTTTTCTCTCACCTTATCACGTAAAGTCACTCGATAGCTCGATTGCTCCAATTTCTCATCGAATGCAAGGTAGAAAATAACTTTGACCTTCCCCCTATTTGTAATTTTTCATACTCACCGACCTACTTTTTCCAATTAACACACATTTTTTCTCACTTTAAAATTTTTAAGTCACTTTTTAAATAAAGTCTTTATTTCGTGACTTCCTTTTCGCATGCTTCTTCATGTAACTTTCTACGAACCTTCGCGCCCCTAATACTTCATAGGTCACTTTGTCCTCCTTACATGCACCTCCCGCACCTAAGTACATAACCCTCTATGGCCCACACTAAGTAGCCCACCATGATAATGCCTACCTCACGTTATACTTGCGCAATTGTTATTCTTGCGTGGTCTTCAATCTGAGCAAATTTCCTTAAAAACCTTCATCATGAGTACCTGTAACACCTTTCTTCTACATGCGCCAACCCTACACCTAATTTTCAACATCAATAGCTTCATTTTTCATGTACTTGTGCCACCCCACACTAAAAGTATGTGTGGTCCTTTGCATATGAATTCAATAGATAGTAATAAGATTTTTGCATGAAAAACATGCTCACTACAACAAAACACCAAGCTAAAATGACAAATCATAACAACAATAAAAGGAAACACATAAAATTTAATTCTAATCTAAGTGGAAATACTACCTTATTACAAACACCAAGAAGACTTATTTATAGTAGGGCTTCAACCTACTCCCATTGAAGTAACTAGAGCAATGAAAAATGCCTAATTCAAGTATCTTTATTACCACAAAAGGTCCCAACTAATGTACTTTCAATTTCCCTAGGTGGCATGAAAACTTGGAATCATACAGAAGAACCATATTTCCCACTTCAAATGTCTTATTCTTAATGTGCCTATCATGCCATGATTTCTATCTAGCCTTCTTAGTCTTCTTGCTCTAATGCGCAATGACGCACCACTCATCTAATTGCATGAGTTTTTCAATGTGCTCTTCCACAACTTACTCATCAGCTAGTCCTCCTACACGCGTAATATGTAAGGATGATAACATGAATTCAAAAGGTAATACAACTCGTGCTAAACACCAACTAAAAAGGTGTAACCTTATTCAACCTCTTATAAGTGGTCCTATGCCCAAAGTACAACTGATACTTTATCATCCCAATCGCTTTCTCTCAACATCACATATTTTTTCAATGTCTATCCAAAAATCTTGTTCAAAGCCTCCAAAAATATATTGGCTTGAGGGTGATAAGGATTTTTTTATGGTGTGCTACCATAAAATCTACCAAACAATTCTTATTATCTTATTAGGAAAAAAGTTTCTCTATCACTTATCAAGCTCAAAGGACAACCATACTTGCTAATAATGTTTTCCCACAAAAATCTTGCTGATGTATAATCCTTTGTAGGTGCTTACCTTTTCCCACCTTGTAAGATAGTTTGTACAAGTTATGATGTAGTGTGGGTTAGTCCTATGCGTGTGGGGAAATATGACCTACAAAGTCAATCACCCACTTTTAAAAAGGCTGAGTGCTTGCAATAGGCCACAACGACATCTCATCTATGGTTACAAGATTTCTAAGGCATTGACAATGATCACATGCCTTGACATATTCCTTTTTTTCTTGTAAATTTTTCCCACCAAAGTCCAACCATCAAAATCTTGCGTGTGGTAGAATCTCCCATAATGTGCTCCTATAATTCCACCATGAGCCTCTTCCATAATACCCTCGTGCTCATGCTCTAGAACACGCCGGTGAAAAATTTCATCAAGACCTAGCTTATATAAATATTCACTAATCAATTGATAAGGTGTCGTGCATATTGCAAGCTATTTTTTCTGTAGAGTCTTCATTTTGTTAGGTACATTGCTCTGTGTGTAAAAATACTTTGTAATATCCTCTAAATCTGCGGGCATGATTTAACTCGAAAAGTCAGTGCATCCGCATGTGTCCCTTATGCTTTGCACGTCCTCGCTAATTAATCCTTGAAAATGATCGTGCCCTAAATTACTCTTCCCTGGTTTTACATCAACAAAGAAATCAAATTCTTGAAAAGAAGGATCCATCTACATATGCACCCTTGCAAAATAAGCTTATTGACCAAGTACTTGAGTGCCATATGATATGTATAGAAAATGAATGAGGTCGCCAATAAGTATTATATGAACTTGTGCAGCGCATAAATCTTAGACAAAGCTTCACGCTCAGTGGTTGTATAATTGTGCTTAGCGGGTGTCACTTCCTACTCACAAAAAAATAGGATGATATACAATTCTTTCTCCTAGTTGTGCCAACACTGCACCAATTGCCATGCTAGAAGCTTCAACATGAACATGAAAGGGTTTTTCCTATGAAGGAAAGCACAAAATGGTTGTAGTGGTCAGCCTTTCCTTCAATGTTTCAAATGCCTATTGTTGTGCATCAATCCAATAGAATTTCCCTTTGGCCTTCAACAATTCTTCCAAGGGCATGAAAATCTTTGCATAACCTTTGATGAATTTCCTATAGTATCCTATATGTCCCAAGAATCCATGCACCTCACTCTGATTTTTAGGCTTTTCCAAACCCAAGATCACAACTATCTTGGTTGGATCTACCAACAATCATTCTTCGTAAATTATATGTGCAAGTAAAGTGCCAAAAGGTGTTGAAAAATGCACTTCTTAATGTTGAGAGAGATGCTTAACTGTCTGCACCTCTCAAACATGAGCCTTGAATTGTCACAATGGTCCTTGACTAAACCGTACACCATCTAATCATCCAAATATACCTGTAAAAACTTGTGAATGAAATCCTGAAAAGCATGTACACCAATACACAAGAATACTGTAGGTGCATTCTTCAACCCAAATGGCATAAAAATATGTGCAAAACTTCCTCATTCAATGGTGAAAGTTTTCTTTTCTTGATCTTGCTTCGCGATTAACACTCGGTGATAACCTGAAAATTCATTTATAAAATAATATATCTCGCACCCAACAACTCCTCTCAGGATTTCTTCTCTAAACAGGGTGGGAAAGGATCTATCACACATGAAACATTGAATTTCCTGTAATCTACACAAATCCTTATCATGTCATCCTTATTAATGCTTATTACCATGGGGCTAACCCACTTAGATTCTTCAATAGGCTCAATGATTCCAAACTTGAGAGATTTTATTAATTTCTTCCTTTACCTTCATACGCAAATAGGATTCATCTTGTAAGGTCTCTTCCTATGAATCTTGTAAGGTATATTCCTAACTTTCACGTGCCTTCTTTTAGTTTGATTTTCATCTCCCCCAAAGAAGGATGTACCCCCTTTAACTCATGATAGCCCTGTGGGAATAAGTCTTGGAAGTCACGAAAAAGTTATCTAATCTTAGCCACTTCTTTCTCTGACCAATAATCACCAATAATGACCTCCTTAGGATCTACCTCTATTCCAATGTTAACCTTCTTCATTTTCATAGGGATGTGATACAAATTTGCCTTTTCATCTACTATGTCCATCACCTCACACGTACCTTTAGTGTGGTCAACATCCAGGTTATCTACTTCCTCATCATTTATCATGTACACCAGTTTTCCCTTTTCTTTTTCTTTTTAGGCGCAACCAATCTCTTCTTCATATGTTTCCTCAAGGTCAAGGAAAGCCTCAAGATCAAGTTACCCAAACAATTCCAATTTAAATTCTTTGGTTTTCATGCTATCCCCCAACATAAGCTACTTCAAAATATACAGTGCTTTATTGATCGAAGGCTTAGTATAAAATAAATCAAAATTTTGGATCATACCTGAGTTTATCTCTTGCCAATTAATAATCTCCCTTTTCAACTCATCATGAACATACCATGCATGTGCACAACCATAAAGGTGGAATAGAACTTATGCACCCAGAGTGATGGTGGTAATGCCTCCTTGCCCTATGCCCAAGATCTCTCACACTCTTGGACATGATGTGAGGCATGAGACTTCCCATGAAATTTGCATGTTTATGTAGGTACATTACTCCAAGTAAACTTGGTGGAGAAAGTGATTCTCACTTCTCACCACTCCAAAATTCCATCTCTATGTGTTTCCCACCAATGTGTTGTTGTCTTACACAAGGTATAGACCAACATATTTATTCTATCCCCTTCATTCTTCCACTGAGTCTCCATGACACACATAAATGTATTAGGGTTCCCTTCACCAGTATACCACGGTACCCGATTACATCCTAACCGCCTCAACATGCACAACCTAATAATTCTAGTGACTCTTCCTTTAACCTCATGCTGAACCATTTCGTATGTCCCATGAGCCCAGTTATCAAAAACAACACTAGTAGTGTCACTTATAGACTATGTGCTCCCACTGAAGAACACCCTCTTTTGATGGTTCTAGATTGCACACCATCGCTGCATAAATGCATTAAGCTCCTCCTCACTCAAAGGTTCAACATAAGGCTCCGCCTTCTTTTCAAATAGGGGTATGATCACACACTCCTTGTTTTCAAAACTAATGTATCTTTGGTTGAAGTGCAAATCAACATTGTTGGCATAGCACCAGGGCCACCCAAGTAATGTTATAAAATTATCTACTTCTGCAAGCTCCAACAAAGTCTCTACAAAGCCTCCAATAAACTTAGCCCTAGTACCCCAATAGGCATTGCCTTAGTTTTATTTGACATATACATCACATTCAAAGATGGCTGCAATGTAGGCCTTCCCATTTTATTCCATGCCTCAAGGGTGAGTACATTTACCAAAACACTTGTATCTATCAAGATATTAGTTACTAGTCAACCATCAATTATTGCATCCAGTGTAATTTCCTTGTCAAATTCATGGTCTTGAGGTGGTAGATTCACATGGAGTATCTGTCTCTCACACTCAACTCCAATGCATAGTACCTTCTCTCAAAGCCATTCCCCTAGTAATGGGATGATGTTCTCCTGGTGCAACATCTTACAGACTTATTTCAAATCATCCACATCCTTATGTGGGATTTCAACACTCTTTGCATGCTCTCTTGCATGTGCCTATTCCTTTAAGCACTATATTTCACCCTACAGATCTCTAATGACCCCCATAGTCTCTTGGTAAACTTCCTTCTGGTGCGCCACATCTAGATACTTAACATGTATCACTTATTTTCATGTAATGAGAGGCTTAGCCTTCAAAGGTTCGTGCATACACGTGGCCTCAACGGGTGTTATAATGAACATGAGTTGTAGTTCCATATCGTCTTTCTAGGCATCCATTGATCAACATTTGCGTATTACACCTTGATCATCCCGACACCCTTATCTTTCTTCTAAGTCTTACACATGTGTTGATACAGTTCCAGGTAATCTTCTAACTTGTGTTTCTTCCCACACCATGAGCAAAGATTATTTTGAGGGCACTCGTGTTGATAATGATAAGGGGATCCACAAGTATAACAAGTTCCTCTAGAAAATCCTCCTCTACCATCACGTCATGACCTCATCCTCTATATCCTCCATGGAAGCCTCTATTCCTGTTATCTCCATGGTTGTTCCCTTCATGAGTATGGCCCTCTTGTTCCTTTGATAATCTCACCACACTAGTCTGGCATAATCTTGTCTCAATGGCTTTGTGAATATGATCAATCAATTTATAATCAATGGTGTCATGAGTGTGGGACTTACAAATATTATAGTACATGGGCACCTTCTTTGTGAGTGCATGCTACAATAATGGGAAATCTCAAACATCGTGATTCAAGTGATAAATCTCACAATCTAATAGTAATGTATACATCAAATTGTGTGGGAAACTATCTTTAATGTGTCCCTCCACTTTACAATATGTGCACCATATTCCATCTTTGCGCGTCTCATGAGCTGAATTAGTAGAATTTTTTCCAACTAATTTTCCACAACTTCAATTTATGCCTCCAAGAATGGGCTCACACTAGTATCAACACTTCCAATAGCCTCAACATGTAAAACAACTTCCAAGGCCTCATGCGGGTCTACATATGTCTTATGAGAGAGTGCTCTGTGGAATGGAGTCAATAATCTTCCAACAAACCACTCGCATGGTGACTAAGATGAATGTCATAAGATAATTTAGACAACAAAGTTTTAAATTGTGTGTTATATTCCCTTACAATTTCAGCTAATCCCTACTTAATATTCTTTAGCACACCATAGTAGTTCAAACTTGTGCACATGATTTGCTGCATCTTCAATACCTCTATACTTTGGAAAATGGAGAGACATCTCATAATAAACCTACCAAGGTTGATGCAAGGGTTACTGGGGATGTGGGCCTTATCCACTAGATCCAGAGCTAGAACCTCCTCCCGATCTTCCTGATCTACCCGATCCACCCATGGTAGGTTGTGGACAAGTTGACATGCTTATTTGTGTCCTAGTTGTAGTACTCATAGTACTAGACCAACACCAATGGTCTCATGTAGTAGTCGCATTACTACTTACAATGGTTTGTGCACCAACATTCTATCTTGATGATGTGCCTGGGAACAATCCTGCCATAACACTTCTAATAAATGATGATGACTGCAATGCCATGGGCACACCGCTAACTTTATCTTATGAATTTGATACAAAATGATATCTACTCGTCTCTACTTGTTTACTTGCACTAGCCTGCTTCTCAATTACTACTTTTGGATTTAGAACACTAAGCACAAGGGATAGGTGGGATTAGATGCGCATCCGTGGTCCTCATACTCTCCTCTGAAGCACTCTCATATGAATTCAAAGGGGATTCTCTACTGTGCTAACCCAATGTTGGGAGAACCAGATGCTGCGGCTCCTCATCTTCCAAGAGAGCTTCAAATTCTTCATGAGCCATATCTCTCCTCAACTCTAGGGACTCCTTAATATCCCTTTGTTTTTCTATTTCCCTCTCTCACGCTTCATTAAAATTGAGCCGTATTTCCTCTCTCTACCTTGTTGCCACTAGGGCTGCCATCCTTTACCATACTTGCTCTTTTCCCTACGCGTGGTGAAGGTTTAGGTAGCCACATATAGGTGCTCTAAATCTAGTTTTACCATCAAAATATTGATCGATAAAGGTATAATGTGCAAGTAAGATCCTTTGGGTTCATGTAAGAACTAGAATTTAGCTTCTTTAGGACACAAATACGTAGAAATAATGTACTCTAAAATATAACTACGTAATACTCCATCCCACCAATGATCTACAACTCTAGTCCACTCCACATCAACATCAATAAGATTTTGGTAATCCTTCTACATCCAAAGTCTTGGCCTATAACTCTAACACTTCCCTCTGCATACAAAGTCTAGCCACTAGTACAATTATACTGGAAAGAAGTTGAAGAATGTTTCATATAGTGCATCATAAAGGTTATTTTGCACCCATTGATGTGCATTGAAGTTAGATCCAATACTTTATTTCTATGCAAACTTATCTTGTCTGTTGTCTATCTAACCTTTAATACTCTCCAGAGTCAATCGATACGCCATCTGCATGCAACATACTTGACAAATGGTTTGAAAAGAGGTCTCGACAATGGAACCAAAATGTAGTCACTTATTTTCACCAAGTTTCCTAGGTGCGATGGCACTTCATTCGGACATATCTCGAACGCGCACCTAGAGAGCATAAAGCTACCAGGTCCCTCTTTATTACTTGGTTTGAAAAGATGTTAGCATGCTTAACCAGAAAGATAACAAGACATATCCATAATCACCCATGATAATTCATTGCATACATTCAATTGGAAACACACATAATAAGGAAACATATTAGGTCAAATCAATACTAAGATCAATTGCACCATCAGATCACCATACTCATATACATCAATTACCATAATCCATCCACATTTATCCATTAATAACTAAAAAGGATTACATAGCAGAAGATGAATACATAAAAATAATCACTAGAGAGAGTCATGCGTGCTAGAACATCAATGAAACATAACTCTATTACATCACAGTTCGTACATGGTGCCCGAACTATGAATATCAACTTATATATATATATATATATATATATATATATATATATATATATATATATATAGGGTGGGGACTTTCCCTTCACCGCCTATGCATCTCAAAATAGATTACATGCTTGAAATAACCATGCGTATATACAAAAGCATCTATAATGCACACATGCTTTCCTATCACCTAATAATAGTTTAAAATTTATAAATCAAATTTGTTTTAATCCTTATTATTAGCTTGAACTATGCATGACCTTTGATCTTCTCATGCATGTGTATTATTCCCCTAAAATAGATGGTCCTTTATCTTCAAGTCTTCATGTGTTCTTATAAATTTGGAACATTGCTTGAATGCCACTAAATCTCGACATTGTCTATTTTTATCCCGTGGCTCCAAAATTGGCTAAGTTTGGGATAGTTCCTACTTGGGTACGAGCCTTTGAATGTCGCTGTCTATTTTGTCATGTGGTCCTTCTTCGTGTGTGCCTTACATCCTTGCGTGCAACATATACTTAGTCAAAATGGGTTGTGCAACACACTCCTTCCTTTGACCAAGTAAAATTTTGATCCTTGAGTATATTGGTCAATGGTTTTGAAAGTGAAGCAAAATAAACAATGTACATTCTTATAAAATTAATATTTCCAAGGAAAATTTGAAGTGATTTCTCATGTTTTGGCAATGATAAAGCAAGAATAACACTTACTCTTTTTGGATCAATAATCATACACTTTTTGTGATGATATGGCTAAGAAGTTTACCCTCATGAACTAAAAACACACTTTTTGGAATTAAGTGACACACCAAATTCTCTCGCACCTTTCAAAACCGCTTTGAGTGTGATAAGTGGTCACTTTCAAGCTTTGAAAACATAGTGATATCATCCAAATAAACCAAAAAAACTTGTTAATGATACCTTAAATGCCATATCCATGGCTCTCTAAAAGGTTGCACCTACATTGACAAACCGAATGACATCTTTTTGTATGCATAGGTGCCCCATTTAGTTGTGAATGTTGTTTTAAAATGATCTTCTTCCTTGAAAAGTATTTGGTTATAACCACTATACCCATCAAGTAAAGAATATCTTTCTAAACTAGCAACCAACTGAAGTATCTGCTCCATGGAAGGCAAATGATAATGATCCTTAAGAGAAGCCTTATTTAGATCACAAAATCTACACATAATCTGATTTCACCATTTTTCTTTTTACCGGTACAAGGTTAACTACCCAAGTTGAGTGCTTAATGGGGAAGATAATGGAAGACTCAATGAGTTTTTAAATCTCTATTCGCATCAAGGATCCAACTTGGGGTTGATTGGCCTTTGTTTTTGTCTAACCAATTTTGAACCAACCTCTCGATTCAATAGTATGCTCACTAAAGAGGAATCAAAGCCTCTTAAATCAATTTATTTCCATGCAAAAACATCTACATACCATCTACAAATCTCAATAAATGCATCTTTTTCAGCTTGTGAACATATTTTACCAAGATTGAGACTCTTACCATCAAGAATGGTGACATTTTCATGTTGATTTGTTTTTGCAGTAAGGATAGCCCTCTCATGCTTCATTTCATCATTTTAACCAAATATGGCTTACAAAGTGTCAAGAACTTTTGGGATTTTGTTTGTTTTGAGCTACATAATATGGTCCTCATATATGTTTTACAGTTTTCCTTGGTTTTGTGCTGAAAATTCAGCCTCTTCATGCAAAAATCTGATTATAAGTGCATCCTCTTCAAAAAATTGCCAATGTGCATTATTATCTGGAATGGATGGCCTTACTATAACCTTGACATAATGATGTAAATTATCATTTTTAATATCTACAGGTATATCAAACTGAGATCCAATGGCTGCAAGCCTATCAACATGTTTATTTTTGTCTCTAGGAACAATTTGAATATTGAAAGAAAGAAAATCCTCAAGTATGTCCCACACTCTATGTCTATAGGTTCTCATTAATGGATTCTTGTAAGCATTAGAACCTCTTACTTGATGAATAACAAGCTCACTTGTCTCCAAAACCTGTAAATTCTTGATTCCCTTTTTCCTTTCCCATTCCAAATCGTGAATAAGTTCCTTATATTTTGAAACATTGTTAGAACAACCAAATTGAAACTTAATAGATGAGAAATACTGATATTTTGAAGGTGAAATCAACATCAAACCAACTCCTGAACCATGCTGGTTTTTAGAGCCATCAAAATAAAGTTTCCATAAACCATCATCTTGTTGATTTTCTTTCTCCATAGCTGGTATTTTAGCATTATCTCTATGAAAGCAATAAATTCTAAGGCCTTGTTCTTCAATGTTTATCCAAGGGTCATACTCATAATCCTCATTAGTCCTTTCATCCTTAAATAGACCTGGAACACCTTCTAATGCATACCCAATTTCAACCTCAGACTCACCTAGTTACTCTTTACGTATAATATAATTCACATTTAGCACTAGGTGTGTAAGGCTTAATGTGAAAATTTGACAAAGGCTAAGAATTGATGGTAATTTTAGTTCCATACTTGGTTCTAAAGACAAGTGTGCACACTTATTCTTTTCCTAGGTTAGATTGAAAGTAAGAAACTACCACCTAAAATAGTTCCCTAACCTAGCTAGAAACAAGAAGAAAGTACCATCAAGATGAAGAAATGAACAAGGCCTACATTAGCATCATAACTTTGAAATAATGAAATCAAGCATAATGCAAATCAAGAACTCTATTCTTCTAATTGCCTAATTAAATCAAGTGGACCTATGTAGTCCAATGGAAATCAACAATATTGCTTGCTTTGATCCTTCATGGATGCTTGGGTGTGAGGCCTAGCTCTTCAAGATGGATGATGGAGGGGCTTGAGAATGGAAAAAGGCTTTTAGTGCAAGACTATGTGCTTTCCTTTGCTTTCTCAAGGGAATTAGGTGTAGGTATAAAGGTAGGAGGAGGGCTCTTTATATAGCCCAAAGGATAAAAGATCCAACACATCCTCATGAATGTGGGATAAAGGTAAAACATGATTAAGAATGGATAAGGTTTCTTTATTTAAGGTAACCTTACTTTAGAAGGTTTTAATTTATGCTTAACAAGTCATGGGAGTTGGGGGGGTGCTTTAATTAATCAAATGTGATTAACTAATAAGTATATGTGAGCTTAGAGAAGCCAATTAGAGGAATATTAGTATGATTTGGACCATTAGGAAGGAATTAAATCAATTAAATAGAGATTTATTGATTTAATGAGAAGGGAGGCTAATTAATTAATAATAATTAATTAGACTAGATAGAAGGTGTCGATTAACGAAAGGTCGTTAATTAGGGTATGTGTTGGATAGGCGACTTAATTAATTAGCTTAATGTAATTAATTAATGACAATGGAAGAGAAGATGAGTGTTACGACAATATGTCGTCAATTTGTGGGAAAGGAGATAATTAGCGCAAATTAAATATTTAAATTGCTTCGCGTAATTATAGGTGTCTATAACAAGATATGTCCAATCAATCGAAAGATAGCCACCAATCTTGGATGTGAAGTCTCTAGATAAACACAACAAAATAAGGTGGTAAATCTACTAGCATCACATCCTGTAAGATTGTAACACTTAGACAAGCATGAAAAGTTAGTTTCGAGCTTTGATCATTACAATGGTCTTAGTTAATGAACCATTAAGTTGTAATACTCCTTTGATACTTGGTTCATACTTAAAACCTAGCTTTTCAACAACTAACTTGCGATAATAATAGTGCTGCTAGCTCCACTATCAACCATGCAAATATCAACTAATGAGTCTTCAATAATCAGTGAGAGATAGAAAGGAGGTGGCTTAGCTGTTTTTACCTCACCAATAGTTGGTTTTATCACTTTTAATGCTTGTTGTTTTGTACCTTTAGTTTTCTGGTCTGTAATTTCCATCACCATGTTGGCTATGTTTTTAGCTTGGTCAGCTTGTTTTGATGTTAATTTTAGACCGGTAAGCTCTTAGACCAGCAAGTCCTTTTGTCCTAGAATAGATAATGTGTCCCACATGCTCATAGTGACATTAGTTTTCTTCATATGATCCATTATTTTGAATGGAACAATGCCTACCTTAATTTGATTTTTCAAAACAACAACTTGTTCTTGAACTTGAGAGGAAGAAGAAATCTTACCAACAGTAATATATTGATTCTCTTGAGTTGGTACAACAATTTTTCACCTGAATTTACCTCCATATCTCTCTTTCTTGATCTTATAACAGTTGCAACAAATTCATCTCTTTCCTTAGCTCCAATTTCTTGATTTATAGCCACATGATCTATAATTTCAAAGTTAACCATTGTTGTATCTGTATTCCCCTGCTATGTTTGTGAAAATCTGGGTCTCCTTATGCTTTGCGCAAGATATGCACTTTGCTTTGAATATGATAGTATGCCTCCTCTTGAGTCATCTGTGGTACTATAAAACCTTATGGTACCATCTCTAGGACTGTATTTGGCTCACTAGGCTGCATGTTAGGATTTGACATCATGTTTGTTTACACTAGAACTAAAGCAATCAAAGTTGTAGGGCGTTAAGATCCACCGTTGTAATTGGTTTAGTTCTTTGTAATGGCTAGTTGTGCTTGATATGGAGGTCTATAACCTTGAGCAGGGGCCTATAATTATTATAAGTTGGAAAAGGTGGCTGATATGGCCTACTTTCTTGAGTTTGATTTCTTTCCAATTGCACAATTTTGTTTCCCATGCTTTGGATAACACCCTTTAAGTCATCAAAATCACTAGGCCGAACAATGGTAGGTAATGGTGGATTTTCAACTAGTGGAATAGGAGATAGCTCAACATAGATAGGCATAGAAGGTCTAGGGGTAATTTTCCAGCTTGTATAAGGTTATTTTATGCTCTTATTGCAATGTCAAAGGCTGCGAGAAGAGTAGTATTGCCCATGGATTGAATCATGACAACAATGTCACTATTTAATGCACATAAATAATACAAAAAAACATGTTCAGGTGTAGGCTTAATCTTGCTAGAATATTTTCCCAAGTCTTAGTAAATCTCAAATTGAAGTTTGTCATGAACTCTTGGGGTGCACATTTAATGGTAGTAAGTTACTCAATGAGGGATAAATGATCATATTTGTCCTCAAATTGTTTGCACAAGGCTTCACCTAGTAAATCCCAAGTGGTGATTGATCCTACAATCAAAATTTTATACCATTGAAGGGCTTGGCCTTTAAAAGAAGCAACTAATAGCCTTAAAGCAATATCTTCATGAGTGATATTATGCACAAAACAAAGGGCTGCAACATCTCTAATATGTTTGGTAGGGGTAACTTGGTTTTCACTCGTAAAATATGGAAGGTTTTTTAAGGTAACAATGGGTATATCATGATAAACAACAATTTGCAAAGGGATGCCATTAGTAAAGGGCACAAAAGGCTGATTTCTAGTTGTCATTGGAAAAATAGGAATCTGAAACACAAAATTTGGGTTTTGAGATGGAAGATTGGTAATATTAGGCATGTTGTAAGGTGTAGTATTTCCAAGTCTTCTTCTCCTAGATGAATTAAGAGGTAATTGAATAAAATCAAGGGAATACTCTTGTTGCTGACTTGGTTCTTGCCTTAGGCATAAAAAATAGTAAAATCTACAATTAGAACCTTCCTAAAAGAACTAATATTCGTTGTAAAAGTGTATATCTATCAAATTATTCATCCAAAATAGTGATGACAACAAATAACTGGAACTAATTGAATGGTTCTTGACTAATTTCTACTCTTAGATCTTTGTTTAAATCCTCTTGAGTGGTGATCACTCCCCTGCAAAAAAATAGGCCGAGTTCATTGATCCGGAGCAACTAAAATTTTAAGGAAAATCATGTGAAAACATCATCTTCATCTACATGCTGAAAATAATTCTTAAATCTAGTTCGTGGTCCCATTGGGCGTGCCAAAAAAATGTTATCGGTTTGAAGTGCACCTTTGTATTGGAAAAGCTATCGACTCGACTTCTTGGTGGTATAATAGGATCTTCTCTAAGTCACGGGTGCCTCGGGTTGAGGAGAACCTCCAAAGTGGGTTGGTTCCTTGATGGGTCACCTACAACGAATGATATTAATGAGGTTGAGGGATATAAATAAACTAGAAATTAACTGAAAGAAAACAAAGGGTGATACACCAAATATTTTGGGACTTAACTTGTATGGAAGAACACTTAATGACTAGTAAAAGAACTGATGGAATTCACTACAATTTCTTGTTTGATAGATTTTACACTCACAAAGGCATTGACATACACTTATATGGCTTGAAAAACATACAAAATAACTTAATGGAGGTGTTGTAAGATTATTAACATGCAAAGGAATAATATTACTCACTGAAACATGCTTCTAATCTACTGTGACACACTACAATAAGCTTGAAATTGGAGGAAAAAACATCTTTTATTCATCCACAAGGTGTGTAAGTACAAACTAGAAATTAACCGAAAGAAAACAAAGGGTGATACACCAAATATTTTGGGACTTAACTTGTACAGAAGCACACTTAATGACTAGTAAAAGAACTAGATGGAATTCACTAAAATTTCTTATTTGATAGATTTTACACTCACAAAGGCATTGACATACACTTATATGGCTTGAAAAACATACAAAATAACTTAATGGAGGTGTTGTAAGATTATTAACATGCAAAGGAATAATATTACTCATTGAAACATGCTTCTAATCTACTGTGACACACTTCAAAAAGCTTGAAATTGGAGGAAAAAAAATCTTTTATTCATCCACAAGGTGTGTAAGTACAAAGTTCTACATACAAGTCTGTAGAAAATAATAAGCCCCCTTAAACCTGTGCACAGTACAATTTAAATACAAAAGATCACCCCCAAGCTCTAAAAATAACACATGCTAAAATTAGCCTAACTGGTTGTTTGGAAACAAATCCAATAATAGCCACTCATGTAGAAAAGAACACTAGCAGTTTGAGCTGACCTCTTTTGCACAATTTTGATTAAAAATAATCCAATTCTATACTTATCTTTGTAAAATAATAAAATAATCTTTTTTCCCATGCACTTTACATTTTTCCATGTAAAATTTTTGATTAATGACCTTCATGGTCGAGTTTGATAGGATTATGAGTTAGTTGAGCTTCAAATATGTGGGGTGAGCTTGTTTTTCCTTTTTACTTTCACTAAATGTGATCTTTTTTTATTTTCTTGGTGAAAATATGAAGAGCAGGACGAGAGCTTCCCAACAAGACCAATTTTATTGAATTTGGAGTTGTAGATCGAAAGATATGGCCATTTGAAAATTTGCATGTCAAGATGAACAAGAGAGTGACACGTGGTGGCCTCTAATTTATTCATGGGATTACCTTTGTCTACATGTGCATTGCTTTCCTTTGCCATGTGCTATGTGGATCTAAGTGTAGGTATGTGATTTTATAAAATGTGAGCCAATAAGAGAATGTTATGTATACTTGGATTTCACAAAGTGTCGAGATCTATGAAACCTCCATTATCTATCACGAAGTACAAACCAATGATAAAACTACACGAAATTTTATGGTGTCAGTCCTTTATTTTACTTACACTGGATACCTTGAAAGGTGAGCTAATGAGAAGGCTTCACGCTCCTTTGTAATGCACTTTCATTTATAAGAACCTTGTCAGATTGCAAAGTATGAACCAATAAAAACATCCCATGCTACTGCAATGTCAGTATTTAGTTATACCAATCTTGTCAGATTGTGAAGCATAAACTAATAAGAGCATCTCATAAAATTTCACGGTGTCGACCGCTTTTGATAACCTTGACTCGACCACCGCAAATTGTGAGCTAATATAAAAGTGCCACAAAATTTCGCTATGTTACTATGCCAGACCTTGTTTTTCAAGCACCATGTAGACCCCCGCGAAGTGTGAACCAGTAAGAAGGCTCCATGTATGTCTCATGTCAGATCTGATCCTTCACATTACGACTTCTTGCCAGGCCACCCGGACCTGATCCCTTATTGAACTTGGTTTATTCCACATACTTGAGGTATGTACAATGCATTAGCTATTAAAAGTGCCAAAATCCTTCCACGTGTCCCCGCTTTTAACTTGTAAAGTTAAAATTGACGTCCAAAATAATGTCTGTTGGGATTGTTTAAATGGATAAGTCTATTTTAAAAGATTGATCAGGTGATCTATCAAGAATTTTTTCTCGTTCTCGATGTTTTCCAACATGACCTCCATAATTATAGTCCTCAACTCATGCAAGCCATCCATATAATTCATTCCCAGAAATCGTTCTTGCTCATAATATTATTTTGGCCTTGATGGTTTTCTTTTCCGTAAAGGACTGTGTTGGGTTGAATATAAAAATATTTCCTTCCAACTAGGGTTCATGAATTATAATGAATGGTATTGATTATCAAGAACATAAAAGATCTAATTCGATGCCTTGTTAATTCTTCATTCTTCCCATTATTGCTAAGAAGCTCTACTGTTCTCTAATTCATGGCTTGCATATTATCCTGAGTAGCTAAAAAAATTTAAACTGGTACCCCCATTTGATGATTGACCAAAATTTTTCAACAAGTTTCTTTTGTTCAAATTTTGGCACTAGTGACATGGAAGGCCGAATCTAAGTATAAAATTCAAATAAGGAAAGAGTGATGAAGAATCCCAATGTAAAAGGCTTGTAGGAAAACAAGGTGGGACCAAAGTGCATGGAATGGCCCATAGCGTATGGGCGTTATGGCCTATTCCATATGCTTTGGTCCGGAAAGCTCATAAAACAAAACAATTAAAACATGCTAGTAGAGATACCTATGGCATGAACAAAAGTAGAGGAAAAAGTCTATAAAACCATGCAAATGAATCACGATTGAATAAATCAAAAGCAATAGGAAACAAGGACTTGTGTCACTAATGTCTAATCTTCTTGCTTGGAAATCATGTATATAATAACATACTAAAAGTGTAATGTAATAGTAATAAGTGCATATTTTAGTGTCTACAATATATCAAAAAAATGTGTGCATATCATCATACATTATCTTATGAAGTATTCTATCTATAATATGCATGAATATGTTAGAAAAAACCCATGATATGCTCCCCTTTGAGATTAGGGATATTACAAAGGATCGCTAAACTCAAAAGAGAAAGTGTTATTCATGTACAATTGAATAAACATCATGGATATAAGTCATAATTAGTATATCAACCCGCAGACACAAACAATTGGTAACTTGTTCTCACGCACCGCCATGTTTTGCCATGTTTCTTTGTTAAGATAAATGCTCGCATTCGGAATCCAATCACCTCATCTCTCTAACTCTTCTACAATAATCTTATCTTTACACCGTGTTATGTCATCAATTCTAAGAATATTATTTGATAGAAGTAGTATTAAACCTATGTTCTTAATGACACAACTTTCTGTTTGAATTTTCTCCCTTTTTGTCTAAGACCATACGAATGGGTGGGATGCGGGGTTAGTCTTGGTTGACCCATAAGTTCCTACACCCCTTTTCTCTTTGACTGATTAAAATTTTAACATCTTCTTTGCTTCGCCCGATCTTCCTAAGGTCAACCTTATTAGAATATTTCACTTACGAAAGGCTATAAAAGTAAGTTAATATCACTTTTTTAACTCACATGAAACTCTTTCAAACTACTATTGCAAATATCTTTCTAAAATAACTCAAAGTGTTCCTAAATATACCTAAATCAACTACACATCATTTAGGGCAGTCCCTACTACAAGTCTAAAGCACTCAACCAAGTCAAAGAGTCTAACTTCCTCCATTTCTAAGCATGCAAAGGTCATAGAGTCATGTTTTAGCAAGAGCAAAGTCACTCTAAGCATTACACAAGTGTTTTAATCAACAAAGGGTTAGGTCACATTGCTAAGGCACACCACATCTAACCGCCACCGAATTAAATACATTTTATACTACCTAATTATCCCACCATCTCGGTGTCAAGAGACGTAAGGGAACCCCTAGGGGGTTGGTTAGTTATCCAAACTTGCATAAGCACCAATGAGAACCACATGATGCTCTATCCTGCAATGAGAGCATGTAGTGCAACACTTAAATTGGTTTAGTTATTGGGAGTCTAACCACCAAGGGTAGTCCAACCTCACCACACACACATGTTTTCTCCTTTTGGTTTGTTAATGCTTTGATGAAGGGTTTTGTAAGTTGCTAGGGTTTCCACTTTGTTGTAGGTGATTACAATACATCCTAAAGCTACTTGAGCAAGAGTGACATACAACGAGAATCGTTACTAGACAAGTGAAACACATAAAAATTTGTAAGACCATAAAATCAAAAGGTCCAAGACCATACAATTTTAGGTCATGACCATATAGAGCAGTCTAGACCATACAAAAGTTGTACGGTTTTTCCTCTATTGGGTTTGTAATTATAAAAATTTCATTAAAGTATCTATATTTTCTTATATTTTCGTTCCATTATCCTGCACATCCAGATCATCCCTTATCTATGTTATATAACTAAGTCTATCTCTCCTCTTGTGTATTTGAGCAAGTACTTATTGTTTATCAATTGTTACATGTATGAATGTATTATTATGATTGTGAATGATTATGTTGGAAGTTAATTAGATCAAAATAGTCTACATCCTCTTTATTATTGTGTATTTTCTATAACATATGGATTTAATTAGGGTGTAAACACAACCAACACAATATAATGTGTATAAATCATAAGATAGAAGCATTTTAAGAACAAGTAATATGTATCATAAAAAGAGTAAAACATGTCATGATATTGTTCATGAGATATAAACATTAAAGCACATGTATTGTGTAGAAGTCATAATATGTAACCATTGTATGCATAATTGTCTATGTATCATCAAAAGAGTGAAATATGGCATGAGTGTGTTCTAGTGATTAATGTTCGGTAAGATAACATAACAATAATAAAAAAGTAACATGATCACAACACAACACTCAACACTAAATGTACCTATAGTGATATAATACATGACATGAAGCAACAAGACATGGCATGCCCATCATAATGAAACATGACTAATAAGACGTGAAAAGCGTAGCCAATGTTAATGGTGTTATTAGTTAGGTTGTGTATACAAAAACAAGTATACAACAAGTAGTGATGAAAAATTAGGTGTTTACAAAGCAATGCCATAATCATGATAGTATAGAAAACAATGTTCCCATAAAGCAATGTGTAAGAAACTATAATCTATCAATCAAAATGCTAAAATCCATTATATAAAAAGTGATGCCAACAAGGAATAATTGTAGTTTAAATTAACCATGTAGCCTAAAGCTAGAAATAAAATCAAGTAATGTATGCCCTATAAATGTGTGAATAATTCATGTGCATTAATAAATATGTACAAATAGTAGTATTTACTAAAGCAATATATGTCAAAATCTAAGTATTTGTAAGAAATAATGTGAGCAAGTTAAGCAATATGTCATAGGTCATTAAATCATGTTAAAAGATATAGTAAGTAATATGTTGTAAGATGTTTTTTCATTCTAACTATATATCAAGGAATGTATTGTAGGAAGCAAGATGGGTGGTATGCCCCCAATGTGAATGAGCATAATACAAACAATAAATGGAAATTATGCATAGATAGTCATAGTATATTAGTAATTAACATGGAGTATACAATTTCACAAAGCAAACACAACATAAAACACACAAGTTATCAAATAAAACATGACATATAACATACAAGAATATTGAAAACACATAAATAACATACAAGTACATGGAGAAAATAGAAAATATAGTATCATAACTCAAACAAGTATTTAAAGCAATCAAAGCATAACAATATCCCATAATAATCACATATGTGCATAAAACAATCAATTCAATTAATTTCATATGATAATTAGGGATTATAACACACAAGAACATGAAGTTTTCAAATCAATCAATGTCACACAACAATCAGTGAATATAACACATAAGTACATGAAGAAACTAATGCAATCAAGGTCACGCAATAATCAAATTATGTAGTCACACATAATGCATGTAGCAATCAAAGAAACCAATTCCAATTAATAATCAAAGCATGTAATCACATAATTTCATGGAGTAGTCAAAATAATCAATGTCATGAAGCAATCAACAATGTAAGAAATGAATGGTAGTTGAAATAAAATCCCAAGGAAAATAGTAGTGAACTAGTGCGAATAACAATTGTAAGTAAGGACAAATCATAGTCAAGTCAATATATATAAGGAAGTAATGTGATCATATGATAAAACATGCTATATTATATGCTGTAAGTAGTAAAGTAGTGTAAGATAAGAAATTACAATTTAGTACTCGTAATGGACTACTATTGAAATATGTGATCATGATAAACTCAAATATGTGATCATGATAAACTTGATTGTGTATATGCTCATGGCATAGGTATTCCCCTAATGTGGTAGACACCCCCCATGATAAAAATTTGTAAGAAGTTGTAAGGTGTTAAAGATGTGATCAAAGTAGGCTCGGACGTAAGATGTCCACAACATAGACATGCCCTTGGGGTGCTAGGTCGCAGGAGTCATCATGTGTATAATGTCTATGGGGTTTAATAGCTTGATTCACTACAAGAAGCTTGAGAGGTAAAGTAGTGTAGAGTATTAAATTTTAACATAAGGATCAATGCTAAGCAATGACCGGGCATGTCACATATAGGTCATGATTTTATATTTTGTAATGTTATATATATTTTGTATTTTCAGAATAGGCAACTTAAAAGGTAATTGTGATACTAATGGCCCTAGGCCGATGTATAGAAATAGTGAAAAAGGTAAGGCAAGGTTTTGTGTAAGTATAGTTCTCTCAATAATCACATCGACCTTTGAAATGTGTTACATCTTCAAGTAACAACCTAATTAAGAACTAGAAAAGTAATATCAAATAATTAATAGTAATGCTAAAGTATGTGTAAGGTGCTATGTATAAGTGAGGTATGCGTGTTATTGGATAAAGGATTAGGTGGAGTCACAACAAGAATTACACACATTTAACACTATGACACCAAAACAATCAGTGTTAATATCTACTTTTGTAATATAACACCAATTTGGTATCATCCTATAAATTTAACACTAGGACACCAAATTTTCTGGTGTTCGTATCTATTTTTTTATAATATAACACCAATTTGGTATCATCCTATAATTTAACACCAATATAATAGTGTTTATTTGTAAGATGATACAAAATTGGTGTTATATTTTGGTGGTTAAATTTTCTTCTTATAATTTAACACTAAATTTTTAGTATCTTAACATTAACACTAATATATGGTAGTGTTTTTTTCTACAATGAGAGAAAACACTAATAGTAGTTAGTGTTTTTCATTTTTCCATCAAAAACTAATTTTAATATACATTAATAGTAGTTTATAAGGTAATCATTATTATCATCCAAATGTGCTTGTGAAAGGCCGATAAGGACTTTTTGAATAGGTTATTCCTCTAGTGTTAAATGTGTGAAATTCTTGTTGTGAATTAATTGAACTATTTTATATATTCAACTATATTTAATATATAGTTTACATATAAATTTGTATAAAAATAATGGTCATATTTTATATACAAGTTGCATGTGATGGTTATTTCAAATATTTGCAAGTATTTTATGGCTAAAATCATTAAAAACATCTAAACAACCATCAAATTTAACCCCAGTCAAGGACATATTATATATATACTCAGATTGTAGAGTCACTTGTAATGTTTTGTATAGGATATTAAAAACAAATATTTTGTTGTTGTTTTGTGCCTAACTTATTTTTACCACACCTTTGTTTATAAGTGTTCCACACAAATTTGTGGATGCACATAAAGTTATTAGTATTTTTATGATTTTTAGGTATATAAAAATGGTAATTTTTTCATTAATATAAAATCAAATGTAATAGTATCCAAAAAATAATAATTTTGAGGCATATTATGCCCCGAATAGGATTTGGAGGGAAGTCAAATTTGGGGCTTAATATTGTTTTCAGCGTTTAGGAGGAAGTCAAATTTGGGGTCTAACAATGATTTGACGTTTTGGGGGAGATTATTTTGGTGTTGGAGGGAAACATTGCACATTAGAGGCATTTAGGGAAAAAATAACAAATGAAATTTGATGCAGAAGATAAATTTGGGGCATAATATTGTTTTGGCATTGAGAGACATATTATTTTGGCATTGGAGGGAAAATTATAGATTGAAGACATATAGGGAAAAAATAAGGAATGTAATTTGATGCATGGGCCGATTTATTTACAAAAATCGGACTTTGTAAGGGCATAATTTGTTGAAAAGAAATTTTACCAGTACAAAGGTTATAAGGAGCATCAAATTGCACATATTGGAGCCTTGTGGATCAACAAAACTAACTAAGGTTTGCCTATATTTAATATTTCTGAAATTTGTTTTCAACTTATTCTCCTCCATGGGTTATATATATATCCTATTCACAATTGGTTGTGCTTAGCTTGCACACACTCACTCCCCCCATCATTGTGGAGGTTTTATGCATGACTATACACTCTCCATCCAACGATGGTAGGAGAAATTCCAAACTAATAACAATGGGTAGAACTCATGTTTTTGAACAAGGGTGATATATCACAAACTTAAATCTGGATACCTTTGAGTGTTGAGTTGGACTGACCTATTTCACAATTTGAATGTATAACCTAGCTAGGAGTATCCTACTATGATTTCCTTATTTTCAAGAGAAATGGCTAACTTAATGCCCATGTATAGGAGTAATTGATGTTATTTGGGCCTCAATATATTGACCAAGTCCTAAAGGGCACATGTGCGCGTAGAACCGATGAAGAGGATGGGCATACATGGAAAAGCACGTAGGATAGGGATTTTAGAAGGGTTTAAAAGAAACCATGACATGTGCGTAAGGAAGATTTCAGGATTTCGGACTTAGTCATATTCGGCTTTCCAAGAGGCACTTAAGCAAAACGTGACTTGACTAGGCATCTTTGAATGGATAAGGTGACAATTTGGTGACTTAGTGGTCAGGGAAAGAATATTCCATGCATGGAACATTCCCGAAGACATCATTGCAGAAAGTGGGGAGCTTGGATAAGAAGAAGCATGCTCCATTAGAGGACCACCTTGACACTTGGAAATCAATCTGCTACTCCAGGAAGGAATGGTGGTGGGTGTTAAACCTATTTATAGAGATGCTCGGGTAAAAGAAGAAGATATATAGATATAGATAGATATATACATAGATATAGATATAGATATAGATATATAAAGTGTGATAGATAGAGGAAGAGAGGAAGAGGGCCACGACGCGATGAACTATACGAGTAGGCGAAGCCTTGTAGAAATGAGCAGAAGATTCTCGGGCTTGGGGTTCTCATTAGAGGATTATATGAATGTTAGCATATACGGGGAATGGGTATGCTAAATTTTTGTAATAGGGAAGAATAGATAGGGTTTTTAATGTGTGAGTCATGATATATTGGTATGATATGACCCTTTTGGATGTAATATGCTTCTTGAATGATGATCAAAATGAATATAAGGTTACTGTTCTAAATATATTGTTCATGGGTGTAAACCCTAGTGCCTTTTTCTTTATGTTATGGATCATATCTACTATCTATATGATGTTTCTTTTATGGGTATGTTGGTGTAATGATTCATCATATTATTTCAGAATATATATATGATCATTTAATTTTCTACACTTAATCCGTCATCAATGACAACATCTTCTCCCAATGCTCACATAACGGAGGGGCTCAACACCCGCATGCATCTTGGGTGAGCGCTCGGTGCCCGCTAAGTGATAGGCCCGACATGTATGGGGTTAGAATGTTATTCTATGGACATAAAAATGAATACATCATAGCTCTATTGCTGGGACCTCTTTTTGAAGTTGTTGTGAGGGATGACTACATCTTGGTTCCTTTGACACGTGATGATAAAGCACTTGACCTTGGAAAGTGTCGAAGCATGGTTTAAGAGCACAGAGGATGATTTTTCTCAAAGATTTAGTACTGGACTTGAGTTTGATGCATGCAAATGGGTAGAAGAACACCTATATCATGAGTTGTATGAGACCTTATTTTTTTATTTTCTAGTAGAATTATATGAATGGATTTCAACATATGCATCTAGATGAAGTTGGTACTATAGATTACACGTATGGACTCAAGATGATTACTAGAGGATGTAGGATGCGGATCTGACTTGGACAAGTGCTATTGATCATTGGCGAAAAGAGTGCTAACCAGTTATACCCTGGAATACGCCATTTCTACGTATTCCTATCTAGAGGTTGTCAAGTTTGAGTTCCTAAGGGAACCTAGAGGATTTTTTTGCAAGCTATCCCATTGGCTATGAAGATCTTGATCATTATGCTAAGTTTGGAGGCATTCCCCATAGCTGGCTAAGCTTCCCGAGCACTTTAGGTCAAGGAAGCTAGGGTGGAGGAAGATGGCAGACATTGCAGCGGAAAAGGATAGGGAAGAGAGGTGACTCAAGATAAGTGATGCACGTGAAAGGGAGTTGTCTAGACAATGTGAGGTTGCTGAAGTGATGGATCTATGGAGGCGGGACGTTACGAGAAGGAATTGAGGTTCACACAAAGGACATGGAACTGAGCGGTTTGTGTTACCCCATCTTGCAAGGTGTGAGTTGAAGGAGGAAAAGGCTAGGGTGCATGAGGTATATAAAAAGGTAGAAATGATTACAAATTCTATTGTCTTAAAGCATCTAGACCTAGCACCACCGAAAGCGAGAAGTATGAGTCAACCTTGCAATGCTTAGAATACCTAACTTGCATCCTCACCATGGAGAGGAAACCTCTCACTTTGGAATCAACAAGAATTGTTAGCATACCAAGAGAAAGAGGAGAAGTGAAGGTGGTGGAGATAGTCACTCGATACACTAAGCTCCTTTCCAATGTAAAGGCCATTGCATAGATAGCCAAAGCTGCTTATGAAAATTGCGCAGACAAAGATAGAGTGACAAGTATTCTAGTTTCCACCCATGAGGCAAACCTCAAGGAGTTTTAAGAGAAGAATAAAGGGAATAGGGTAGAGCAGGATAAGATCTTGGATGAGGTAGAAAATAATTCTGAAGCCATTGAGACCCTGAGAGGCTCGATCAAAACCAGCTTAAAGGAATTATACCCGTAGATCACCCGTAAGATGGATGCATTGAAAAACCTTAGCAAACAGTTAGAAAACATTGTTGATATCTTTGAATGCTAAGGGTGATGAACTAGGCTTTGAAGAGGTGAGCGCCTTAGTAGGTGACCTCTATCAATAGGCACAGGGAAAGGTGGATTCCTAGGAGAAGATTGAGGCAGACATAAGGAAGGATTTCCCACTCATTCTTTAACAATAAACAAATTCTTCTTCATTCCTCCATTCTTTATTTATTCCATTTCTCATTCTTCATTCTTCATTCTTTAGTCCCGCCATTCTTTATTCTTTGGAGAGGATGTCTCCAAGGATGGAGAACAAGCTTAGTGTGGGGTGATTTTGGGCCTTAGAATATTGACCAAGTCCTAAAGGATGCATGTGTGCACAAGACCATTGAAGAGGATGGTGTGCATGACAAAGCGTGTAGGACAGGGGTTTTAGAAGGGTTTAATAGAAACCATGACACGTACAAGGTAGAGAAAAGGATTTTAGGACTTAGTCATATTCATCTTTCCAAAGGACCTCGAGGAAAATCGTGAATGGATAAGGTGATAGCTTGGTGACTTGGTGGTCAAGGAAAGAATATTCCACGCATGGAACATTCTCGAAGACATCATTACAGAAAGTGGGGAGCTCGGATCAGAAGAAGCATGCTCCATTAGAGGACCACCTTGACACTTGGCAACCAATCTACTACTTTAGGAAGGCATGGTGGTGGGTGTTAAACCTATTTATAGATATTTTTAGGTAAAATAAGAAGATATATAGATATAGATAGAGAGATATATAGTGTGATAGATAGAGGAAGAGAAGAAGAGGGCCATGGTGTGATGAACCATACCAGAGTAGGCGAAGCCTTGTAGAAATGAGCAGAAGATTCTAGGGGTTGGGGTTCTCATTAGAGGACTATAGGAATGTTAGCATATCTAGGGGAATGGGTTTGCTAAATTTTTGTAATAGGGAAGAATAGCTAGGGTTTCTGATGTGTGAGTCATGATATATCGGTTTGATATGACCCTTTTGGATGTAATATGGTTACTAAACTATGATCAATATAAATATATGGTTCTGTTCTAAATATATTGTTCATGGGTGTAAACCCTAGTGCCTTTTTCTTTATGTTATGGATCAAATCTACTATCTATATGATGTTTCTTTTATGGGTATGTTGGTGTAATGATTCATCATATGATTTCAGAATATATGCATGATCATTTAATTTTCTACACTTAATCCATCATCAATGAAAATATCTTCTCACAATGCTCACATAAAGGAGGGCTCAATGCCCCTGCATGCCTTGAGTGAGTGTTCAATGCCCGTTGAGTGATAGGTTGACGCGCACGGGGTTAGAAAGTTATTCTATGGACATAAAAATGACTACATTGACTATATCATTACAATTTCTCTTGTATATTAGTATTGATGAAGACTCTAATGGGATATCTTTGGAAATAACATGCCTCGTCCTTGCGTGAATTACCTTTTGATCCTCGCCAATGTTTTATTTAGAAATATTTGACATTGGGAGGAATTACTTAGCCTATATTTGGTTTTAGTTTTTTTACACTTTCCTCTTTACTGAGGGAGCTACATTCAACCAATGACTCATGAGTACTTTATCCAGTACTGTAGGGTCTCCTAGATTAGCTTTTAGATAGATAATTTAGCACATATGATATTTTTGCTTCTTAATGCACATCTTTGTAATGGGTGGATTTTTTTATGAAATTTTGATGCAACCTCACTAGGAGACGAAGAGTAGTTGTTTGAAAAATTCAAGGTTCTTAGTGTTCAAACATTCATAGTCAATCCTTCTTCTCACGTGACTGGCCTTGAAATCATATCATTGATTTCTTAGGGTCTTAACACCTTCCCAAAAAGGAATCTTAGAGCTCCATCCATCTTCCCTTTGCTCCATGTCATGGGTATCTATGATGGTAATTCAAAATATAACTTATACCCTTCTAATGGTTATGAACAATAAATAATAATGAATCAAAAGAAGATAAAAGAATAAACAAATCAATAGACAAGATGATGCAAATATGGGCTCCCAAAATTGAAGCATAGGTATTCAGTTCTATTTAAGTGAACTCGTATGGATCCCACTAGACCTCTTGAATGTGTGTTGGAAGATGTACCTTAACTTTAAATTGGCATAATGTATGCTTGCTTGTAATAGTGAATTATAGCATCAGGTTTCCAGTTCTTATAAGTATTATATACATATAACATTTGTTACCATTTGAATCCTCAAGACCCTATAAGTGGTAAATGATTGAAATGATAAATTAGATGCCCATGCAAATAAACCATCTCATTTGCAATACATAAATTTACCTTGAGCTTATTATATACCTACAACTCATGCCATAATGAACTAATTTAAATCAAATTTTACATTTCCTACATGAAAATTTGAATGAAGCCTTCAAGTGATAACTTTCGCATAAAGAATGGAAAAAATGAGAATTGTTCTTATACCCAACACATAAAAATTGCAACCAATGAATGATTATTAAGTAACTAGATTGAATCATACATTACATGGGTAGAATTAGGAATTGAGACATCATTATACCTGTAACAACTTAGTTCAAGTTAAGTATAATTTAAACATGTCTCATTAATTCTTCTTCCATTGATATGGCTCTCCAGTTCACTAACTCTTTTTTATTTTTCAAAATTAAAGAGGTTGAACTCAAGATTTCTTCAACGTTGACTTAGTTACCTCCATAATTCTCCATTTACTACTTCTCACCCTAGTTACCATTCTACCCCATCCTTTCAAAATTTCAAGGTGTGCAAATCTCCCACGATGAGATCAAACACCAAAAGAGTTAGGAACCAATTTCCATATCTTGGTGATTGCATGGACATAATCCTTGGGTTTGAGAAGAGAGACATTGCATTTAAAAGGAAATTTAGAGGTCAATCCAGATAGAGTCAACTCCAAAACTCATCCAAGTGTACAAGAATATGATCTGACCTTGAGATCTCATATCATCACATGTACTAGTCTACTTGAAGGAAAAAGGGGCAACATGTAGACAAAAATATATTAGTAGCGTACCCATGAATTCTCTTCTAATGCCTTTATTTATTTGATCAAGTGTAACAACTATTAACAACAATATTCTTCTGCTAACAATATTCTTATGATGCAAAAATAAGCACTCAACTCTAGTTTGAAAAATTGTGGCTCAACAATCTTGATTTCATCAACAAATTTGATACATGGTGGACCAAAACTCTATTCATTCTTAGCTATCTACCATACAAATTTTCTAAAAAAACTAAAATCAAGCATCAAACAAAACAAAAATTGGTAATATTTTTGAGATAGGGAATAATATTAATTCCCAATTAATATCCTCCCAAAAGTTAATAAGTAAACAAGGGCTCAATCAAAAATTGAAAAAATAAGAATGAAGATTAAATCAAGAGTTGGCTTTCAACAAAAAAATGAGAAGAATTCTATTAGCAAAAAATCAAAAGAACAAAAGATTAAATAAGGAGAATCTTATAATAAATTCTTTCACTTTGTTTCTTAATGGGAAGCATGTATACTCAACTCAAATACTTGTAGAGAATGGAAATCTTCTCACTTCCACTTGTGATAATTCTATCTCATGCCTCATATTTTTTCCAAGGAATCTTAACAAAACCTCCTCCTACTCTTCAAAGGTAGAAAATACAACTTAAATTACTCCACAAGATTCTAAAGATTATCCAAGATATGAACAATATTCACATAATGAGACTCCATGCTTTTCTAAGAGACTATGGCACTTCTCTAGTGAGACTTTGAGCTTTTGTAAGAGAATTCTTCTCTATAATATAATCCATTACTTTTATAAGAGACTTTACACTTCTTTAGTGGAATTTGATGTTTTTCTAAGAGACTCCAATGCTTCTCTAGTGGACTCTGAAACTTTTCTAAGAGACTCGATGCTTCTCAAGTGGTGTTCAACGCTTCTAATGAAAGTGGACTCTAATACTTTTCTAAGAGACTTTGGTGTTTCTCTAGTGGACTTTGGCACTTTTTTAAGAGACTTTGACACTTCTCTAGTGGACTATGAAACTTTTCTAAAAGACTCTAGGACTTTTCTAAGAGACTTTGATGCTTCTCTAGTGGACTCGGCATTTTTTGGGAGACAACTTGATGAGTTACAACTAGTGCAATTGCTAGTAATAAAAACTACCTTGAATTGGTGTCTTATTAATAGAGGAAATAAATCCCAAACACTAAAAAATTAAAATTATTTCCATCTTAGAATATGATACATGTCTACTTGTTGATTGTTCAGTTCTAAAATTTTATTTATATATATGATTGTTGTTCATATGGGTATATATTAATTTTCACATGTTGTGTGAAATAACTTGTATACACATAATCAATGTCCCAAAATTTTGGAATACAAGCTTGGATAAGAAGACATATAAGCTTGGATTAAGGTTTACACCATCACCTTCCAAAATTTTAGTTTTCTAACCTATACTTGGCTGAAGTGGATTTAAGTTGGTTGTAATAAGTTCATATTTGAATGTTTGTATGTCATTTATTGTAGAAATTAAAATATGAGTCAAGCTCAAATATTGATAGATGGAAAATATCATGAGTTTGATGAGGTTGAGGCTTCTAGGAAAAATGTTACTCAATATCCATGTCCATGTAACCATTGCAAAGGTGGAATAGTTAGAAAAAGGAAATCATCTGTGGGCATATAATCAATTATGGGAACTCTAGAGTTATCCCTTGGCCTCAATTTGATTATCTTGATGAATTTGATTTGTATCATATGAGAGGTCATGATGAGGGAAAGCACATAGATGAAGGGATGGAAATGAATAGACTAGTGAATGATGTTTTGCAATTACCTCACAAAAAAATGTAGCTCATTTTGAGGGTGACATAAATTTCAAGGATAAGGATACAAGATTGTGGGAAATTTTAATGGATCAAGATTCAAAACCTGTGTATCCAACTTGCAAACTAAGTCTTTTATCAACAATCCTAAACATTCTAAATTTACAAGTGGTTCATGGATGGAAAAATGATAGTGTGGATAACTTGCTAGCATTTCTACATGATTTATTACTAGATGGATCTTCATTGCAAACACACACTATAAATGTAAAGCTTTGATTTCAAGATAGGATTAGGTTATGAAAACATTGATGCATGTGTGAAGGGTTGTGTGCTATTTTTAAAAAACTTGTCAAAATGAGATCCATTGTCCAATATGTGGAGAAGCACGATATAGAACAAGTTTGAAATCAAATGCTCCAAGAAAGGTTCTTCATCACTTTCCTCTTAAAAAAGGTTACTTCAATGTATAGGTGTCCAAAAATTGTTGAACATATGTAATGGTATGCCCAAAATAAGAGCCATGATGGAAAACAATGTCATCTTGTTGATTCCCAAATGTGGATGGAATTTGATAACAAATGGCCTAATTTTTCACAAGAACAACACAATATAAGGATCAGGTTGGCTTTAGATGGTGTGAACCATTTTCAGATATGAGCACTACTTGGTCAACTTGGCCAATATTTTTGATAAATTACAATTTTCCTCCTTGGTTAGCAACCAAGCCATATTTCTTAATGCTTTCATTGATTATACTAGGGAAGAAAAGTGTAACTTCATATATAATAGATGTTTATTTGGAGCCATTATATGATGAGTTAAAAGAATTATGGGAAGGGGTTGATGCATTTCAATCTTTAAGGGATGGTTCTTGTTTGAGGTTCACATTAAGGGAAACATTAATTTTTACAATACATGACCTTCCTACATATGGAACCTTACGGGCTCACTATTAAATCTATTATGACTATCTCATGGATGGATCATCAACAAAAACATATTTTGCATTATCAATTCATTTGTGTGACGCTCAAAGTGATTTGAATAAGTGCATTTATTATGGAAATGTGCTTACCTTCTAATATATCATCCATATCATCAAAAAAAATCATGTTTTGATGGTAATGAAAGTTTTGAAATCCCCATTTAGAAATAACAAGTGAATATGTTTTGAGAAGTTTACAATAAGAAATTAATTTATGGAAAGTGGTGGTATTTTTTGATGGTAAATATGATCCAATAAATGATACATGTGTAAAATGATTGTGTATATTCTACAAGTTTCCATAATTTGTAGAATTTCAATTAGACACATTGTTGACTTCATGCATTGTGAGAAAAATGTTGTTCTTGGGTTATTTTGGAAACTCTTTTTGGTGGGTATGATACAATTTTAGTGTGAAAAGACTTGAAAAACTAAATATTCATCAAAATATTTGGGTTAAAAGTATTAATAATGGAAAATTCAAAAATCCACATGCTCCTTATGTGTTGATAGAGGCACAACATCAAAAATTCATAAGCTTTTGTCTCAAACACAATTTCCCACTAGATATGCAAATAATTCATTGAGACATCAAGCTTGATATTAAAGGTTTAAGAGGTATGAAGACCCATGACTATCATGTTTTGATTGAGGATATTTTACCTATTATAGTCATATAAAGTTTAGAAAAAGGGTCCCAAAATAACAATCATAAGGCTATGCTTGCTATTAAAAAGTATGAGTTTACATGTGTTAGATCCTTCAATTTTGATTATTTGAGGCAAGAGGTTGTTGAAGTCCTTTTTTTTGGAATGTGAGTTTCCACCAACAATATTTAATATTTATATGCATCTTATAATACATATAGAGAAGGAACTTGAGTATTTAGGGCCATTGAGAACAAGATGGATGTATCCTATAGAATGATACATGAAGGTTTTGAAAAAATTATTCATAACAAGGCAAGACCTAAAGGTTGCATGTCTAGGGCTATATAATGCAAGAGGCCATCAAATTTTGCACAGAGTATATGAAGGAATTTACAAGTGTAACTCGACATGTATGGGATGATGAAGAAGAGGAAAGAGTTTTAGTGAGTTGCTAGAAGGAAAGGAGACTCATTTTGAGCTATCACATAATGAAAGAAATGTGATACATTCTTATGTTCTTCAAAACACGTCTACAATGGAGAAGTGGTACATGTGAATATATTCTCTATTAGTGATGTTTTTATTATTTAAATTTTTAATTCAATTATTTTCACTCTTTTCTATTAAAATTTTGGCAATCTTATACAATGATTATGTTTGTAGGCAATATAGTTGAGATAAATCAATGGGAATGCCTCTTTCTCGAAAGCATAGACAAGATGTACCAGTTCAAGAATCTTCATTTCCATCCTTTGATGAATGGATTATTGATGCAATGAATCAAGCACAAGAACAAGGTCAAGATATACCTATGGGGAATATGAGATTTCAAATCCTCCATCAATTATGGCTTCCAAATTCAATGGAATGTGGGCATATGGAAATCATTTTAGAGTGGAAGACAAAGACCAAGGGAAGGAAAATTGTGATTGTGTTGTCAGTGTTGAATTTCAACATGGTTCTCATAAGAAAATTTATGTTGGTATCATAAATGATATCATTCAAGTTGATTATGGGGAAAACAACCTATACTATTGAAATGTAAATGGGTCAAACCATCTGCAACACACCATAATGAGTATGGATTTATACTTTCTAATACTCATCAAGTTTTTGTCATAGATACATGAACCATATGTGTTCCCTTCTCAAGTCAAACAAGAATTTTTTATTGATGATGTCATGAATCATGGATGGTCTTATGTCATTCAAACATAGTCTCGAATCAAAATATCATTTAATGGATTTTGACATGCAATGCACAATGGACAATATGTTGATACATTACAACAGACATTGGAAGTTGATGATGGTGAAGATGAGATTAGAGGATTTGAAGAAGTGACTTCAAATTTGAATGGAGAGCTTGAAATTGATGTTGGGGAGGGTAATGAAATAAATGGTGATGAGGATGACACTGAAGCAGATGCATATATGAGTGATGAAGAGTTCCATTCAAATGACACAGAAGATGATGATGACCTTCCTCTCTAAATTGAAATGTTTTTATGCTTTTTTTAGCTCATCAGTTCATGCATACTTGAATAAGTATCAATGTACATGAAAAATCTCTTGAAAATAAGGGAGTTATTTTTTCCTAAGGGAAATTCATTGTGTGGTGCAATAACAATCAATTATGCTCATCTTGATGTTTCTTAGTTTCTCTTTTTGGTGTCATTACTATAATATTCATCTAGGATGTTTATTAAATTCATATCATGAGTATTAGATATTAATTCCTAAATATATTACAAATATAAAAACAACAATTATCTTTCTACTCAATTATCTTATCCTTGTTACATTCCATTGATGTATCTTTGTTACTATCTTCTTAGTCACCAATTTCAAAAAAATGAATGCATGAAATGAATGACTATGTTTCTAATTTTATGTTCATGTGTAGGGTGTTGTTCAAATCAATGAGGGATTGAAACATGATTGTGATGATGCAAAAGAACTAATTTATTATGAGCATCTTCCATAGTGAGAATGTGAAGAAAAATAATGAATATTTAATGTCACTTGGTATACCAATTAACAACTCCAAATCATCAGTGTATGTCTCCAATATTTTGAATCTCATTTACATTTGTATATATTTAATTAAAGTATTATTGTATACCTCTTATTTTTTTATAATAATTTTTTATGTAATCTAATTTGTAGGCCAAAAAAGTGTCTACAAAAAGGGTAAAAATCAAAAAGATCTTGAGGAAATTGCATCTTCTCATAAAAACATGTGTTTAAAAAGAAATGATTCAAGAAGGGAATGACACCAATGAACATGTTAATTTAAATGTTGAACATGGACCCCTTCTAAATCAAGTTGTTGACCCCAAAATTCTAAATCAAGTTGTTGACCCCAATTTATGAGCATTATATGAATAGTTGAAGCAATTGTATGAAGGAGGGGAAAATAATCATAATGGTCTCATGACACCTTGCTACAAATAATCAAGTACCATCTCCACCTATAACAAAAAAGATGAAATGTAATACAAATAACTTTGTCCACAACACCTTCAATGGTTAATCAAGTTCCTTCTATGGATTCTTTAGAGAGGTTTATAGCCACAACACCTAAAAATTTCAATGCAACTGAGTCAAATGAGCTACATGCTCATGATTCAACATCAAGTCATGGTTCTGATCTATCAAAAAATGTAGAATTTATCAAGAGTTGTATAGGGCCACATTGAAAGAATGTAATCAAAGAGAAAAGGAAGGGAAGGTTCCCTATGTGATTGAGGTGAGAGATGGGGTTCTGTAGTAGGAAGACATGTTGCAAGGTGGGCCACAATATTGGGGGTGTAAGTGAGGTCACATTTGGATGTTAGCATTGAAACATTATCACAAAAAACCAAATACATGTAGATCTTGTTATTCAAAAAATGGAAAACATGTTTGAGAGTATTGGTGGGGTGGTATCACAAAATGCTATAGATACAAAATCTAAAAATCATAAATAATTACAGGTAAGTGCATAAACATGATTCTTGAAGGAAAGGAAGAAAATTCAGCCTTGGATCCAAAGATTTGGAATGCATTAAAAGAGGGTATGTGTTATGTGGATTTTTTTGGAAAGAAGTAGTAGGGGAAAAAAAAAATAAATTCCATGACATCTCAATGTGATTTTGGAAGAGTAGGGTGAGAGTAAGAAGAGAAATATTTGTAAGTTTTTTAATTTTGTACTTATTTTTTACCTTCTTCTACCTAATAAACATTGATTGTGGTTTGAGTTTAATTGGTGCTAAAATGACATGATTTTTGACCAACTTTGACCTTTTTCTAGGAGGAGCAACATGATAGAGCACCTACAATTGATGAGATACATCTATTGACAAAATAAGATGTTATGAAGACTCAAATGATGCAAGATAGAGAAAATTTCTTCCTCCAACAATTTCATCAATCAAAATCCATGAAGTAATGTTGTTATGTTGGAGTCTCTAAACATCATTTTTTCTATTGATTTGTTAATTAGTTTTGAAGAAAATGTTCTAAAACCCTTCTCAAAGAATCCAACACATCTAATACACCTCTTGGGATTGACATATAATATAACACATCTAAACATTTTTGTATGGTATTATTTTGGATCATTAAAGACCCTTGAGACTCTTAGATGCTCTACATCATTTTTTTCTAGAAGAAACAACATAATAGATCACCTATAACTTATGTGTTATGCCATCTGACAAAATGAAAATGTTATGAAAATGAGATGATGAAAGGGAGGTCACAATCTCCACCTTCAACAAATTCATATGCTAAAAGCCAAGAACTACAATCACATGTTGCAAGATCTAGTAATTTTGATCAAACGAGGGTTATGGAAATTTTTTTTAAAAATGGAGGTATTCTCATCTAAGATGACTGAAAAATGGATGCACTTTCCTCCTCAGTTGCACCAATTATTAGTGCATGGAATCAAAAAGATAAAGAGCCTAATCCTTTAGAGGTAAAATTGAATAGTTTTCACCATTATACATATATTTTTATATATATAAACTAGATTATATATGACTCTTCTCATTTGACTCATTTTATCTCATTTGTGATATAAGGAAATAATGAAAAGATCTAAAGATATAGGTGGAAGAAAAGGTAATGCTCTGTGATGAGACCTATATCGACCATGTTAATGGTGAGAAAAATAATTTTCTAAAAAATATGACATGGTAAGTATATTGGACTTAATCTTGTGTATATGAGTTTTTGTTTTTCACTTATTATTTACTTCAAATATACTAATATTAATTTTTTGTGCTAGTGTTCAAAGAAAACTCAATTTCTAGTGGGTGATAAAGTGGAAATGATAGATTCAATCACATCAAAAGTTGTAGGACATGGAAGGATACATTCACTTGAGACATGTCATGGAGAGAGGCTTGGTCCAAATGATGTCAATGTTTGTGTACTAAAAGTGTTGATAGATGTTCCTCTTCCTTATGAGGACAAGCTAGATGATTGCACCAATTTATCTAAAAATAATGTTCCTTTTTAAAATGGTCGATAGAGTTATTGTGCAAGTATTTTATACAAGACTTATAAAAATAGCTCATGACATTGAGCTAGGGAACTAAAAATTTCTCTTTAACTTCTTTGTATGTAATAAACTAACAATGTTCTATTTCTTAGAAAAATTGATTTATGTTTGGTGGTTTAAGACAAATTTCTAGTGGAAGAAATTTTGGATATATTAATGATTTCTTTTTGATATTCTACAAAGAATATATGCCATGATTTTTATGTTAGTGTTATATTTTATTTGTATCTATGGATTTGATTGTATTAATTTCTTCAATTATTGTACCTCTATGTTTTTATTTTTTGGAGGATGGTGAAAATTATGATCTTGTTAAAGGAAGTGATTTTGTAGTCACCTTGAGTTGCATTTTGAGACAATTGAGAGTGAAAGGAGTAGACTTGGACAACAATCATTTTCTCATTCTACAGGTTTAGTTTTATTTTGGTAAATTTATTGACACAATCCAACAAGATTGAGATTTAGTCCTAAAACCCTACATACTATAGAAATATTTATTGGATTTTGTTTCAAACCATTTTTATTTCTTACCAATTTAACTTCTTTGTATGAGCATGTTAAAGGAAGTGATTTTGTAGTCACCTAAGTTGTATTTCAAGACAAATTCATCAAAATACTACGTCAACAACCGGGGAGTAATTTTACATAGAAAGTTATAAAGAAATTGAGAGTGAAAGGAGTAGACTTGGAAAACAATCATTTTCTCATTCTACATGTTTAGTTTTATTTTGGTGAATTTATTATGACACAAAGACAACAAGACTAATATTTAGTCCTAAAACCCTGCATACTATAGAAATATTTATTCCCTTTTTGAACCATTTTTGTTTCTACCAATTTATAAGTGATTGATTAGTGTATTGATCTTATGATTGAGTAGTGATATTTATATTTGGATATTGTAGGATGAAGATGAAGGTAATGGAGAGGGAGGTGAAGATTATAAGTACATCTGGAAAAGAGTTGAAGAAGCTATTGGAAAGACAATTGGGTTAGAAGGTGATAATGGGGACAAAGATGTATATTTTTCCACTCTTCCTATAAGTTTGTTTTGATCATTCCTCCCAATAGATTTAAGCCTTATTGTTTTGATATGATTAAATATGGTGCTTATGTGATAAACTACGATGCTCCTCAAATGAACTCTAGAGCTCCTTAAACGAACTCCAACATTTATCTAATAGACTCCAAATCTCCTTACATGAACTTTAGAGCTAAGATAATAGACTCTTGATGCTCCTCGGATGAACTCCACACTAATCGATGGTAGAATTCAATGCTCCTTAGATGAACTCTATTGTTGAGAGATAGAATCTAGTTAACTCCCATCCTAGGTTGGTGGAACTTAACTTCAAGATTGAACTGGTATTTATGCATGCTTTAACCCTTTTAGACCTCATCTTGTATACAAAACTTGTTGTTTGGACCATTTATAAGGCTAAAACATATGAAAATAAAAGGTTATCTTTGATGCTTCTAAGAAACCATTATATTACTTTATATTCTACTTTCAAGTTACTAAGTACAATGTCAAATTTTATACAAAATATTAGGAACATAATGTAGGTAAAAGGAGATACAAAATAGGCTATTTTGGGACTCATAATCTCCCCCACACCCAAAATCTTGCAAGTCCCTTTGCAAGCTATTGTTATTCTCTTTCTTCATCATGGAGTTTCATCAAATCATACTCAAAAGAGATATTGGCCAAAGAGTTTTTTTCTCACTTTTGTACCCTTTATGTTTTCTAATTTTATGCTCCCATAGAGTGAAGCAAACTAAAACTTGGTATTTTTGGATTTGAATGTATTAATTTCTTCCATTATTGTACCTCTGTGTTTTTTATTTTTTTGGAGGATGGTGAAAATTTGAACTTTTTAAAGGAAGTGATTTTGTAGTCATTAGAGTTGCATTTTGAGACAATTCATCCAAATACTATGAAAAAAAGTGTGCAATATGAGAGCACACCCCAAAGACACAAAAACTAGGCCAAGCCTAGTAAAAGTTAACTATAACAACATAAACACTATGAAAATGAAATTAAGCCGCTACTGCAAAAAGTTAACCAAAAAGGGTGGATCATGGTCATCGGACCATATATATCGGGAAGGTCATTACCACTATTTGACACCTCTCATCCATATCCAGCATGGTCATCTTATTCGTTGTCTTCCACACTGCATTGCAGTGGGCGTGATGGCTAAAGCCATTGGGGAAACTTATCTCGGTGGTGGTGAGAGGCTCTACCCATCATAAGTGTGGCTTGGGAAGCCAACAAGCTCCAACTGATCTAGTGAGATGGAGGTGGGGATCCCCAACCCTGGTAGTGAGTTGGGGGTGGAGGAGAGAAGCTCCACCATGGTGGCTTATCGCGTAGGGAGTGGTAAACACGAATGAATGAGTGACGCCGGGAGCAACTCCGACGACCACCTCGGGGACGACCGCCATGGAGCAGAGAGAGCACCGAGAGGGAGAGGGTGGATCCTGAGAAACATTACAAGGGGAATCACCCTAGTGACGAAGGAGGGTTTGGAGGTGCTCTACCTCGAGGGCCACCTTATTTGTTTGTAGTTGTATATGTAGAACACATTGGATATAATCATTGACTTATTATAAATAGAAAATGTTGATCAACTTCAGCATGAGAAAATAAAAAAGAATTCCTTTCTTTCAAAATTCAAAAAATAATTTACCCTCTGAAAGAATTTAAATTTTTTCCAAACACGTGAGGCATTCTAGGAGTATCGCCTAAAAGAATATGTTGTCAGGTGAAACATTCTAGTCTGAAAGGGAGAAAGAATGAGTGAATCTAGTTCCAAGCCTTTTGGGATTTACTACAATACCGAGAAAAGGTGGGATAGGTTTTCCAAGTGTCCACGAGAAGGAAATTTGGGATATGAGACACCAAGTTGAACCGAGATGAGCACTAATTGATAAGACTTGATGGAGAGCACACCGAGAAAAATGAGTGATTTTAGGTTCCACACAAGTGGACCAAACAATGTCGAATCTCCTTCTCCAATTGGAAGGAGAAGAATGAAGCCCAACCATGGGAAGATAGCCAATAATATCCTTTAATAGTAGAGTAATCACGAAGGGGGTATCCATGAACCATTTCCAGATCTGTCCACCATGGATGGGAGGAAAGCACAACAATTTTGTGACTCATATGGTTAGGAACAAAGGAGATAATGTCAGTAATACTAGCCCGATCATGTGAGGCAAGGTTGAACTTAGATTTGAGCTCATTCCAAGGACACCAAGCTTGGATATGCTTGCAAAAAGGTCTTGGATGGAGCAAATTCCTCGCTTGAAAATATTAAGCTCAAGGATCCCGGGACCTCAAAGCAAGACACCAATCTTACAAATGGATGACAAGTGACCACCAAAAGAGTGATGGTTAATAGAGAGGCCATTACAAAATCCATCACCCTTCCATTGAAGCCATGGTTTGATTTGTTCCCATGCTTTCTAGATACTTTTGAGAACAAAGGTGCCGACCACTTTGATAGGAATAGGAGCAATGAGAAGATTGACAAATCCTAAACCCTTCTAAGCTGGCTAGCCATAAGGGGAACCCTCCTCAATGTCATGACACATAAGCACTTTCCAAGCTTCTTGTCCTTTGATGTTGTGAATTATCCATTTGGCACAAAGTGTCTTCCCTTGACGCAAAATGTCAATAAGGCCCATTCCTCTAGATTCTCTAGGAAGACAATAGGTCTCCCATGCAACTCTGTGAAACCCTTTGTCAGAAGAAGCATTGGACTAGAGAAAATATTTGAGAAGATTTTCCAACTTCTACACAAATTTTTGGATGGGACCTAGTAGGAGGAATAATAAACATGTGTAATCTTCAAGCACTTTGGAGAAAATATGGAACTTACCCACTAAAGACAACGGTTTGGTTATCCAATACTCAAGCTTTTTAGCCACCCATTGAACAACATACTACCAAATATCTATAGGTGATGCTTGAAAGGAAAAAGGGATGCCAAGAAATTTAAACATCTCACCATGGTCAATCATCTTCCAATCATACGAAGCCATCCAGGGGGCGCATGGAGGAAGGATTGCCTGTAACACTGCATTTTTCGCCATTGAATGGATGAACCAGAGGCTAAACAAAAAGTATCAAGGAATTACATGACATTGAAAATATTACTTTCATCCTCAATTAGTGTAAGAAAGGAGTTTTCATCAAAGTTTCCATTGAACAATTGGGCATTAGTGGAGGAAGGCAAGGAAATTCCCCTGACTAGGCCTTGAGATTTGGCTTTGACAAGTAGATAGCGAAAACCTTTTGCCATAAGAACATAAAGAGCAGGTGCTAATGGGAAACCCTATCATATGGAATGGAAGAATCCAAATGGAGATGAGTTGTGCCTATTAATGATTGAATTTTTGGCTCTATGAGGGTTTTTTAGTTTGTATGTCATACCACGACCTCTTCGAACACTTTGCAGGATTGTACATATTTTGAAAATATTTAGGGTTCTTCACCCTTTGGGTGCCCCTATATAATATCTCCCTCCACCTCAATCTTGAATATTATTACCATGGCCAGTGTTAGTAATTAAGGGATAAGATATGTGGAACAATCCCACATAGAATCACAATAGTAGAAGTTAACATGCAAAATAATATCACAAATATGAAATAAAAGTGCAAAAATTAAAGAAATATAATGTCCCCTTTTTTGAGACATTATTAATATTTATTTTTTATTTTCATTGTAGCCCCTTGGCATGCCTAGCGCTACAAGTGGGAGTCTCTTTAGTTAGTTTAATGTGCACATAGGTTAGTTTCTTTTATTTATTTAATTAAAAAATAAATAAAGTGCACATAGTCTTAGTATTAAATATTTTAATGAGAGTTTATGTTTTCCCTCCAAAAGGGAAAGGTCGGTCTTTATTGATATCAGCACCCCTTAGTTCTATAAAAGGGAGGCCACATTTCCTTAGAGGGTTATGTTGATGAATTATTGATTTCACTCCATGCTTGGGGAATTGGGATGTATGCCCATGGGATGTATGTTCTAGTTCTTGCATTGATCTCTCTCTCTTATTTGGATCGATTATTGAAGATTCTTGAAAACTCCATTGTTCTTTCCATTTTTTTCTCTTGTGTTGAAGGTGTTTATGCATGATATTTTATCTCTAGCTTTGGTGACTTGCCTAGGGTATTGGCACATTTTATTGAGGGTAAAATCTGCATGTTATTGAATATTTTGAAGGGTTCTAAGAGCTGGAAATAATTTACATGTTTTATGCTAACCCTAGCGACTGGTTTGGGGATTTTGGGGGCTGTTTTGGAGGGTCTTCAGTGATCTAAAAATTCAGATTTTAATATCTTTGGAAAGCTCTTGAATTATAGATTAGTCTCCATTTTATTTCATGATAAAAGATGATGTATTGAGCAAGTTATGAATTTTTCAAGTTTCAAATTTATCATGTGCTGGGTTTTAACTACATAGTTTTAGATTTTGTGGGTTGATTTGCATGCCTTCTACTTATTCAAAAATTGTGATCTATAGATTGTTGGAAAGATAAAAATATGAAGAACCTTTTGGCATTGGTTTGATAAAAAAATATTAGACGGTGAAGGAGTTATTAATTTTTGAAGTTTGCGTAGTCTAATGCATTTATTAATTAATTACTGCTATAATCAATTTCATATTTGAAGTGATTAATTTCCTAACTCGGTTATCCCATCTAATCCACCACCTTGGCTCACTCCAACTCTATTTGGGTTGCATTGAAGCTAACATTGGATTATTTGAGGTGGAACTAGGAGGGTTTAGTCCTTTTAGAGTTGATTCAATAAATAACCAAAAGGGGATACTACAAGAACACAACACGAGATAATATTTAACGTGGTTCACCTAATTTGGGCTATGTCCGCTAAGAATCACTTGCTCAAATTTTATTACAAGACACCTCTTTCTCTCTCATACAATACCTGCACCTATTTGGAGATGTGCTCAACAAACTCTCTTGAATTCACATTCGAACTCACACACATCTACTATGTTATATCTCCCCTACCATATACACAATAACACATCAATAGACAAATCGCTTAAGCAAGTTTACAATACCGTGGTACCAAAACCATGACCAGAATTTCCCCATAAAATTATGGGTTAAAATACTACCCATATGAGAAGAGCACGTTTTTTGAGGTATCGAGACACATCTTTCAAGGTCAAACATTTTTTTGATGAGAAAACTATGGAGAGTGTACAATAATTTTAGTGTACATTCTTCAACACTTCCACACATGAAAATAGGCTCCACAACATAATAGCTAGATCTTGTGGAGATTCAAACAATGATGTTCAGCTGCAGATACACCCTTGGAAATTCATTCCGAAGGTCTTTCATGAGGTAATGATTCTCTTCCTGATGTTATTTTACCTATTCTTGAATTTAATGTTTCGTGATAATGGTTAGAATTTTTTTCCTTATTGGGTATTTTGTGGGCCACATCCCCTCTGAAAACATGCTAAAATCATGGGTTAACTCATCTTAGGCTGCTCACGACATCCAACTCAAAAGTGTGTAGAACATGACCAAAGGTTTTTTCCTTTTCCATTTTTCTGACCCATCGCATGCCCCACCATTTTGAACCACTCCGCCACTTGGTATGTGCGTAACTCACTTTTGGTCCTTTCTCCTTAGACCAAATATTTTGTGGTATCTGAGTATGCTTCTCTTGAAGTTCCGATTTGGGTGGAGCTCCCTAGTTTTCCACTGCCATGTGTTCATTTCCTACACCAAATCGCTTCCTCCATAGGGCATGTGGTTTGTGTGGAACCCCAACGCTTTTACAATGCTTAACCTCAGAAATGCGTTTGTGTTGAATTCAATCTCTCCCAAGAATTGAAGGAGTTTATGGAAATTCAAATGGGAGATACTCATTATTCCCAACACATTTTATAAATTAACTTGCCTAACACTTATTTTCATTGTCAGGCCTCTAATCATAAGATCAAGGATTGTCCTGTCTATGTTCCACACAATCACCAAGTTCCTAAGGTGGACTCTGAATCTATCAAAACTCCCTAGGAGGAAGGGTGCCAAACCATGGGAGGGTGAAAAACAAGAGAAAATTGACTCAAGAAAAGGTAACCGACAACAATGGCTCATCTAAGCTAATTTGTTAAGGAATAGGTCTTGGCCAATGTTGCTCCAAGGAGCTAGTTTCTACCGAATTGTTAGTCCCCTTACCTATGTTCTCCAAAGATGCCCAAGGTGGCATCTGCTCTTTTAGAACCATCAAACTCCATCTGAATTTCCTCAAATCTTCTGCCCTCACAATTATTGTTAATAACTAGTTCACATGGCCCATCCAAAAGGGCTCTGAAGTCCTCGCCACTCCATGACCAGCCATGATCATATCCCGACACACAATGTGGAATCTATAGAGGAGGAGTATAATATAGAGTATGCTAGACAAAGGAAAGTTGATTTGTAGGATTTTTTTGAAGCACAATAATGCTCAATTTCTGTAAAATTAGTTTGATGCCTTGGATGGCTTGGAGGAGATTGGTATGGCCCTTGACCATCGTTTCTCATGAATTGCATGTCATGGAATGTGTGGGGTCTCACAGAATCCAATTGTAAGTATATCGTTCATGATGTTTGTCAAAAAATTTCCAACTTAGATATGTTGTGTCTGTAGGAAGTGAAAGTTACAAGTTTTCAATTGGCGATGGTTTGTAAATCCATCTGGCATGATAACCTGACATTTACCAATAATCATGAGAATGGATGTGGGGGTTTTGATATCCATTTTCCCCAAAAGAAAACCCTAATTTATGAACCATGGTGTCGACCCCACCAATCATGCCATCTAGGCCTTATTTAATATTGAAAGCTGCCCTTTAGGCTTCATCAATATTTATGCCTCTAATGATGCAGCTGAAAGAGCCAATATTTGGCAGTGGATAACAAATGAAATTCTTGATGCTTATTGGGTCATATGTGGCGAATTTAATATGGTGGAGCTGCCCTCAAGATAAGTATGGGAAGCTGCATATGTGATGGACATTAGGTAAAAGGGAGGCGTGGTTCTATATGCATAATAAATTTGGGTTTAATGACCCCAATGCCTCTTGCACACCCACCTTTGAAGCTTTGTTTACTTGGTCCAATCTCTGAGGTAGATCAAATTGGGTTCTCAAATGGATTGATAGGGCCATGTTGTCAACTCAATATTTTTTGAGTTTGACAACACTTTTCCTTACCTATGGAAGTGATGTTAGATTTTGTCCTTTCGGACCATTTCCCTATCCGATTTCATATCACTTGGCAAGATAGGCAACCCTTTTGTCATAAAGGTCAGTTTTTTCTCAATACACCCTAATGGAACATGGTCCTACACTTAATTATATCAAGTGTGTTTTGAATTTAGTGCCTCACCACGTCATATGAAAAATTATCATCTACCTCTTAGCTCCAACTAGACCTAGTGGTGGGAGGATGTGATGACTAGGACGACAAGATTCCTTGGAATATATAGTCAACAAATGACAAAAATTTGGTGTAGATCATACTCCGCTACCTCCTCTACTCTTAGCCTAGTGGTGGTGGCACTCGAAGGAAACCCTTTTTTTGAAATTATGCAACTCTATGCGGTAGAGCTCTGCTAGAATATTCAAATTGTGGATAATTACAATGCTCGGGGTGCTCAAATTTGTGCCCGTCTGCATTGGCTTAAAGTGGGGGATTGTGTTTCGAAGGAATTTTTCTTTCCCTCAAAGCCAAACATTCCTTTCAAAAAATCCATGCCATCCGAAATGGTGTTACTCATCTCACGTATTCTGCAACTTATGTTGTAGGCTTTTGGAAGCCATTACAAGATGGTTTTTCAAGCTCAAGCACCTTCAGATGAGCGATGTGTTGCTTTGGAACAATGCTTAGCTACGGTGCCATGCAAGATCTCTCGAGTGCACATAAATCCACCTGTAATTGCATGCTCACCCTTGATGACCTTCATGAAGCAGTCATATAGGTGGCCAATGATAAGGTTCCCGGTTGCAATATTTTTCCTTATGAGTTCTACAAATCACTTTAGGATACAGTTGGTCCGGACCTCTTTCAGGTTTATCTTGAAGGTTTCTAGAGTCAGTTGCTTCATTCTCACATTAAAAAAGGGAATATCAAGTTCATTCTTAATCGTGGGGACCCCGAATTGATAAAAATTGACGAGCTTTCACCTTTCCTAATGTTTCCTACAAGACTATTGCTAAAGCTCTTGCCATTTGGCTGTGGCACATTCTGCCGACCATTATTTAGCTGGAGTAAACTGGCTTCATCCAGGGGCTATGGAAAATATCATAGCCATATGGGAAAGTATGGAATAGGATCACAAGTCCAATCAGCCAACCCTTTTCATTAAAATCGATTTTGAAAAGGCTTACAATAGGATAAAGTGGCATTTCATCTTGGTCATACTTCGGGCATTGGGTTTTGGTCTAATCTTTATACAATCGCCAAAATGCTCTTCCCATAGAAATATTTATTAGCTTTTTTAGACCATTTTTGTTTCTTACCAATCTAACTTCTTTGTATGAGCCTATTAAAGGAAGTGTTTTTGTAGTCACCTAAGTTGCATTTCAAGACAATTCATCCAAATACTACATCAACAACTGAGGGAGTAATTTTATAGAAGTTACAAAGAAATTGAGAACGAAAGGAGTATACTTGGAAAACAATAATTTTATCATTCTACAAGTTTAGTTTTATTTTGGTAAATTTATTGTGACACAACCCAACAAGACTAATATTTAGTCCTAAAACTCTACGTACTATATAAATATTTATTGTCTTTTATTTCCTACCAATTTATAAGTGAAATGAAATTGATTATTATATTGATATTATGATTGATAAAAGTTGGTTAGAGACACATAAACCTTACGTTGATTGTAATTTCTCTCCAAAATAGGGTAGTAAGGGTTTAGACCCTTTTTAGTGCTTCACAAGAGTCAATATGCAAATCTTAGGTCTCAATGTAAAGCTTTAAAATATAATCTTTCAAATGACAAGGAATATGTAAACCATACTCAAGCTATGTTAGGAATAAATATTAGCTTAATTCATCATTAGTTGATATTTGAATAAATGTAATAAGTTAAAGTATTTAATTTAAATAATTTGAACTTATGTCAATAGGTATTATTTATCCTTAGTTATTAGTTAACTAAGTGAGAGTGTTCTCATCCCAATGTTTGTGGGATCATGTTCTATCTTGCATATTTTGTTCCCAAATGATTTCCATGAGGGACAATAGGGGTAGTTAGGGGCAATATGTTATTTCTGAATATTTGCTCGATTAGTTGATTTGCTTCCATATGTTGTGGATGAGATAGAAGCTATCCAATATCTATAAATATTGCAGCTCTCTCATTTTTTTGTAATGCTTGATTTCATATTAATAAAATTATGTAAGCACCGTCTTGTTTTCTGTAATCAAATCTATTTTGTAGACAAGATGCTAATAATCTTATTTTTTCTAGATTATGCCTCAATGAAAATATCGATACAATATATATCAATTGCACTATAAATTATATAATATTTCAATATAGTTTTGCAAATTAAATGATACATCATCCAAAATAGACATGTTGATAGACTTTGGTGCTCCTTAGATGAAATCCAATGCTCAAATGATAGACTTTAATGTTCCTCGGATGAACTCGACACTCGATGATAAAATCTAACGCTCTTTAGATGAAATCATTGGTTTACTCGATAGAATATGATGCTCTTCAAATGAAATTTAGCACTCAATTGATAGAATTCGATAATCCTTAGATGATACAAAATATTGGGAACATAATATAGGTAAAAAGGAGTATAAAATAGGCTACTTTGGGAATCATCATCTCCCCCACACCCAAAATCTTGCAAGTACCTTTGCAATATATTCCTCTTCTCTTTCTTCATCATGAAGTCTCATCAAATCATACTAAAAAGATATAATGGAAAAATAGTTTTTTCTCACTTTTTTACCCTTTATGTTTTCTAATTTTATGCTCCCATAGAGCAAAGAAAACTAAACCTTCCTCTCGTTGATGTTTCTAATATGGTGTATGATATATGAGTATTAGAGGCCTATACCTCATTCATATCCATTCTTTCCCAAATTATCTCATGAATTACATCATGGATCTTCCTCTTTTGGCTATCCATGTTAGAGTAATATGGGAAATCATTTCTGTTATTATCATGTAAAACTCCATGACATCCCATCCGATTTGTACATGTTGAGAATGCAACAAGTAATTTCTTTGTATAAAAATGATGAAAGTCAGAAATTTCACCTTCTATATGAAGGAAATATTGTTCTCCTACACTTCCACTATAGATTAATTGATAAAATGTTCTAATAAAATATTCAGGCTTGAGGTACTCACATGTCATGAGTAATTTGGTGCATGTCTCTAAACTAATGAAAGCTTTTTGTTCCTTCCTCTATAGGGTTTCATTTTGACAAAGAGATATAAAATATCTTAGTTGTACCTCTCTAACATATAAATTTATCATGAAATCAGTGATGTGCCCCAAAATGTAACCATGTAAGAAGAACTCACATAATTGATTATGTTGCTCTACTATGTTGGTAAAGTATGCTTTCAAGAATTGTACTTCAGTTTCCAGCTCATGAGGTAATTTTTGGAAAATTCTTGACATTTTCCACTTGTAAAATTATTCTTTTAGAAATAAATGATAGAATACATATGGTTTTCTACATGCTTCTCCATACTGACAAGTAAGAGACAATCCTTGTGCCGATTTTTGATTTTTCTATCGAGCCTTTTTTAGTTCTCTTCTTAGAATTTTCACCTATGATTTAGTTTCTTCCCAAATATTCATAATTTTCTCAGGATTCAAGATGTTTTTATCATCATTTTCTATTAGAATGACTGGAGGAGGGATTTACACTTTAATAGATTCCACTCTATTTTAAATTAGAAATTTGAGTGTTTTTTATTGATAGTTATCTTTTTACTTCTGAAGTTCTTTATGTAGATTGGAAATGTTGTCTTCATTTTCATTATTATTTTTCTCTAATATTTGGCATTTTTAGTCTTGCTCCGAATAATGTGGTCTTTTTCACTAGTCTATTTCTTTATAAGAGTTTGATCTTCTTTTATACTCAATAACTTAATATCCTTGTTCTGTAGTTCATATTTTGAGTCTTGAACTTGATTTTGCAGTTCAATAATTTTCATTTGTTTCTCAGCTAGAGATTGTCTCAAAAATTGGATTTCTTCTTCTTGTTTCTGATCAATAGATATGTTCTTGACAAGGTTAATGCTTGGTGCAGTGCTAGTCATCTGTTAGATCTTCTTGTAATTCAAGCCCTTATTTTTCCATTATTATTGACTTTCCTTTGTCTACTTGTGAGGAAGAAGAAGGTTGAAAGGAAACTATTTCTGATTCCATCTTTGTATATCTTTGAATATCAATGGATTATGCTATCTTTTGAACATTTGTAGTACCTACCATTTCTTGTTCACTAGTGGGCTCTACTCTTTCTTGCATGTCTGCAAGCCTAGGTGATTCTTGATTGATTAGAGGATGTTGATTAAATGATTATAATATTCATGCAATATATCAATATTCACATTCTTATTCTAATTAATCTATAATGAGAATTTGTTTTCTAATCCTTTTATGTTGTTCTTCAGGGGCAAGTTCTTATGGGGATTCCTCTCTACCATATATTTTTTCCGAATGTTTCTTGAGACAAGTTTTTGTGTAAGAGGTTTCATGTTGACCCTCTTGCCTTTCACTCATGAATGATGAGTAGGTTTTTGTGGTAAAGTTTCTCTACTATCCTTAGATTTTATTAGTGAGGGTTTCAGGATAGGTTCTTATGTAAGAAACCTTTTGCTACTTCTCATAGGGAGGAATGAGTGGCAACTATTTCCTACTCATCTTCTGACAACATAATAACTTCATGTTTTTCCATACTTTCCTTTGTAATTGAAGGTGTTTTGACAATGGTTTTATTATGAAGCATCCTTTTTCGTATATGTTTTTCAATATTCCCCACGATTTTCTTAGAGCTTTCTCCCTTAGTAATGCTAGAAGGAAAGATTTCAAGAGAAGTATCGGTTTGAGCATGATCCTTAGTGACCTTTTATTTAATTTATCTATAGTAGGGGTAAGGGTTTATTTCCCAATATGTTTTACTTTCTTATTACCTATTTTCTTGTTTAAAAACTTCTTCCATAGTTATTCCCACGAGACTATTTACGAAAATGGTGTTGGAAAATAAGGTACATTAGGCCATGGTGTTTTAATGGTTTGATTCCCTAATCAAACCTACTAGCCATTAATTGGACCAAGTCATATAAATACCTAGGAAGATTTATTTTCCACTCAAATTTACTTGTTGAAGGTTTACCATTCTCATGTTCTCGCTAGAACAAGCCTATATTGCTCCTCACAAGTGATATACTTCATTATCTAGTAGGCTACATTCTTCCATGGCTCAGGTAAGCTATTTCTAATTAGGCCCTTGATTTTATTTTTAATATTTTTAAATAAGAGAAAAAATTAATAATGAAAGAAAACAATCAATGAAATGAAAACCAAATCCTTCCTTCACATTTCCTTGCAACCTCGGATGAGATGGATGAAGCGTGGAGTGATGTACCAAGATTGTTAAATCTCTTTGATAGATTGTATGTGGATACTCCAAATATAACTCTAAATGGAAGTATGCTTGTGCTATGATAAAATGGATGAATGATGAGCTTGATTATGAGATCTTTGATCAAATGGAAAACTTAACAACATATGAATTTGAGTGGAAATTTGACAAAGTAAGACTGTAAATGCCTTAAGCTTCAAAATATTGAATTGTGAGGAGATGAGCCTCTTATTTATAGTGAAGGAGAGGCCATGGATTGAGGATCAAGTTTTGACTGAGTTGTAGGTTAATGAATGCATTTTCCTGATTTAGCATGTTGATTTGGTTTGTGTAGTTGGCTTGTTTGAATAAGAATTTAAGAGGCTTTAATTTGAATAGTTGGCTCTTGAATTATTCAATTGTACGTGTAATTTAGATTCCTCTTTTGTAGGGTTATAGAACTTGAGTGAGTGAGCTAGTGAAGTGGAGATGAGTGGAAGGTGAGTGGATATTTAACTTTTATTTAAATAGCTAATTAAATTATCTAAGGAGTGCATAGTGTATGCTTTATAGGTTATATAATTAATTAATTAATTCTAATGAGATGTGGATGAATAATGATCCAAATAGTAATGTGCAAAGAGTAGTGTGTATTTTTAGGGTGTCTACATTTTCCCCTCTTTAAAGTGTTATTACAAAGTAATAACATTTTAAAGATAGTAGACGTGTGTAGATTAATGAGAAGATGATAGGGAAGTGTGGCGGTTGCTTGATTTACCACAATAAATCATTTGGATGCCCCAACGAGTCTAGATTATGCTAAGGAGACTACCTAATAGGTGATTAATATTAAATGTGGAAATTCAAGCCTAATATGATGCTATTGTAGTAGTAAAATAAATATGCAATTAAGTACATAAATTACACCTAAGCAACTAAGCAATAAATTATAAAACCCTAATTGCAAGGAGGAGAAAAAGGTACTTAGTTGATTTACAATAAAATCTAAAGTGTACCAAAGTGTTGACTAGGTGAACAAAGTAGTAGGAGCGTCACACAGAGACCCATAAAAATGTATATTTGGAGAGATAGGCTGGACATGGGTGCCTGGAGAGGGACAGGGCACCTGTGGGTGCCCTAGGACTATTTCTAGGCACCTAGGTCTACGGAAAAGCTTAGGAAACCTCCTCTAAGTGGTTGCAAGTTTTTCATTTTTAGTCACCTTTGGTCACTTTGAGGTCACACCAAGATCACCAAGGTTGTTAGAAACCTGCAATGAAATATGAACCTATAAAACCCTCAAATAGACATCAAATCCTAAAAAAAAAAGATGCAAAATGAGGGGTTAGAATGTTCTCAACTGTCACAATGGTGAACTTACGAATGAGAACTACACTACATCTCATAACCAATGTAGTTCTATGTATGTGTGTGTGGAATCATGCCCTAGGTGGCTCTTGTGCATCGCACTTGATAGCGAGAAAATAAGATAGATGTAAAGAAATGTAATAGATGTGTGCATGGAATAAAATGAACTTCCCTCCTATGAAGTGTATGTAGAATAACCAACCCTTGTGTCCCTTGTGATAGTGATATATGGATGCAATATTAGATGGTGATAGCTAACGCTTAGAGCTCGGTCCTTTATTATGATCACATAACTTTGTATTTATATGAATCCTTTTCTTGAATTTCATAATTGACCCCGAAAAGGCCGACTACCAAAAAGATAAGATGCTCAAACGATTAGAAAGGACCCAAAAAGTGTGAGTAAAGTACAAAGGGGATGAGGGAACCTACGGGATGAGGGCACTGACGTGTCTGGTGGGGCACCGATGTCCGGATGATAAAATCTAGAGTGTAACAGGGCATACTGAGCAAGTAAGGGTGTAAGACTGAAAGAAGCAACATAAAGAAAAGAAAGGTGGCCAAGACATGGGTTAATTAGTACTATTCTTACTTAGGAATCATATGAATAGTAGTATGTAATCAAGACTAGATAATTACCCAAAGTGCATGATTTTGTGTTTACATTTTCCCCACTTTATGTTGGTGAGTGGAAAGCTTGGTAACATAAAGTAGATAGAGATGTATACTGATAACCATGTAGATTGATGAAGAAAGTGTCTTTGAGGGACTAGAAAAAGCGTGGAGTGATAAAAATGTGAAGTGTGGATGCTAAGGAGGAGAAAGTACAAAAAGTGGTGATGAAAATGAACCTAGGGTAGAAATACATGTGTAGATGTCGCAATGTACCTATTGTTGTTGTTGATGTCGATTGTTGATGTTGTGAAAATGTTGATGATGTTGACTACCGCTTCCCATACGAATGAACCTATAAAAGAGAAGAATGAAAAAGTAGTCAAATATGTATGTATATGTATAAAAAGTATGTAAAATGCTAAAAATGTGAAAAAGGAACATGTGCACCTGATCCGTGATGAGAAAAAGGGTGTAGAAAGGATCCTGAAGATGTTGTAGAAGACTCGAATTTTTGGGTGATCTCACGCCAGATCATGTTGGCCATGATTTTTGGGATGATCTCACACCACGTCATGGAAGAAGTGTAGGGAGAAAATTTTGGTGTTGTCCTCTAACCTTTAACTGCTTCCTATAATTTAGGACACCACTGTAAATGGTGTGTAAAATCGATGAAAGTGATAAGGACTATATGCCCTGTAAAAGCTGATGTGTGGAGTTCTCTAGACTATGCTTTGAGCTACTAATCACCGTAATTTCTCCCTAGTTAAAGGTGTTTAGGAAGGGATGTCTTTGTGTCAAGGATCCAAGTCTGATTTTGAGCCCTAAAACTAAAAATCGTGTTATAACGGTATTGTGTTATGCTAGGTAATAATCAGAGATTGATCTATGGGGTGATTGATTCACCCAAATGATGCCCCCTCATTTGGGGTGCATGTGACATCACTGAAGGAGTATGTGGCCCAAAAGAAGACCAATTGCTGTCTTAAAACAATGCCTTATAGGGGGAGAGAATATGTTTGGTAGAAACCAAGGCACACACAAACAAAATGGCTAGGAGACATGTGTTAGTACAATCAAATATGGATAAAATGTATGTTACACGATAATATATAAGATAAGACGTAAGAAGACAATGTAGATAAAAAAGTAGGTTACAAACATGGGAAATCACTCATGATGTCGCAATAAAATCAACGTCAACAAAGCCTAAAGTAGACAAAGTGTGCACACAAGACAAAGGAAAAATCCTACAAACAATGGCATACAAAGAGCACGTAATGTAATAGACAACCATGGAAGCATATAGTCCTATAAAACAAATGTTGCACATGAAGCACCCGTTAACATGTTAGAAAGATAAAAAGTATGTCAAAATGTGTATAATCCGATAAAGTAATGTGCTATGAAACAATAACACCTGTAATGTATGAAAGTGGATGCCCCCAAGAGCTATTGTGGGATTGGTAATAGGTACTATGCCAATCATCCATGCTACATGCAATAGATTTGTATAATTTGTGATGAAAAATAGAAAGGAAAGTGAATGCACATGTGTGTATGATAAAGATAATGACATACAAGATATCTATCTAACATGTGTAATAATATGTGCATGTAACAAGTAAATGTAAGCAAGGATAAATGCAACCAAGATATGTAGTATGCTGTGGATGAGAAAAAATGGAATTCAATGTGAATGATAGGAGTAGTGTGCCCCCGAGTGGATGTGTATGTATGTAATGAGGTTCATTTATTTATGCCCCCTCAACAGTCAAGAATGAACCGTAAATGAGAGTGTGTCATCGGGAAATGGTTTGAATGGTGTGTATAAGAAAGATGTGATCTTCCAAGCATAAAGTGTAGAGTGCAAGTGTGTGAGTGAATGGGTGTGTGAGTAAACACACGAGTATGGTGAGGTCTATTTGAGATATAGACCCTCAGCAGTCGAGTATGGACCGTGGAACTAGAGTGTGTCATAGGGTAATGACCACAGTGTGTGAAAGTAGATGTCAAAAAGATATATCGTGAATGTGTAGAGTAGATGTTGTGAGAAGGAGATGAATATGTGAGATGTGAAGTGTGTAATGTGATGCGTAGTATGTAGTGTGTTGTGGATGTGTAGATTGTATAAGATGCTTGTGTTGATTACGCGTGAGACATATGTATCATGTAATATGAGAGAGATAGATGATGTAGAGGAGATATGTCATGAAAATAACTACATATATTGTTAGATGGCGAGCGTACCAAACATGTTGTGTGTGATGTTGGTATTGATGAGTAGGTACGAGAACTATGTATTGTTTGGGTGTTGAATATGTGTGATAAGAAGAATAAGTCGTAAGTATGTTGGTTGTGTAATGATGAATACGTGTAAGAAATACATGATAGAAGTGTGTCTAGTGTGTCATGTGTAATATGATGTGTAGTGTGTGTGAGGTTCATGTATATAGGATGCCCTCAATAGTCAAGTGTGAACCAAAGCATGAGAGTGTGTCATTGAGAAATGGTTTGAATGTGTATACCAAAAATATGTGATCATTGAAGCACAAAGTATAGAGTGTGTGAGTGATTAAATGTATAAGTGTGATGAGATCCATTTGAGATGTATACCCTTTGAATTCAAGTATGGACTGTGGAACTAGAGTGCGTCATAGGGTAAGGACCATAGTGTGTGAAAGTAGATGTCAAAAATATATATCATGAATGTGTAGAGTAAATGTTGCGAGAGGAAGATGTCATTTGTGTATAACGTGTGTTTTGTGAGGTGTGTAATGGGTAATATGTAGTGTGACTAAGCAATGCTAAAAAGATGCGTGTTGAATGTGATAATGTGTAATGTGTAGCACAATATTTATGTGTAAGTGTGGGAGGTAAAAACACGTATGATTCCTAATATATGTCGAAGATGATGTTGAAGATGTGTAGCACAAAGTGTGTATGATGTATAGAAGATGTAGAAAGTGCACAATATGTATGATGTGCGGGAATAAGAAGAAGTTGTAGAGGCATAAGATGCGTGATGGGTAGAAAGCACAAAGTGCGTAAGATGTAAGAAGAAGATATCGAATATGTATAGGATGGGAAATGTGTGTTGTAGATGTGGAGTGTGTAGTGTGAAATGTGTAATATGTAATGTGTATTGTAGTGTGTTGTGTGTGAGGTTCATGTGTATAGGATGCCTTCAATAGTCAAGTGTGAACCAAAGCACAAGAGTGCATCATCGGGAATGATGATACAAGTGTGTATGTTGTGTGTAAAGATCTAGGTGTGATGTGATGAGAGTATAAACCACATATTGATATTAAAGGGGGAGAGAATTAACGTGATGCCCCCGAGTGTGTGATGGTAAGTGAAATATCCAATAAAAGTGAAATATTAAGGTCCTCCATCCAATGCTGGTGGAGATGAAGGTGTGTGAACATGCTCAAATATTGGTGGTGTATGAGATAGATGTTGTGCCAATGAATGAAGACTATATGCATGCGATGATGTACATATGGTGGGCACCTTTGTGTAAAAAATGTGGAGGTGATTGAGACATATGTGTAGTAGAGCGCCAAGGTGATGGACACCTATGTGGAGGAGAGCACGAAGGTGATGGACACCTATGTGGAGTGAAATGAGATGGTGAAGTATGCCTAGACATAGGAGCTCTCCGTGTGATGGACCTGCTATCCATATTTTTCCCCCAAAACAATTGGATCAGCCACAACCCCGCACAGAAGAAACTAAAGAAATCACATTCAAATCTTGCAAATAGGTTACAGAGGGACTCTACAATGGAGTGGTGGGGCTTGTGAAAGATCAAAAGACTATGTGCAAGAAGAAATTCAAGAAACGACTTTGTCAAGCGAACCTGTGCCTCAAATCTAGCAAATAGACTATATGCGGGCTCAAAAATGGAATAGCAGGGTCAGGGAAGCAGAAGACAGTGTCAAAGAATCCAAATTCTCAAAAGAGAAGGAATGATGAAGGTTCAAAGTCTTTGGGCTCTGAAACGGTTAAGAACGAGTCCAAAAATTGACTAAGTATGGAGGAGACAACGGACGCTACCAAGTGTACAAACGGTGCAGCTCCAAAGTTGAATCTAAAAGGGAGACTTGAATAAGCACCACCAAGCCCCCACATGTCCTAGGCCCAAAGTGGGGTAGATTCAATAGGTAAAATTCAAAAGGCGGAAAGGGCAGGCCTAAAAAGACTAAGTATAGAAGCGCTAGCGAAGTTACCATGCGTCGGCTCGACGCATCCCCAAAAGTTAATCCAAAATCAGAGACCCAAATGAGAGCGGGCTTGCCATGTTGTCCAGGGTTAAAAAAAAAAAGAGGCCATTGAAAAGTCCAAGATCCTGTGGAGGCTTCCACGTGTCAACCCGATGCTCCTTCAAGGAAAAATCTTGAGCGGGTTTTTAAGTGAGTGTGGAGCCTCCACACGTCCGGTTTCAGTAAAGGGATAGGGTTGGGGTGAATAGTCAAAGATTTGAGACATACTAGTGGAGGATGCCAAGTTTCATCATGAGGCTAATTCAAGAGAAAACTAAGGGAAGGTTTCCAAACAAGTGCCAGGCCTCTGCGTGTCCTTGGTCAGATATATGACCCCGCCGAGCAAGAAGACTTAGCCAAAAAAATGAAATAATTGAGAAATTCACAAAGAAAGCCAAGTGTCACCCACACCACTCCAAAAGAAAAATACAGAGGCTTCCCTCAGACATGTGCCAGCCCTCCATATGTCCAGGTTTAAAAGGGCCTCGTTTTGGTAGTTTTCCTATCATTTTGTATGACTGGAATCAAATTTCAAATGGGCATATCTTTCGACTCGGGGCTCGAAATCCAACAAATCTGGCACCGTTAGAAAGATCTTGGCCTCATCTATGCCATGGAGATCTAAAACTTTAAGTTTGGAGAGGTTAGGTGGGGAAAAAATGAAGAAATGTCTTCAAGCCATTATTATAAGATCTATTTGCCCCAACAACCAGATTGGATTCGATCTGATCCACCGTTTCCTCCTTCGAGGCACCAAAAAGTAATTGATGCAGTTAAGAAAGATTTGGGGTGGATTTTGTAGGAAGTATTGATGGCAGTGGTTGAGCTTCGAATTGGTTTTCCCGCTTCTCTCTCCTTCTTCCCTCTATGCTTTGAATCTATAAAAGTAGGGTTAAGACTCATTGTAAAGGGTTGGACATTTCTGTTTTGTGCCCTCCCTTCTTATTTTGTTCACAGAAGGATTTGTGGAGCTTTTCTAACCTCTCCTTTGGGTTATAATGCAAGTTTTTCCTCTTGGCTACTACAATATATTATATCAACTCCTAAGCAATAATATATATGTCTATGGATGTTTCTCAACCCTCTCATGTATTCATTATTGTCTCTCTGATCTCTTATTGCAATTTGGTCATTTGTGCATGTTGTTTGTATTACATTCTGTGGTCTATGTTAAACTACAAAATGAGTGTCTAACATTCCTTTGGTGTATCACCTCGTTAGCTTAGGTTTATTTTCTTACATCTCTCTAACCTTGTCTCCTTGGTAGATAGAATAGACTTAGAATAGATCCTCTACAATTTGTTTATGTACACTTGAACAGAGGAATAAGAACCAACCTCAATCTAGAGAGCTCTCTCAACTCGCAAGGTCCTACACCTTGAGAGATGCTCCATGTTGTGCAATCAAACTGAGAGTCTCAACCCATCCGATTGCGAGACATTCGGGGTGCTTGTGATTATGCACTAACAGTTTTGGCATGCCTGGTGGGACAAGAGGTATTCACTTTATTTCATCAAGTTGATGTGTTCTTGGTGAGATTTAACCTTTAGAGGCACGTTTAAAGCACATATGATGACTCCATCTGGTCAATAACCCATCCTCTGAGTTGAAGACTTTTTTCCATCCATTTCCACTCATTTTCATCCATTTTCTTCTTCCATCTCTTTCATTTTCTCCCATTCTATGAAGTTGTGCAATCATGAATTCATTCCCTTCATGAAACTCACACTTACAACAGAAATGTTGTTCATCTCCAATGCATTTCCCAACTCCTCCAAATCAGCATTATAATCAGATCCAGGACCATTATGCTTACCCATATGAGTAGAGTCAAATTTAGTTTGGCCATAGAGGTTATCAAGAACAAGGGGGCACATACATTGGTGACAACTATGTGGAGAATGCTAGTTTTCTGGAGAAGCTTCAAAAAAAGGAGGTTGACATGGTTTAGTCAAGGGCCATTGCATAAATGAAGGCATTTAAGATTGGTTGCAGGGACACCTTGTCCACGGGAAGGTCCTTTTTTAAGATATCACATCCCTCAGGAGAAGCTTGACTTCATGGTTGAAATTTTGCCTTAGCTTACACAATGGATTGAAGATATTGAGGCTTATGAGCTGGACACAAGACAACCTTGTCAATGGGTAAGTCAATCACTAGCTCCCTATCCTTCATTTTATTTTTCTCAATCTTTATCATTTCAGTATGATCAAGAGTCAAGCCCCTCACTTGCTGCCTCAAGTGTTGATTTCATTTCTCCATCTCCTAGTCTTCCATCCCATCTCAATTCTTCTCCCCTTTTCCTTCCCAAGTAGTCATTCCCTTCAAGAAACAAGAAGTTCCACCTCCCTCTCCACCACAAACAATAGCAAAACTAGTTGAACCCCAACCTTCCACTCCTCTTGCTTCCCCAAATCCATGTTGGGGAGATGAAAATCAAACAACCAGCCAAGGGCAGCAAGAAGAGGAACCCAATAGAGAAGAAATGACAGAAAATCCGAAGAGTTGGGCTGCCAAATTTTAGTTTACAAATATCCCCTTGATGGTCAAGCTAATAGAGGAGGTTAGGGTTGAAGAGCCAGTGGTGGCTGAGGCTGAGTTTGTAGCAGAGAAAGAAAAAAAACAAAAATAAGAAGATCGACAACCTATTTTATTTGAATACAATGTCCTAAGTGGCACTTTGTCTGAAGGGGATGCTGATCTGGTCCAAGATGCACAACCAGTTGAGGAAGGAGAATAATCAGATCCAAGTCCCATTGAAGAGGAGAAGATGGGAGAGATCAAATCAGTTTTGAAGCCACTCAATGAAGAAAGTATCATTGAAGATTCTTTGCTTTCATTTCAATGTCCTGATTTGATTGATGAACCCATGATGGAGGACCATATAATTTTAGAGGCTCCAAACATAGAGCAAGGCTACAAAAGAACATTTAGTTCTTCCTCCCACTTCATCCCCTTTAAGCTATAATGTTGAAGAGGAGTTTGGAATTTCAAAATTCATGTTTGAGGAAGAGGGGAACCATGGTGAGCAAGTTTCAGATCAGATCGACACCATGGAGGAGGTAGAGCACTCTGTAGCAGGACAACAGGAGGCGGACTATGCATCTGGCGACTCAAAAGATTACTTTGGTGAAGAGGATCCTGAGGAGATCACATCATTTTCTCCTCTCCCATCCATCTTCCAAGCATATAAGCCTGCTTCCATGAAGGAGGACATTCAAGGACAACAACCTATACTTCATAACAACTCTCTAAGACCAAGGTTGGAAGATATGAGTCTTCCATGTTCTTCACAAGAGAAGGAAGAAGAACATCTAGCTCCAAGTCTAGTTAAAGAGGAGCATATGGAGGTGACCAAGACAGATTCAGAGGCACTGAATCATGAGCTGGTTACACAAGAAAATATAGACCCCTCTCCCTTTCAATCTCTCCAAAAGTATGTTTTTTGGAAGATCCTGAACTCACTAGCTTCATGTTTGAAGATGAGGCTTCATATGGTGAAAATAATGAAGATTTTAAGATCACCATGCAAAAGGGAGGGACCTTGTTATAGCAGGACAGTAAAGAGTTTGATTTCCTATCGACTTAAATAATGTTTTGATAGGAAGAAGCCAGTTGAAGTTGCATTATTTTCTTCCCCATCATTCATTCTTCAATCACAAGAACCTGCTGCCATGGAAGAGAATGTGCAAGCACAACCTGCAGTTTGCAACATGCCTCCTAAATAGAAGTTGGAAGATTTTGATTTTCCAAAAGTCACACTTGCTGTAGAGGAAGAGAAAGAATATGAGGCTATCATTCCTCCCACACCATCCATCCATGAGGGTTAGTAAGAAGGCTCCATTCTTGGAGTTAAATTTTAGAACCATGGGCAAATTCAAAGGGCCAGACCTTGCCCAATCAGATACTTGGCTTCATTAGAGCCAAGGGAGAAGCCAAAACTAGTCATGCCTACTTCAGGGCATGAGGACGAGTATCAAAGCACCAAGGGTCACCATCAACACCTATAGGAGTCCAATGTAAATCAGCTTGAGGAGGTATTTTCCATTAATGTTGATACCTTGCTGATATGGGTGGAGGATCGACTTAAAGTCAATTTTTCACTCATACAGGCAACTATATTTAGTGTTAAATCATTTGCATGGCTTCCCCTCTTGAGAAAGGGAAGCTACTTCTCCCTACTGTATAACAAGTTTTTTTAATATTTTCTTTCTCTCTGGTTAGTGTAGGGGTAGGAGTAGATTTTTTTTTCAACAGAAGAAGTGCTTGTGCACACTCTGCATGTCTCATTTGAGGCATGTATGATTTTGTCTTTGTACATAAGTTTTGTTTGTATTTCTCTAGAGCTACTGAGGCTAGGCCCTTTAGTATTCATGATGGGGAAACTCATAGTTACATGTAATAGTTTCTATCTTCAAAATAAAACAAATGCAGAGCAACTAAAAAGATGTCTTCGAAATAGTCCATTCAGGGATAGGTGAAAGGCCCGGTCAATTTTTTTTTCTACTCTTAGAAGCCTTGTTTCAAGATTTCTTATGAAAATTGAGAGTGAAAATGGTTGGGCTCATGGATCAAAGGTAAGATCGATGTATCGTATCGCCATCATTCTCAACTCCATGCCCAATGTATATAACAAGGTAACTAGTCCTTTCATCTAGCAAGTAGATACCCCTATGAGTCACCAAATTTTTATCCATATTTTGCCCCTAGCAAAATTGGATCAGCCATGACCCTACACAGAAAGAAACCAGAGAAATCACATTCAAATCCTACAAATAGGTTATAGAGGACTCTACAATGGAGTGGTGGGGCCTGCGAAAGATCAAACAACCCATGCAAGAAGAAATTTAAGAAACGACTATGTTGAGTGAACCCATGCCTCAAATCTAGGAAATAGACTACATGCGGGATCAAAAATGGAATAGAAAGGTTGGGGAAGGAGAAGACAATGTCAAAGAAGCCAGAGGCTCAAAAGAGAAGGAATGCTGAATGTTTGAAGTCCTTGGGCTTTGAAACAGTTCAGAACAAGTCCAAAAATTGACTAAGTATGGAGGAGACAGCGGACGCTGCCAAGTGTCCAAAAGGTGCATCTCCAAAGTTGAATCTAAAAGGGAGACTTGAATAAGCGCCAAGCCCCCATGTGTCCTAGGCCCAAAGTGGGGGTAGAGTCAATAGCTAAAAGTCAAAAGGTGAACAAGGCGAGCCTAAAAAAGACTAAGTACAGAAGCACTAGCGAAAGTTGCCATCCGTTAGCTCAACACATCCCCTAAAGTTAATCCAAAAGCAGAGACCCAAATGAGCATGGGCTCACCATGTTGTCTAGGGTCCAAAAAATAAGAGAGGCCGTTGAAAATTCCAAGAGCCTGTGGAGGCTTCCATGTGTCAACCCAACGCTCCTTCAAGGGAAAAATCTTGAGCGGGTTTTTAAGTGAGTGCGGAGCATCCACGTGTTTGGTTTCGTAAAGGGACAAGGTTAGGATGGATAGTCAAAGCATTGAGACAAACCAATAGAGGATGCCAAGTATCACCACAATGCTAATTCAAGAGAAAAATTAAGGGAAGGTTTCCAAAAACGCCAAGCCTCTGCGTGTGTCCAGTCGTCGATATATGACCCCACCGAGTAAGAAGACTTAGCCAAAAACATGAAATAATTGAGCAAGTCACGGAGAAAGCCATGTGTCGGCCTTGCGCCACTCCAAAAGAAAAATATAGAAGATCCCCTTAGACATGTGCCAGCCCTCCACGTGTCTAGTTTAAAAAGGGGCTAGTTTTGGTGTTTCCCACCATTTTGTACAGACCAATCAAATTTCAAATGGGCATATCTTTCGACTCAGGGCTTAAAATCCAACAAATCTGGCACCATTGGAAAGATCTCGACCTCGTCTACGCCATGGAGATCTAGAACTTTAATTTTGGAGAGTTTAGGTGGGGGCAAATGAATAAATTTCTTTGATCCATTAATATAGGAGCTATTTACCCCAACAATCGAGATAAGATTCGATATGATCTGCCATTTCCTCCTCCTTGAGGCACCAAAAATTAATTGATACGATTAAGAAAAATTTGGGGTGGATTTTGCAAGAAGCATTGATGGCGTGATTGAGCTTTGAACTGGTTTTCCTGCTTCTCTCTCCTTCTTCCCTCTATGTTGAATCTATAAAAGTAGGGTCGGGACTCATTGTAAAGGGTTGGACATTTCTGTTTTGTGCCCTCCCTTCTTATTTTATTCACGAAGGATTTGTGGAGCTTTTTCTAACCTCCTTCGAGTTGTAATGCACGTTTTACCTCTTGGCTACTTTGCGATATCTTGTATCAACTCCCGAGCACTAGTATATGTCTATGGATGTTTCTCAACCCTCTCATGTATTTGTTATTGTCTCTCTAATCTCTTATTGCAATTTGGTCATCTGTGCATGTTGTTTGTATTACATTCCTATGGTCTGTGTTAAAATGAAAACGAGTGTCTAACATTCCTTTGGTGTATCACCTCATTAGCTTAGGTTTATTTTCTTACATCTCTCTAACCCTATCTCCTTGGTAGATAGAATAGATTTAGAATAGATCCTCTGTAATTTTTTTGTGTACACCTGAATAGAGGAATAAGAGCTGACCTAAATCCGGAGAGCTCTCTCAACTCGCAAGGTCCCACACCTTGAGAGATGCTCCATGTTGTGCAATCACACTGAGAGTCTCAACCCATCTGGTTGTAGACATTTAGGGGTGCTTTGTGATTCTATACTAACATGACCTACATTGATGTAATGGACTAATAGAGTGATAAAATTACATAGGTTGTGTGTGAAAAGGTGAGATAGGAGAAAATTTTTATTTAAGATTGATAGGCCACATGGAACTAGATGGACTAGGTGATGCAATGGAAACCTCAAAAGGAGGCTGCAACCATGGAGTGGAGGGAGGAACACTATTGATAGAGATTAGGCATAAAATTAACCCCACCCCTTGTTTCTCACACACAAAATATCTTCTTGTGGCCCTCAATATTTAACTTCTCTCTATTAAAACCTCTAAGCAAAAATCCACCAATTACAACATGCTACTTCTCGTGCATCTCCATATTTGGATTCCAATCTCTTACTACACACTCCATTCGCACCCACCATATCCACTTACTCACTTCCACCTAATTTTGTCACCCCTAAGATTCCCATTTTCAATGGCCATGGTGACCCATAAGAGCATCTTCGAGCATTCCATGTGGCCTATCTAGATTTTGCGTATGATCAAATTCTTTTAGCTAAGTTTTTCCTTACAGTCTCCATGATTATTCAATGCGTTGGATCTATGACCTACCTATCCACTCTGTAACATCTTTCAAACATCTAGTTGATGATTTTCTTACTCATTTTTCTATTAATATTAGCTTTAAGATCTCATATGAGCAACTTACACAAATTAAGCAAGGTTCTAATGAACATCTTGGAGATTATGTCTTATGGTACAAAAATAACCTAGCTAAGATGTCTAATGTGCTTACAGACTCTAAACTTCAAAATTTATTCATTTAGAGTTTATTTCTACCTCTCCAGGAGATTTTTCTCTTTGAGACATCTCCATCATTTGATCAACTCTATCATCCTCTGAAGCTATACAAAACAAAAATATTATCAATCAGAAACCTTAAATATCAAGAGAAAGCATCATCTTCTACACGCTTTCAAAATAAATCCACATTTTAGCCATCAACAACCAAACCTATTGAAGCTAAGGTCACTATCAACACTATCTTCAACACTAAATAGAACTTCAATGGAAACCGCCTAAGCGTATATTCACAAAGTTGACTATTTCTCCACAACTTATATTACAACTTCTTGAGAGCAATCTTATTATGCTTCCTCCTCTACTCAAATTAGACCCATCTCATCTAAAAGGTCAAAATTACAATGAGAAATTTCAATGTGACTATCATCAATGTGTCATACATTCTACAAATAGGTGCTTCAAACTTCACAATATCATCCAAGATCTTATCGATGATAAAAAACTTGAGATTCTAGAGCCTACGACCTCTAGCACTAGTCAATGAAAATCATAAGCTCAAAATATTCAATAATCCACTTCCAAAACATGAAAGAAAGTGGCTGAATCCTTGGCTAATCATACATATCACGCATTACCTCCTCCTGCATCGGGGGCTCTTGATTTCCTAGTTGCTCATGTTGACATTTCTCCACCAATCATTTCTTTCTCTGATCATGATCATCATGCTACATTCTCTTCTGATCACTTGCACATTAACACTTCTATCAGATCTATCCCTATCAATAACATAAAATTGGATCTATCATTGCTTATTAGTGTGTGTTCTATTACACTTCTTGTTTATATTGGCTATCCAATCTCACAAATTTCATATCTAATGAATAAATCATATGGGGTAGTCAAGCTTCAAGTTACTTATCGGTCCTATCACTATGCTTGTGCCCTTTCTTGTAGCAAAAAAAAAAAAAAGGGTGCGACATGCTCTTAAGTCTTAACTAAATTCACATGTATCAGTCTATTATTTCCATGAACCACTTACATGATGAAGTTAATTCATGACAATCAGGTCATATCTATCAATGGCGTGCCTCCCTCCACTCCGTGGTTGCAACCTCCTTTTGAGGTTGCCATTACATCACCTAGTCCATCTAACTTCCCACGACCTATCAATCTCAAAGCACAATATACTCCTAGCTCACCTATTCACACATAAACTATGCAGTCTCATCACTCTGTTAGTATATTACATCGGTCTAGGTCCATCAAACAGAGAGATCCTATGTCTAGGCATACTTCACCACCTCATTTCACTCCACACAGATGTCCATAAACTCCACACTCTCCTCCACATAGGCATCCATTGAATTCACACTATACTTCACATAGTTCTCAATAACCTCCAAATTGTGTTACACAAAGGTGCCCACCATATGTACATCATTTTCATGCATATAGGATTCATTCACCTAACAACGTCTGTCTCATACCCCACCAATCTTAGAGCATGTTCACACACCTTCATCTCTGCCAGCATCGGGTGGAGGGACTTCATATTTTAATTATATCGGATAGTGCACTCACCATCATGCACTTGGGGGCATCACATTTATTATCCCCCTTTTAAAACCAACACACATCTTATACTCTCATCACATCACACCTAGATATTTACACACAACATACATGCTCGTATCATCATTTCCCGATGACACACTCTTGTGCTTTGGTTCACACTTGACTGTTGAGGGCATCCTATACACATGAACCTCACACACAACACACTACACTACACATTACATATCACACATTGCACACTACACACTTCACATCTCGTAACACACATTTCCCATCCTACACATCTTCGATATCTTCTTCTTACATATACTATACATCTTACACACTTTGTGCTTTCTACCCATTACACATCTTACACCTATACAACCTCTTCTTCTTCCTACACATCATACATATTGTGCACTTTCTACATTTTCTATTCATATCTTCTTCTATACATCATACACACTTTGTGCTACACACTATACACATCTTCAACATCATCTTCTAACATATACTAGGCATCATACACACTTTTTGCCTCCCACACTTACACATAAATCTTGTATTACACATTACACATCATCACACTTGACACATTCAACACACATATTTCTAGCATTTCTTAGTCACACTACATATTACACATTACACACCTCACACAACACACGTTATACAAAATGACATCTTCCTCTCACAACACCTACTCTACACATTCACAATATATATTTTTGACATCTACTTTCACACATTGTGGTCATTACCCTATGATGCACTCTAGTTCCACGGTCCATACTCAAATGTTGAGGGTATACATATAAAATGGACCACATCACACTCACACATTTAATCACCTTGCTGATTGACTCACACACACTCTACACTTTGCGCTTGGATGACTACATCTTTTAGTACACAAATTAGAACCATTTCCTGATGACACACTCTCATTTATGGTTCATTATTGAATGATAAGGGGCATAAATAAATGAACCTCATTGCATACATACACATCCACTCGGGGCACACTGCTCCTATCATTCACTCTGCATTCCATTTTGTCTCATCCACAACATACTGCATATCTTGGTTGCATTTACTCTTGCTTACTTTTGATTTTACATGTTCACTTTATTACACATGCTAGATATATATATTGTATGTCATTATCTTTATTGTTAGCCTAATACCTCGACACAATTGTGGGTATTATAATTTTGTTTTTCCTACCTAGATCTAACATCACATATAAGGGTAGCTCTCCTTCAAAAGTAATTATTTATCATTTATTAAACATGAATTAACATATTACTCAAAAAATCAATGGTTCAAACCTCCAATATCACACATATATTGATCATAATTTCATATAATTTAGAAATATATGTTTATATCTATTATATTCATATCCCTCACTTCTTACATTGATTTCTCTCTTTATTCTTATAATGATCATATAAATCCCGTAAACATCATAAAAAAACTTTTTAATACGAATATCCCTATCAACATCATCCTTAGACTTCAAACATTGTCTCATCCTTGAGATACCTAAGTGATTAAGAACCATGTTACCATACATAAGTTTTGATGAATAAATCTGCTAGTTTTCAAAGTTTAGATGATGCATGCCCTGAATTATCTTTTGAATATAAATTTGACAGGATCTACATTTGATTCATCTTCATAATCTTTATCTTGTAGAGTCTTCATATGGTGTTTTTCTGTTCTAGTTCCTCAATTCCTCAAGGATTTTGTCTTGGTCCCTATGTTATGGTATACTTGTATTTCCTTCAAAAACTGAATCAATTGTTTTATTCATCATCATCTTGCAATATCCTTCTCAAGTATCCGATGCATTTTATTGCTAATTCACGTCCATAATCCTCATCCTTTTTCCTTCCATCTAGTTCATTTTGTATTGTACCATTTTTTGACCTAACTATACTTTTCTTCTTCTCATTTATCACCTTTTCTTTTCTTTCTATTTCTTCTTGGTTTTTCTTTTTTTCAATTTCTTTTACATTCTCGTACCTTTTCCTTCCTTTGTTTTGACATCCTCACATAATGTCGTAGTTTCATTTTTTTCCTTTAACACTTAACTTCCATATCTCTTTTAATATTTCCATTTTTTGGTTTTTTGGTTTATCTTCCATATGATTCTTCTTTTCTTGCCATGATTTCTCTTGTTGTGGTTCAGAAAATTATATGGATGTATATTTATCAGATGGTTCTATTATTTTGGTCTCTTTTTCTATCTACGTTCCTTCATCTTTGTAATATCTCTTGTTCAACATGTATCTTCTTCTCACAGTTCCATAGTATATGTCCATTTTTTCCACACCAATAACATGTTATCAACCTTCTCCATTGACCATTTTCTTTATATTTTTGATATTTTCCATCCCATCCTTTATTGTAGTTATTGCCTCTATAATAATGATGATAATTTCCTCTATTATAGTTATTTCCTCCATACCTCCCATGGTATCCTCTGTAGTATCCCATCTCATTATCTCTATATCCCTTATGATATCCATTATCTCTATAATATCCCCAATAGTATCCTCTTCCATTATATCCTTGATATCCATCATGATATTCATTATCTCTTTCATATCTCCAAAGGTATCCTCTTCCATTATTTTGGTGAAGCATTTATCTCAATTGCATTAATTCGTTATGCATCTTCTCTAGCTTTAATGTCATTTCACACTCTCTCCTCCATGGTTCCACTTCTAGTTTTGATGCCATTTCCAATGCTTCCATAAATGTTATGAAATATTTTCCCTCAATTAATAATCTTAGATAAGGTAACAATCCAGAAATAAACAACTCAATTATCTTTTTCTCATTTGGTGGTTCATCTAGTTTCTACACTATATTCTTGAATCTTTGATCAAATTCCTTAACTGTATCTCCTTCCTTAATGACATGGGGGATGATGTTTTGTACAAGGGGTTCATTTCCTCAATAATATTTTATGGTTGGGGGAGAATAATCACTTCCTAATTCACTACCACAACTAAGTAATAACTAACTTCCTTTTCCTTTCCTTCTCCAATATCTACTTTTCCATCTTTTCTTCCCTCTATCTCTTCTCTAAATCTATATTTTATTTTAATTCCCTATTTTATCTACCCAACTATTATGCACTATTTATTTTTTTAATTTTTTTCATCCACCAACCGCCATGTAGTAAACCCCTCTAAAAGAGGGCGAGATAAATCTTCATGTCAATATTTTTCCCACAAAACATGTGTATGTTTTTTTAAATTTTTCCTCCTTTTAAAATTATCTTCTTTCTCCCACTACCCTCTTATGGATATTAGTTAGCTAAACCTAGGCTCAGACACCAAAATGTTGACCTTAAGCCTCAACGTGAATATGAGGGTTAAGTAGTTTGTTTTTCCCATCTAGAGATAACATCACAAAGAAGGGTAAATATTTCTTATAAAATAAGTATTTATCCTTTATTAAACATGAATAAACATAACACTCAACACATCAATAATTCAAACCACAAATATCACATATATATTGATCTCAATTACATAGAATTTAGAAATATATGTTTGAATTGATTATATTCATATCTCTCACTTCTTACATTGATTCCTCTATTTATTCCTCATGTTTATATTAATTCTTCTCACTTATTTTCATGATATTCTCTTTCCCCCTCATTTTGTATCATTATATAGCCTTTAAAAGGAAAAAGTTATGTCTTTTGACTCGTGGTAACCATTGGTTAACTCTTATTTACATTATTAACTACTATAAGGTGAATATTTACACATATATCATGGTGTTTATGCATTTTACTTGTGTAAAATATTATATATTCTTCATTATTATCATTTTAATATGTTTCTAACTTCCATGGTATATTATAATGTTTATATATAAATCTTGTAAACATCATAAAACAATTTTTTAATATGAATATCCCTATTAACATTTATCATACACACATGTGCGTTCACTTGCTTTCTAGTTATGATCACAAATGCTACAAATATATTACATGCAAGTATGGATAATTGGCACAATATCTATTACCAGTCCCAAAGAGGCTCATGGGGGCATCCACTTCCATATATTACAACATTTTTTAATGTAAGGCTATTTATTTCCATGATTTTTGCTACATTGTTTTTCATTGCTTGCTCTTTGTATGATTTTGTTTGCTTGCTTTTCTCTTTGTCTTGTGTGCAACCCACAAGCAGGTTGTATGCTTATGACCACTACAACCTTGATTATATTGCAACATTGTGAGTGATGTCCCATGTGTGTAACCCACTTTCCATGGTCTACATTGTCTTCTTACGTGTTTACATTACTTGCTTGTGTCTTATCTTACACGCTATTTGCACTTGTATTTTACATGCATGTTTTATTATACTAACACTTGTCTACTAGCCACTTTATTTGAGTGTTCCTTAGTTTCTACCAAGTACGTTCCCTTCCCCTTGCAGGGCATAGTTTTAGTATCGATTGGTCCTCCTTTGGGCCGCATACTCCTTCAACGACATCACATGCACCCTAAACGAGGGGGCATCATTTGGGTGAATCAATCACCCCATACAACATTATACACAACACAACACAATACCGATACAACACAGTTTTCAGTTTTGGATAGTGCTCAAAATTAGAATTGGGTCTTTAGCACGGTGATTTCCTTCCTAGATGCCTATAACAAGGGGAAATTACACAACAATTGGTAGTTCAACACATTCTACATAACTCCACATAACAAATTTTACAGGGCATACAATCCTTAGCACTTTCACCGATTTTACACACCATATGTAGTGGTGTCCTACATTGTGAGAAATAGTTAAAGGTTAGAGGACAACACCAAAAGTTTCTCCCTACACTTCTTCTATTACTTGGCGTGAGATCGCCAAAAAACTTGGTCTTCTACAACATCTTCAAGATCCTTTCTACACCCTTTTTCTCATCATGGATCAGGTACACATGTTCCTTTTTCACATTTTTAGCATTTTACATACTTCTTTACATACTTTTTATACATATACATATGTATTTGACTACTTGTTCGTTCTTCTCTTTTGCAGGTTTGTCTATATGGGAAGCGATAGTCAACATCATCAACATTTCCACACTATAAACAATCAACATCAACATCAAAAATAGGTACATCATGACATCTACACATGCATTTCCACCCTAGGTTCATTTTCATCACCACTTTTTACACTTTCTCCTCTTTAGCATCCATGCTTCACATTTTTATCACTCCACACTTTGTCTAGTCCCTCAACACACTTTTCTCATCAATCTACATGGTTATCAATATGAATCTCTATCTACTTTATGTTATCAAGATTTTTGATTACCAATCACGCACTTTGGGTAATTATTTAGTCCTAATTACATACTACTATTCATACGATTCCTAAGTAAGAAAAGTACTAATTAACCCATGTCTTTGGCCACCTTTTTTGTTTTTGTTACTTTTCTTGGTCTTACACCTTTACCTGATTAGTCTTCATTTTTATACTTTGACATTTATCATCTTGAAACCAACACCCATCCAGGACACCAATGCTAATTGTCATCATCCCCTCTGGGTGCCCATGACCCCTTTGTACTTTACTCACACTTTTTGGGTACTTTCTAGCCGTTTGAGCATCTTATCTTTTTGCTAGTCAATATTTTTCAGGATTAATTATAAAATTTAAGTAAGGGAATCATATAAATATAAAGTTATGTGATCATAATAAGGGACCAAGCTCTAAGAATTAGCTACCACCACCTAAGGTTTTATCCATCAAGCATCTAAGAGCTCCATTGCATCCATCTAGCACAATCACAAGGGACACAAGGGATGGATATTCTATATACACTTCATAAGAGGGAATTTCATTCTATTCCATGCACACATCTATTACATTTCTTTACATCTAGCTTATTTTCTCGCTATCAAGTGCGACACACAAAAGAACCACCTAGAGCATGATCGACACACACACATAGAACTACGTTGGGTCTAAGATGTAGTGCAATGATTAGTTGTAAGTTCACCATTATGACATTTGAGGATAGTTTGAACCCTCATTTTACATCTTTTTTTTTAGAATTTGATGTGAATTTGAGGGTTTTACAGGTTCATATTTCATTGCATGTTTCAAGCAACCTTGACGATCATTGTGTGACCTTGGAGCAACCAAAGGAGACTAACAATAAACACATTGTGACCACTTAGAGGAGGTTTCCTGAATATTTCCGTAGACCCGCAGGACACCAATAAATAAGCTTAGGGTGTCTGCGGGTGCTCTTGTTCCTCTCTAGGTGCCATTGTTTAGCCTATCTCTCCAAATCTACATTTTTCTGGGTCTCTCTGTATGACACTCTTGCTGCTTTGTTCACCTGGTTAGCACTTTGGTACACTTCATATTTTATTTTGAATCAACTAAGTACCCCTCCTCCTTGCACTTAGGGTTTTATAATTTATTGCTTAGTTTTCTTGAGTATTATTGTTGTACTTAATTTTCATTTATTTATTGTAATCTTGCATTCGATTAAGCATGTATATTTCCATATTTATCTTAATCATGTCAGTCACCAAAATGATTAAGCTAACATGTGGAAATGCAAGCCTAATGTGATGCTATTGTAGTAGTAAAATAAATATGTAATTAAGTACATAAATTACACCCAAGAAACTAAGTAATAAATTATGAAACCCTAAGTGCAAGGAGGAGAAAAGAGTACTTAGATGATTCAAAATAACATATGAAGTCTCTTGAAATGCTTGACTATGTGAATAGAGTAGCAAGAGCACCATACAAAGACCTAGAAAATGTAGATATGGAGAGATAAGTTGGGCTGGGGCACTTGGAGAGGGACAGGGCACATGTGGGTGCTTTAGGCGTCTGGGTCTGAAAAGCTCAGAAACCTCTTATGAGTGTTCACAATTTATTCACTGTTAGTTGCCTTTGGTCGCTCTGAGGTCGCACCAAGATCACCGAGGTTGCTAGAAACCTGCAATGAAATATGAACATACAAAACCCTCAAATAGACATCAATCCTAAAAAAGAAGGATGCAAAATGAGGGGTTTGACTGTCCTAAACTGTCACAATGGTGAACTTATGACTGAGATATGCACTATATCTGAGACCTAATGTAGTTTTATGTGTGTGTGTGGAATCGTTCCCTAGGTGGCTCTTATGCGTGTCACACTTGCTAGCGAACAAATAAGCTAGATGTAAAGAAATGTAATAGATGTGTGCATGGAATAGAATGAAATTCCCTTGTATGAAGTGTACACAGAATAACCAGCCCTTGTGTCCCTTGTGATGGTGATAGATGAATTCAATGTAGCTCTTAGATGCTTGATGGATGCAACTTTAGGTGGTGATAACTAATGCTTAGATCTTTGTCCATTATTATGATCACATAACTTTATATTTATATGATTCCTTTGCTTGAATTTCATAATTAACCCTGAAAAGGCTGACTACCAAAAAGATAAGATGCTCAAACAGATAGAAAGGACCCAAAAAGTGTGAGTAAAGTACAAAGGGGACAGGGCACCCAGAGGGGATGAGAGCATGTAGCATTGGTGTCCCGGTTGGGCACCGGTGTCCAGGATGATAAAATCTAGAGTGCAATAGGGAAGATTGAGCATGTAAGGGTGAAAGACTGAAAAAATCAACATAAAGCAAAGAAAGGTGGCCAAATACATGGGTTAATTAATACTCTTCTTACTTAGGAATCATATGAATAGTAGTATGTAATCAGGACTAGATAATTATCCAAAGTGCATGATTTTGTGTCTATAATAGGAGGAAGGAGAAGGATTATAATTGGGAATGATTAGAAGTATGATTGGAGTGATTTTTCTCATAGCTTGAGCTTCGATTTAGATATTTTATTTTAGATAAACCTTATTTTTTTGTTGCACAATAGAGTTTGCACCATGATTATTAAATAATCATGATGTGTAACCCATTATGTGCATTAAAAAAACACATACAATAAACAATGAAGTAAAAAAACCCAATATACAATGAACGTATACACCATGGCTATAAATGAGCCAAGATGATAAAAAAATAAGTGTAATTATTCCAAAGTAAATATCAATGAAAATTAACTAGAAATAAAGACAATTAACTATGCCCCTAACGTGTTCCAAAATGATGATTAATTGAACAAATTTCCCCCTAAATAAGGATACATGTAAGGGGTAAGATCAGAATGGAGAGTGGGGTCAAGTGACACTCTTGTTAGATCTAGATGGAAAATTAATTTGATTGAGTTACACCCAATCAAGGATACATGCAAGGGGTAAGATTGGATCAGAATGAAGAGTGGGATCAAGTGACATGCTTGTTAGATCCGCATTGAATATTTATTTCATTGATGTGGTCATTTCCTCCAAGAAAGGATACATGCAAAGGAAAGAATGATAGTTGATATTTCCCCAAGTGAGGATGCACATAAGGGTTTTGGTTTTTATAGGATAGTTGGAATAGACACCAAGGATAAGAGTCAAATGTTCTATGTTTTTATATGATTTTTAATTTTTTGTTTTTGGTATTGTTTAGAAGAGTACCTCAGTTTGATAGTTGTGTGAATGTTTTCAAGTTTGTGGAAAATATTTGTCCATTTTTTAAAAATTGACTAATTTTAGATGTTTTTGTTTTTGGATAATAATTGTTGGTTTTGGACTTTTGGTGATTTGGATTTTTAGGGATTTTTGGATTTTTGACTTAGTAAAAAGGTGCAATTTCTAAAATCATATTCAAATAATTGTAAACATTTCATTACATTGGTAGAATGCAGATGATATAGTGATAGGATATCTAACTCCACTCTCAAATCCATATAACTAATAAGATGTGAGGGATCAACACCGATAACCAAGAAGGACATGAGATAAATGAGATAGTAATATGAAAATGAGGATGATGGATGCAAAGACACAAGGTGTAACAATGGTCCATTTGGGAAAATGTGATTCATCTCGAGTTAAGATTATTTGACCGATTCTAAGATGATTTAACTTTATAGGTTTTGAATAGAATTAGATCCATTGATAGTCTACTGACTGACAAGATCCAGTTGAAGGACTTATTGTCTCTCTTAACATGAACAACTAAACCATTTCTTTGGATTTGTATAATCAAGCACTTTTGATTCAGATTGTCTTAAGGATTTTTTTGTTTGATTTTTGGAATGACCCCTACATTTTTCGCCATGCCATCCCTAAGAGGAAAGGGATCAACACCGAAGACAAAATTTAGGCAAGGATACCTTCCTCCTTTCCTAGTCTCACACTACTAGTAAGAAGTTTGGGCTCAACACCAAAGACTACGAAGAATGAAAGGTGTAATAATTTACATTTTTTTGTATTTTTGATTGATTTTTTCTTGTTTTTGAATAGTGTATGTTGGGAAGGATCATTTTCCCTCCAAATCTAAGCCTCATGCGCATAATAGGACATAATGACTTAACATCGTCTATTGAGATGGGTGGAAAAATGACCCAAGAAAAGAAGTTTAGTGTTTTTTATTTAAGAGAGAAATTCTTTGAAAGGAGGATTTTCCATCAGGAAGCTTCTAGACAAGACCATAGGTAAAAATATCTAAAATGGGAAAAACCATAACAGGGATGAGATACACAATACCTACTAGGAACAAGATTACCTTGTGTCTTATAGGTGAAGAGTGTGATTTTTGATGATGTGATGATTGAGATATTTGCTAATGGATGAAAAAAATTAAAATTGTTTGTACAAGTGGCCTCTTGAGTGTGGAGAGTACTTGTTGATAAGAAATTTTTGCTTCTACATTTTTATTTTCAAATAGCACTTTGATGAGGGTTGGCTATGAGAGATCCTTTTTTCTTTCTTTTTTATTTATTTATAATTTTTGTGGATTAGGATTTGCAATGGACTCATCATTTGGGAAGAGATCCATGGTTATGAGATTTGATTGGTCCTGATTTATGAGACTTGGGTAGATGAGGTCCAAGTCAACAATGTGAATGGAAATATTTTTGATGAGTAGGTTTGTATCAACTAGATCATCGAAAAAGTTATGCGTGGATAAAGGTAATTTTTAATTGACATTTTGGAGGTCATATTCTCTAATACCTTTGTTAATGATATCCCACATAGGTGGAGTAGTAGATATAGATGATTGGGATTTGAATATGATAGTAGCGTCAATGTAGTTTTTATTTGTGAAAGCAATAATACGAGGAATGAAGAATTGATTTGTAGATGGGCCTTCAAGGAATATTAATAATTTTTAGATTAAATATTCAATGTTGCTCCAGTATTGACAATCGTGCTTTTAATTCTATGATTAGTGACAAATGACTCAATGTATAAGGAATTGATGTTTATGATGTTAGATTTCAAAAGGTCATGAGGACCAAATGATAGGATTATATTATTTGATAATAAATTTGTGATTAAATATTGAAATGGTTGTGTGTTGATACCCTTAAAAACACACACATCATGGAATGCATGAGTACAAATATCATGAAGCATAGGTGTTTTTTTTGGGAAAATCACGGGAGGGATTTATGGAGATGTATTCTATAATTGTTTGATAATATCATTGACATTAGACAAAGAGTTTACATTGGGTAGCTATTGTGGAATAGAAATATATGTAGGATTCGACATTTGAGGTGTCATAGACATAGAAGACTACTTAGCTACAGGTGTCCAAACCTGTGTTTGTTGCGTTGCTACAACATAGATAGGAGTGTTAGACATATGAACTAGAAATGAATTGATAGAGTCAAACTAAACAATATTTACTGACCAACCCTTGTATTTAAATGTTTCATTTGTTCCATGATTTTGAAAGGAGTCCTAACATACATATAATGCCTTATTTGGTGTGATTTTATTAGAAGTGTCTTTGACTTCAATGTCTTCATTATTAAGTAAATCTTGGATGTAATGATAGAGATTTGAATAACAATATGTAGGATGACCATTGATGCGGTGGTATTCACAATATTATGATTCTTTATACCATATAGGTTTTGGTTTCCCTTTTGAAAAGGGTCTTGTGAGTGGATAGGTTACCATTTTAGCATCTACTAATTGATGGAGTACACTAGAAATAATTTCTCTAAGAGGTGTGAATTGTCTTTGTTTGACTTCACGTGGAGTAGTTTCTTACTAGGAATATAATTGGTTGCCTAATTGATTTGTTTGGTTGATGATTTTGAATGTTTTGGGCATGATGAGAAGTGATCCCATCACTTACAACATTTTTGTTTACTCTAAAGAATTTGGATTTATCTTGATTTTGGGGATTTTTTTATTGTTGTGTGTTTGATATTTTGAAGGAGTTTTGATGAGGCCTTTAGTAATAAGGGATATCTCAATTTTAGTTCCTTTTTCAATTAATTCTTTGAATTTGTTTAGACAATGCATTTGAATTTGGAGTGATAGTTCTAAATTAAGATTTGGTATGAAAATGCCTATCAACTATTTTTGGGTATTAAATAATGAAATCAATTTTTGATTCCTCACCATCGTTGAAGGAAGGAGGTGAAAGTTTCATTGTTCCTTTGCTTTGTGTTGCAAAGGTCTATCATGGTGAGTTTTTGACATCTCATGAAGTTTTTCTAATAAAGATTCATTTGATGTGTTGCGTGTGATCGCCACTTTGTTTATTGAAACTAGTGTTTGATTTGATCAAAGGTTAAAATTGTGTTTTGAATTGAATTGATGGATATTATAATTTTTTATTTGATTTGGGATTGATTTTAAAGTCTATTAGGACTAATTTGATGAAATATTTGCTTAAATTTGGATAAAGTGAATACCCAAATGATAAGACTCTTGATTTGATTTAGATTTGTAATTTTCTTAAACCTGGATAAAGTGAATATCCAAAGTATAAGAATTTTGGTTTGATAGGACTAAATTTTCTTGGATTTGGATAAAATGAATATAAAAAGTATAAAATGAATGTGTTGGTGCTCAATCGAGTACCTTGGATTGAGCTGATATTTTTCATGGACTCCCCATAAATTTAACTAATTATGTGTGTTTCATATTGTTCCTCATGCTTCAAAGATCATTCTGAGTCAAAGAGAAGTGTCAATTTATAATAGATATTGTGCCTTAGCAAGATAAATGAAAGGATTTAACAAAAATTTTGGGGGATCGGTTCAACTTACCGTAGAGTGTAAGAACTTAGTGTTCTCATGGGTTCTCGCTAACCTACGTAACAAAGGAATGTTAGTTGGAATTTTGCGGGTTTTAATTAAAATTGTGAGAAGTAAGTAAAATCCGTGAAAAAAAAGAATAATCATGGGACATTGAAAATCTGCAGCCAATGAGAGACCAACATGTGGTGGGATTCCAGGGCTCCTTATTGATTTTGGGCTCTGGTGGACATCAAGCCCTGAGATGAGTTATAATTCACAAAGCTTTTAGGTCTGGGTTTGGGTCAGAGGTTAAGGACACATGGTGGAATTAAAGGTGACACATGATATGATATTAAGCGTCGAAGATAGGGTACATGTTGGCATTCCAAAATATTTGAGCAGATGGGCTCATGGACGGACTTCAAGTCCACACAATGGACCAAGTTTTATAAGGCTTCAGGCATAGAAAGTTAAGGGAAGTCAAAGTTGGGACATGTTGAAACATTTTTATGAAGCCAAAATTTTCTAACTCTGAACAAGTAAAAAGTTGCGATGTGAAGGAGAAACCCCAAAGCAATGAAAAGAAAGCACAAATGTAAGAAATATTGATAAACCTAAGGAACATGGAGCTTTTTTGTTGTCTTGTGTTTTGCAGTTGTCAGTTAGAGGCTTTAAAAAGGGTAAATTCTGACAAAGCATGGATATTTCCTATTGGATTTTTCTTTGCCACTGTCAGTCACAACAAAGGACAGTCTAACAAGGTGGGAGAATGTGGCATTGATTTATTGGTTCAATTTTTATTAAGGAACAAACCTACCCACATAAAGAAAGGAAAGGAAAGGAAAGGAAAGAAAATAAGTAAATTCCAAAAAAGTGATCCAATCAAAGACCAACACATGGAAAAAGAAAAATGATTTCACACATCGGTAGAGGCAATCCCAAGCTAATCAAAGGCTACCACATGTCACATTTCTATGCATCCCGACATGTAAAACTTTAGAGGGCCATATATTTCGATCCAGATATCCAAATCTTACAAAATTTATATCGTTGGAAAGGTCTCTTCAAGCCCTTCACTTTAGCATCATCAAATTTAGAAATTGATGACAATTGGTGGGAGAAAAAGTAGAAAATGTATTTTACATTAAAGTTACAATCCCAGTGATTGGTCAACCACCCGAATTGATGAAGTATGGCTCTGTTTCTTTTATGAGCACAACAAACAAAAGGAATGAATGACTTTGTAAGGAAACCCATGTTCTTTTGTAAGATTTTACTTCTTCTTGTTGGTGGTTGTAGAAGGAAATCATATTTTTCTTCTTTCTTTCTCCTTCTCATCTTCTATATAATGTAATAGTCTTTCATTTTACCAAAGAGGCGGATTGGGGGTAGTTGTAGAAATTTATGAGTAAATTTTTTATGTTCCAGTTTCTAGGTTCTTACAAAAAATCTATATGTGTTGAGTTCTTGTGAGGAAGAGCCAAGGTGGTTGCGTTGTACAACCATTAGTAGGTTTTGAAGGTATTTATTTATGTACCCTAACCAAAACTTACATGAATATGATTTAAACTATTTTGATCAAGATATAGTTTCTTGTTTCTCATGTTTTAAATGAATGAATGAGGAAATATTGGTTTATTACTATCTTGCATTAGCTTTACTTTTTAAGTACACAAGAGTCTTTCTTAGTTTCTGCATTCTTTTGGTCACTATGAGACTGTTGCATAATAGTGTATATTTTACAATAGTTCAGTCTGGTTGTAAAATCCTAAAGGAAACATCACTTTTGAAGAGCTTTTGTTATCCCTTAAGGGTATTTTGGGTGTATAAGACAAATACAACAAGTGCTTTATCTCAGCTCTAACTCCATGATTTATAGTTAGGATTGTGAAGATTGTAGAAAAAATTTGTGCTAATTGAGTATCAATGAATGTAAATGTTATTTCACAAACTGTGTTAACTTGATTGTTCTTTTCAAGCATTTCAATTAAGGATGGATTCTTTCCATGGGAACATTAAGATACGAAGGTCATAAAATCAGCTACCCTCCCCCCTTCAAATCTCAATTAAAAAAACCAAGTTATCTTCATACCTACTAAGCATATCATACATGAAAACCATACATATGCTTATTTTGCAAATCTAAGCTTAAAATTTGTCCATTATTAGTAAGCTTTGCTAAGAAACCCACTAAGTTTGCGATCCAATATCATTCAAAGAATCCTTGGTCAATAATGTTATGAAAATGTAATATCTGAAGTTGTTCATTATCTATCTATAGGATCTGTATTTGATTGTCAAGTGCTTACAATAAATCAATTGATAAATATTTTGAGAGAAGTATGTATGTGTGGCTGCACTTGCTTCAAATTAAGTTGCACCAACCATAGAGGAAACCAATCCATGAGAGATTTTGTTTTATTTAGATCCCCAACTAGGTCCTCTCACCTTGGTCTAGACAGAGCCAAAAGTAGCAGGGTAAAGCCATCCCCTTTGTGAAGGTGCCTCTTGATCACCTCCTTGATTTGAGTCATTGAGTTGAGTGTTAAACAAATCCTCAACTATCAACGACAAATAATTTTTCATTGTTCATCATTCTCTCAAATCTAACCCACTCAAAGTTAGCTGATCATCTTTGACGGGAGCTATTTTGAGAGACAACATGTGTCCAGTGCTATTGCATCACACTAACACACTTTGAATCATGCTAACACACTTTGAATCACACTAACATAGAAAGTCTCACGAGACATGCGATTCTATAAAAAAATGTGTTTTTAAATGATATTAGGAATGAAGACACACATACTACGATGAAAGCACATGTCTAATCACACAAACACAATGATCAAAATGGAAACACATATAGGGTGATGCTAGTGTAAACCATGTGCTATGCTAGTGAAAATTACGTGCTACACTAGTGCAAATGATGTCACGGAAGTGCATATCACATATACCTACACAAAACATGTTAGATCATGCCCAAAATGACTTATTTTTTTGGAACTACTCACTTTACACCATGAAAATCCCTAAAATTTGGTTAGTGAATCCTAAACAACAATAAGAATACAAAAAGAACGTTAATTTTAAAAAAATGATTAATGAATGAAAAAATGTGGGTCTATCCCACCGGGCATGACATAATGTAAACAAGAGAAAAAATTAATAATGGAAAGAAAAAAGCAATGAAATGTAAACCAAATCCTTCACGTTTCCTTACTGCAACCTTAGATGAGGTGGTGAAGCATGGAGTGAATTACCAAGTTTGTTGAATCTCTTAAATAGATTGTATGTGGATACTCCAAACATAACCTTGAATGGAAGTATGCTCATGATACAAACAAATGGATGAATGCTGAGCTTGATTATGATATCTTTAATCAAATGGGAAAATTAATGACTTTTGAATTTGAATGGCAATTTAATAGAGTAAGACTGAAAATGACTTAAGCTTCAAAAAATTGAATTATGAGGAGATGGGCCATGGATTGAGGATAAATTTTTGACTGAGTTACAAGTTAGTGAATGCATTTTATTAATTTAATATGTTGAGTTGGTCTATATAGTTATCTTGTTTGAAAAAGAATTTAATAGGCTTTAATTTAAATAGTTGGCTGTTGAATTATTCAATTGTACATGTCATTTAGCTTCTTCTTTTGTAGGGTTATATAACTTGAGTGAGTGACCTAGTGAAGTGGAGATGAGTGCAAGGTGAGTGGATATTTTAATTTTATTTTAATAGCTAATTAAATTAGCGAAGGAGTGCATAATGTATGCTTATAGGTTGTAGAATTAATTCATTAATTCTAATTAGATGTGGATGAATAATGATCCAAATAGTAATGTGCAAAGAGTAGTGTGCATTTTTATGGTGTCTATGGTATTTATAGATAAATAAGGCACTTATTCACCATCTACATGAAATATTTGCAAAATATCAATATAACTAGGTCTAGATTATTGGTTTCTAAAAATGACTAAGTAAAAAGAGGCATAAAGGGTTATGAAAGGAAATGAGTGCGCATAGGATATTCAGAGAGACACATTGGAATGAATGCATGTAGAGAAGTTTTGATAGCGTGAAGAAGGGCACGTAGGTGGGAGATAGGATAATGTGTGAGGATGCACGACAAAGGGTTAACATAAGACTTATCCATTTTTCTAGGATGGGCTAAAAATAGGAAAAGCAAAGATGGAGTGTTGAGCAAGAAAAGTATAAAATTAGGCTACCTTCATGGGAAAGTAAAGGCTATTCGTGGAATGAACATGAAGATCAAGAAAATGGATGGAGGATATTAATAGGATTAAAGAAAGTCTTATTTATAGGATAATCTATTATTAGTTGTTATGTGAAAGCATGCATGTAGTCTATTTTAGGCATGCCTATTATTAGGAGAGTGCATGGGAAATGAAGGGAAAGTCCCCAACCCTATATATACTTGTTGTATGCTACTATTGTAGTAATCTGATGATTGTTATGTGTTAGTGTTATGCTGCTTTGATATGGTTGTGCGCATGACTTTGTGTTCACATGTATTGAATGTTATGTATCAAATTTTTATTATGTAGTTGATTCTAAAGATGAATGGATAATTATAGATGGATTATGATCATTGATGTAACTGAGTATGGAGATGTGTTTATGTAATTGGTGTTAGTAGTGGTTTATATGGATTGATTATTTCCTTATTACATGTGTTTCCAATATGATGTAAGTGAATTGTTTATACATGAATGAATACTTGGTTGATTAATATGAAAACTATGCATGCTAACATATTGTCAAGAAAACACAAAGGAGTGACTCGTAGTTGTGCACGCTTGGTGAGCATTCATCACACTAAATGAGATGCCAACTTGTATAAAATTCTAGTGAAAAATAAAAGACTAGATTTTGGTTCTATTTCTGGGACCTCTTTTCAACTTGTCTTCCAGGATGTTGCTTGTAGATGACATACCAACTATCTTTAGAGAGTATTGAAAGTTGGGTGGAAGAAAAAGATAGGTTTACATAGAGATATATCACTGGTCCTAGCTTTAACGTGTGCAAGTGGGTAGATGATAATATTTATCATGAGTTATATGAGATGTTCTTCAACTTATTTCCAATAGAGTTGTATCAGTGGTTGGTGACATACGCATCAAACAAAGCATGGGGTCCTAGGCTGAGGGTTTGGATGCAAGAATACTATCAGACTCTTTTTTATGTAGATGAAGACTGGACTAGAGCTATAAATCACTAGTGGGCTAGTGTGTTGCACAATTATATGTTGGAGTAGATAATTACCAAGTATTGTTGTCTAGAGGAATCTAAATTTGGATTTTGTGCGATCCAAAAGGAACCTATTTGTGTGTTATCCCTTTAGCTATTAAGATATTGATGGTAGAATTAGATTTGGAGAGATTCCCTATAGCTATCTAAAACCCTACCATGTGTCGGGCAGGATTAGGTTTGGGGAAGGATGGCGGAAGCTCCGGGAAGAAGATATGAAGAGGGAGGAAAGATGACTCATGTTTAATGAAGTGCGAGAGAGGGAAATTGAAGTGTCAATGGAGTTGAGGAGAATGATGGATCATGAAGGTTTTGAAGCTCTTTTAGAAGGCAAGGATCCGCAACATCATGCTCTCCTAACTCCGGAAAGTGCAATAGAGAGTACCCATTTGCTTTAGATGCGAACATGTCGAAGAGAGAATAAGAACTGCTAGTGTGTATTTGACTTAGCCTAGATACCTAACCCTTGCACAAGGTGTTCTAGATCCAAGGGTAGTTAAAGGAAAGAGTAGTGAAGGTAATAAGGAAGATACATGTAGACACCATTTTGTGTTGAATCAAGAAGTGTATCGAGAAAATTAATGCGCTAATGGAAGCAAAAAGGTGCCAATGTTTGGAGTACCCTTGCGGATTATTTTTAGGAGCATTAATAGGGAAGAGTATTGGTGCATAGACAATTAGAAGTACCTTAGGAAGTGCTATAATAGTATAGGTAACAGGTGTGTCTAGTTTAGTACTACAAGTAGGACACAAGGAAGTTCATTAACTCAGCCACAACCTACCATAGGGGCGAGGGAGGCTTAGGAGTATTAGGTCAGCCACCACATAGAGAGAATCTAGGAGGGGGTTCTTGTTTTGGATCTGGTCCTACCCCGGGAAAGGTCCACAACCACCTCCTTAGTAGCCACCACCCAACCAACCTCAACAAACACCACCTCAAGTTTATTTTGAGATGTCACTCCACTTGCCAAAGTATAGAGGAATAAAGGATGTAGTAGAGCATGTGCATAAGTGTGAATTAATATGGTGCATGAAGGGGATTACAACTTCATATAAGAAGACAAGTAAATTTTATACTACGATGCAAGGGTGTGCACATAGATGGTATATGAAGTATGAACCACATCAAAATGTGGTGGAATATAATGCTTTACATATTGCGTTCTTGGTTGGGTTTCACATTCTGGAGTTAGAACAACTAAGCATAAGCACACTCAAGGATATCAAGTAGGGTTTATCTTAAAACGTAAGGGAGTATGATGCATGATTTAAGTGTCTATTGTTAGAGTTTTTTTATGACATTCATTAAATTCAACATGCATAGTGGTTTGTTGGGGGATTACTGACTCCATTTCTGAAGGGAATTATCTCATAAGATGTATACTTGATATGTATGAGGCATTAGAAGTAGCTCTGCATCTTTGAAGCAATCGAAATTGTGGACACATGAGTTAGTACTTTTATGGATGCACATATAATAGCTATGGTGAAGAAGTTGGAGAAGATTTTTGAAAACTTTACACATGAGACTAAAAGTGGTATATGGTGTATAGATTATGAGGTTGAGGGACACACTAAGGATAGTTTCCCACGTAGGTTAGTACACGCATTATTACAATCTTGTGAAATTTTCCACATGGACCATGATGTCTAGAATTGTAATCTCTTGAAGTGCATGACTATGAAGAGTGAATCTATGTACTTGTAAGATTTGTAATGCACATACTCATGATACGAAGGATTGTTGGCTGATAGATCAAATTCATGAGGCATGTGAGACTAGATTAAGGTACACCATGGTAGCAATAAAATATCACATATAGAATGTGTAAACCTCTAAAGAAAAAAACAACATAGGTGGTGGATTCCATGGAGGTACAAGTAGATTTCCATGATTCCTACAAGGTTAATATGGAAAGATGGCATAAATAGATGCATGAGGCATTTGGAAAATAATTATGCATTCCAAGTGAGCTACCTTCGAGTTGGAAGGGAAGGCGAGTTTTCCATTTATACACATTTCTGCCTTGGAAGTTTTTATTTGAAGGATGGAAAGAAGAGTCTTTGGTGTAAAATCCCATTTTCCTTTACATCATGATACTTCCAAGAATTACTTGAACATGTTCATAGAAGCATGCAAGCTGAAGTTTGATACGAGAAAAGGTGGATTTTTAATATCATATGTTGTGCAAAACGTATGTCTATTCGGAAAAAACATGTATGTGGAGAATTTTCCATCAGATGATATCAACATGAACTCCTTTACGTTGGAAGTTAGAAATCAAGAGTCTACAAAGATAGATATCTATTTGAAGCCATTGAAGATCCTTGAAACACCTAAGGGAAGGAAAACAATGGGAACAAATAGGGTGCGTGAAGAGACTCCTCCCTCAAAGAAGAAGAAGAAGAAAATGAAAAGAGGAGCATAATAAGGAAACAGGGAAGGGCATGAGTACATCTATTATGATCCATAAGTTTATGAAAATCCAAGTCCAAAGAAGAGAATGTGTGATGATATTACCCTTGATGAAGAAGAAGAGGGAAAATAAAAAACAAATATTTTTAAGAGCACAAGTACAAAGTAGGAACCAACATGCAAGGATTTTGGACCAAGTGCAAGACACCTCAAAAGTAATCAAGAAGCCACCGAATAAATCTATAGTGAAGAAGAAACCAAAGATAGTGTCTAGCAAAGAAACAAAGGAGGTTATGAAAAATTATGAGGAGGAATTATTACATAAGGACCCATTATTTCATGAGATTGAGGAGTCGGATGTAGAAGAGCACGATGCACATCATGAGGATATACAATTCAAATAACTAGAGGGAAAAGGCCATGGAGTTCCTATTACTCATATTTTAGATGAGAAGAAGGGGTGTCTTGAGGAGTGTGAAGTTGAGAGAAATATTGAGTGTGACGTAGAGTGCATTGTAGAGCACATTGTTGAGCACAAGGTAGAGCACGAGGAAGAAAAAGAGAAGAATATTTATGAAGATGAAATAGGTGGCATGAATAATCCCCTTATACTTGATTTTCCGATAAGGACCTGTAGGAAGAATAGAAAGCCAAGGAACACACCTGAGGGCACTATGATGCAATATGTTCATGATCATAATAAATTTTTGCGTGTGAGATATCGAGTAAAATGGCCAAAAATATATCTTCTATTGGTCATTCATCAAAAAGGAAGAGGCCTTTCCACACACAAGAAAGATTGTCTCTTGGGCATTCCAATCACACATGGAAGATCCTGAGTTCAAGGTTAGCACATAATCATTAACTAAGACTCTACTTAAATCCACACCAAGAGAAGCATATAAAATAGTCGACATGTAAGTGTTAACAAATGAACAAGTGTGTAATGCACTTAAAAATTATCGCAGAGGTAGGGGTGATTGACGTGTAGAATAATCAACCAATGACATTAGGTCTCATACTATGCTATTCATTAAATGTCAACCTAGGGGTGTAAGCTTTTCAAAGGGCCTACAAAATATATGCTACAGTACTTTGGAGTGAGGTCTTTATAGGCTAGAAATTCATCAAAGAGTATGAAGTAATGCTTGTGTACATTGGAAAGTAAATTATGGATGTTGTTGATATGCAGATCTAAAACTCAACACACTATGCACTCATTAGCTTTCAGAAATGAAATGAATAATTCATAATCAATCCACACAACATAAATAGGAAATGGAGGAATAGGATCTTCCCTACAATTCCTTCCGAGGGGGCCCTTCCTCGTGTAGAAGTGAGTTTCAATCCTACCCTAGAAACTCACAGAACTGCTTAAGAAGATAAATGATTCATCTATTAAGTTGTAACAATTAAATATTGCTACAAAAAAGAGATTACAATGAACTTAAGAGCACAAACTCACATTAATATATTATGTCTTCACACATTCACAATTCTTCTTCTCTCATATAGCTATCACTTCATTCCTTAATCTATTACTCTCTATCCATTACATTTCTATCTGAATATATATATAGACAAATCACTAACTTATTCTATGCTAGGAATATGATCAAAAACCACTCAAACATATTATAGTTGTTCTGTTTCATATTTGTTGAGTGGAGACAACTAATTCTGTCTTATTTACATGATAAGAACTGATTACAAAACTACTTAACAAAGTAACCATAACATTACATATGATGCGTTAGGACAACTGGTACTTTTTGTCTTATACTTCGGTGTGAGCTAGATAAGTTCTCTTTGGCTACGAGCAGTTGGAGGTGCATACTACTCATTGTTGCAGGTAGTTATGGAAGATGCTATAGGTAGGTCTGGAGCTTGCTACGGGTAAGATAAATTACCCAAAGACTTCTTAGACTTGTCCAAACAATGCTGCCACTTGGTTAACTCATTTCCCAGCTTTATATGCTCAGCTCCATATACTTCATGATGCCTCATTGTTGTTAGATGCCATCATTTCCCGGCCCAAGGCTATAGGCTGTTGTAGGAGCACAACCAGAGTGCTACGGGATAGGGCCTACTACTTCAAAATCTTATGGCATCTTGTAATTTGTTCATGGAGACATCAGAAACATCAGTTTGCACAAAAGACAAGATTCACCACAGTAAATAAGTATATTAGATCTTAATGAACATACAAAACTAAATATATGCAAAATCATAACTTTATCTCATATCAACCATCAAGAGGATATCAAAGTCTCAAAACTATATGTGTAAGAGGCTTCAAAAAGGATTTAGATGGGGCCAAAACATGCCAATATGTGGCCTCATCACACCCCCCAACTTAGCTTCTTGTCTGTCCTGAGAGCAAGCCGACTCATCTTGAGGGCATAATATTTTCTATAGTCATAGGGGTCCTGATTACCTACCTGGCCATATCCATAGAGACCTCCCCTTATCCCAAGTTCATGCCATAAGGCTGCTTCTTTTTCTTTATCCAAAGGTACTATTTCCCTCCAATCTAGAATGGGATACCAGAAGATGGGAGGATGAAACCTCAATCCTAACCATCCTTCCTTTTTCATTCTTACCAGTTCTATGTAATCATGAACCCTTTTTAAGGCCTACTTAAAATTTACAGGTGAGTTTGGCTCTTTATTTCTCAATATAGTGGGCAACTCATCCCATCTTGATTTGTAGGATACATAAGTTGTTTTACCTTCTTTTTCCAGGAATATCAAATATCGGTTCTGGACAGCTATCCACCTTTGCCTAACCCATGTAGCCAATCTATCCTCTGATACAAACTCTGCCCATTCTTCTACAATGTCCTCAGGGTAACCACTTTCTCCCCTTATCATTAAGGTGGACTGTTTTTCCATTTCTAGATACTCATCTTCCTCTTCTTTTCTTCTCTTCTCATTTTTCAAGTAGGATGTGAAGGCATCTAGAAGTATGTCACCTAGGTACATGTTAGGATTCCACTTTACATTAGAAGGAACAAAAAATTTATGGATATAAAACTCACTCAGCTGTGCCTGAGTGTTAGGATCAGATTCTCTATACATGTTAAATAATGTTTCAGGGTCATCCACAACATAGGGAAGGTTATTGTATACTTTCTCATATATGAAATGCAACCATTTCTCCTGCAGATATAGAGCATATACTCATGGTGGAGGTCTACATTCTAAAATCCTAGTAGAAAGATCATACATATTTTCTACTTTCATCTTAAGTCCCTCTATTTCTGCTTCCTGTTTTTCCACCTTCTCCACCAATGTGTCATGTTTCTGCCTTGCTTCAACATGCCCTTTAAATATTTGTACTAGCCTTTGAAAAACATTATAATCTTCAAGAAAATTTTCTTCTAAGAATGTATATAGGTCATCCTTAGGGCTAGCTGAATAGGTATTTTCAGAAGTGAGGTCAAAGTGTATTACCTCAGGCTCTTGTAGGCTGTTTTTGTGCTCTATATGGGACCATTTGGAGTAAGGACTCATCCTTTCCTCCCTTGTATTTACCTTCATATTTTGGTTCAGGTTTAGGTTCTTCTCGTAGGTTCTTCTTCTTTTTCTTCTTCCATGGGAGTCTTTTCCAAAGCTTCTTCTACTCCTATCAAGGCATCCAATCCTCTTGTTCCCTCTAGGTTTCTTATAATGCTTCTCAAAATGTTGATTTCCTTCACTACTTGCTCCAGAGTTTGGAATTCAGGTTCTTGTTTCCCTTCACTTTTCTCCTCTTCAATTTTTTCCTTTGTGTGGTATCTCAGGAGGTATTTGTTCTTGCTTCTCCTCTTCTTCTGAACTGTCCATCTCTCTTACTATCTCAAAACCTTCTTTTGTGATAAATACTTCTTCCTTCTTCTTTTGAGGTGCTTCTTCACTGATTTCTATGGTCTCTGTTTGTGTTGTTCTTTTCCTCCTTATCCTATGAGATCTTCTTACAACTATTATTTTTCTCTTTTGTTCTTTCTTGGGGGTAACTTCCTCTACTACCTTTTCTTTTCCTTTTTCCTTAAGTGCTGAGGTAGTCTCAGTTTCTTTAGGTGCCTCCTCTACTATAGGTGTAGGGGTTTTTTCTTCCTTTTCTTACATGCTATGCTCCCTAGCAGGTGATGTTGCCTCTGCACCTTTCATCTTCTTGGAGACAGAGCCCCTTGAGCAGATAGAGAGGCATGAGGGCTGATTTTCTTACTCCCTACCTCTTATGTGGTTTCCTTTTCTGAGGAAATGATGAGCCTCCTTCTTCTTCTACTTGTAGTAGTAGAGCTCCTAGTATTTCTTGCTACGGGTATGATAGAATCCTCTTCTCTCTCCCTAGGGACCCTTATGATATGATTTATTTTTTACCTCCTTTCTTGTTGTGGCTGTTTCTTAGGGGTTTCTTCTTTTTCCACTCTTTCTTCAATTTTTTCTTGACTCTTCTCTTCTTCAGGTGTTGCAGGTTGCTGGTTTGGATTCCCTATTACCTGGTTTAAATCAATCCTAGGTTGGATGTTTTGGAGGCCTTTCTTGGTGATTAACCAGATCGATAGTGATGAGACAAGGTGTTCTTCACCCCTTTCTGATATTCTTTTGCCATTTTCTTTAGGCTATTCAGCAAGTGGTTTGGGACATTTATTACTATTCCATGCCTCAAGTGATTTAAGTATTTAAATTACATTGTATAGAGTAGGGAATACCTTCCTTCACATGTGAAGTACTTGATGATGAATGTAACAATTTCTCTCCAGGCCTTAGGTAGGATTCTTGTCTCAATACCCCCTTTTTTCGATTGTATTTCTCCCCTTGGAAGAATTGTTGTTTGATTTATTGTGCATTGGGTTTCTCCTCCCAATTTTCTCCATTTTGAGGGAGTCCTGTCACTTGCCCAATCAAGTCTTCTGTTACTGGAAATGATATGCCAACTACCATGGCTTGTTGTCCATCGAATGTTCTTGTGAATTGCTCTGCTCTCTCATTTGAGTATTCAGTTAGCAGTTGGAAGTAATTTTTCCATCCAGCCCATTCAAATATATCCTAGCAATGAGGGTTATTTCTCAAGGGTGTGACATCGGTGGGCTCTCTGTGAACAACTGTTCCTCCCATAGCTTCTGTAGACAAGTTTTTTTCTCTCTGCATTGATTTTTGCCCTTTTTGTTTTGCTTAATCACATCTCAGGGGAAATCTTTAATTGTCCCCTATAATCGAGGCGTGTGTCATTATTCCCTAGGTCCTCGTGTTGTAGCTAATTAAATCTTCCCGTAGCGAGATCCAATCCTGTTTCCTCCCCGTAGACAGATGTCACTCATCCCGAGTGAAAAAAATGTTTCACGCGTGCCATTTTTCCTTCAAATTATTGCTGAAGGGACTTATTAATGTCCCCTCATGATGGTGATTGAAAAAAAGTAAATGATTAAGGCGTATATTTAATTTTAACATGTCTTTTCAAGAAATAAATACTTACTACTTGTAGATATTACCTTTTTACCTCAGTGCCACCTATTTGTCCTTCACGTGACACCCTTTTTATGGGAATATGCTTTGTCCAAGGGTTTGGCATGTAACACTTTTTCCAATGAGTAATTTGATTGCAAGGATCATCTTGAAAAATGATTGCTCTTCTGGAATTTGTTTATGTAATTTTTATGCATAGGTAGATCTGACATGAGGTTCCTCTTGGAATTAGCTGGAGGTCCTTGTTTCTATTTGTGCATCTGTAACATGTGAAAACCTCAAAAATGATACCTCCTTGCATGATGCTTGTGATTTTTAGAAACTTACATTCCTTCTTCTTTTGTTGTATGATGCCTGTAAGTTCTGGAGTGGATTTGTGCATCTCTTTTCTTGACTACCATAGCCTGCTTTGCTACAACACTATGAAATTGTGCCTATAGTGACCATGAGATGGCCCATAACACTAAACAAGTAGCTTGATTTAACCAAGGGGTTACCCATAACAAAGAAGGAATGTTTGCAGGAAGGGAAAGAGTACCTGAACATGAATTCTACTTTGTGTAATTGTTTGTGATTCAGATTTTGCCTTACCTTCTTCTGAATATGCCTGTAGCTGACCAAAAATCTACCCAGTAGCATTTTTAGAAAGTGCCCGTAGCAACTATTTGAGGAGCCCACAACAATTGGAAGGTTTCCGTAGAAAATGTTTGAGGAGCCCGCAACAACTGGAAGGTTACTGTAGCAATTGTTTGAGGAGCCCGCAACAACTGGAAGGTTGCCGTAGCAATTGGAAGTGGCAAAAGCAATGTGTTAAGCAGGTTTGGCTGAGGTGTTTTTCTTTCCATCCTTCTTGAAAAATACACATTTTTTCTTCTCCTTCTTTTGTGGTTTTTTTTTTCGGTGTTTTTCCTGAATGGCGTAGTAGGTTTTCCATTCGAGCCATTTTTGAAGATTTTGAGCAGCAGTGGTTCGGTTTTCTACCCAGAATCTGCCAACAATGCCCAAAAAGGGTTTTCATTGTTGGTTTTTTTTTTTTCTTTTCTCTCTCTCTCTCTCTTTTTTTGATCCTACTACTGCCTGTAGCAGAATGTTTATTATGGCCCTATTAAGGTCCATATACAACATTTCAATCTTCTTCCCATGGGAGGTAGAGATCATCCTCCCTTCCTTCCTCATCAATATCCTTTTCCTTTGAACTTGGTGGGTCAATATGAGGGTTTTTCTGCATGGATTATTGCACTTGTTGTGAAAATTGCTCCTTTGATAAGGGTTTCTTGTATACTTTGAGTTTGTGAATGTTAACCAGGAGTTTGAATCTTACTTGATCAATTGTTCATAGTTAGACTACATCATTTTCATAGACATGTTCAATCTCGTATGGCCCAAGCTATCTTGTTTGCAATTTTCTTTTGTGGTATTTGTATTTTGAATTGAATAGCGGGGGGCCCAATCTCCATGTGTGAACTGCCTAGGCTTGATGTATCTGTCATGCCATCCTATTCGCTGCTGCTATATCAATTTTGTGTTCTGAAGTGCTTGTTGTCTGTACTCATCCAAAGCATTGAGCTGCATCAATATTTGCTTGTGTGCTTCAGAAATATCAATTCCCAGCTCTACTGTAGTCCTCAGAGTTTTGTGTTCAAATTCTATTGGCAGCATTAGTTTCTTCCCATATACTAGCTCATATGGTGTGAAGCCAGTAGTTGTTTTCCATGTGATTTTGTATGCCCATACAAACTCGTGTGGTGTCTGGAATCCCAATCCTTTCTTGATAGATTGACTTTTTTGGTCGGGATATTTTCTAATTCTCTGTTCATGACTTCAACCCGTCCATTGGACTGTGGATGGTATGGTGTGGAATTCTTGTGTCTTATCGTATATTCTTCCACTAGGTCAATCAATGAGATCAATAGTAAACTGAGGCCCTTGATCTATAACTATTTCCCTTGGTACACCGTATCTTGTGAATATCTCTTCATATAAGAAGGCTGCTACTTTCTCATCTTGAGCATGTGTCAGTGCTTTTACTTCAGCCCATTTGGTGACATAATCTGTACATATAAGGATGTACTCTTTGTTGTTTGATTTGGGGTCTATGGGCCCAACAAAGTCCAACCCCCATTTGTCAAAAGGTTCCAGTTGTAGCTGAGGTTGTAATGGCATCTCATCTAACCTTATAGGCCTCCCCATACGTTGGCATTTATCACAGTGGGCTGTATATCTATTTGCATCCTTATGCAATGTAGGCTAGTAGTATCATGTAGTCAGGATTTTGACTGCTATTCTTTTGGCTGCAAAGTGTCCTCCACATGGCTCGTCATGGCATGCTTTGAGAATGTAAACTACTTTATATTCTCGTAGACATATTCATATTATACAACTAGGTCCAAAGATAGAAGAGAAAACCAGAAATCCAAGAGTACTTACTGCTTTTCCGTATCAAGGCATGCTTCTCTTTTGAGGAAAAGTGATGCGACAGTTATCCAGAAATGAGGTAGTTTGCTACATCAGCAAACTAGGGTGTAGAGATAGCGAGGGTGAAGAGGTGCTCATTCCTAAAATGAGTCATCCACTATGCCATCCTCTTGATTTCTTTGTAATCTTGAAAGGAAGTCAGCTACAATGTTTTCCTTACCTGGTTTATCTAGTATGGTAATGTCAAATTCTTGCAACAAGAGAATCCATCTTACCACTCTTCCAGATACCGATGGTTTATTCATGAGGTACTTGATGGTAGCATGATCTGTGTGTATGAAAGTTTGATAGCCTGTGATGTAATGTTTGAACTTGTTGATTGTATATACAACTTCCAAGAATTCATTCTCTGTCACTATGTAGTTTAGCTCTGCTACTTGCATATTTTTTGTTACAAAGTAAATAACATAGCTGAGATGGTCTTCTTTCTTTCCTAGTACTACACCTAGGGAAGTATCGAGGCATCTCTGTATGTATGTGAAAATGAAATGACCAAGTATGGTCCACGTAATATGGGGGCTGATATGGGCAAGCTGCTTGATGAGATTAAATGCTTCATTACGGCGGAGTCCATACAAACTCAACATCTTTGTTTAACAAGGTGAAAAATGGGGCTGCCATTTTGCTGAAATTGTTGCTGAACCTCCGATAGTAACTTGACATGACCCAAGAAGTCGTGTACATCTTTTTGTTTTTACTGATGACTTGACAGTCATTGATGATAGAAATCTTGATTGGGTCCACTCTAATCCCCTTTTTAGAGACATGGTGTCCTAGCACTATCCCTTCCTCCATGATCATGTGAACGTGGTCTTTTCTTGATCCTCGGGAGTAATGCGAGATATGATCGTATCCGCTGAAACTATCTAAGAATGCAAAGTATTTCTTCCCTGCAAGTGTATCTAGTACTTGATCAATAAATGGCAGTGGGAAATGGTCCTTCCTTATAGCTATGTTCAATTATCTGTAGTCTATACATATACGCCACTCACCTCCTTTCTTGTGTATAATGACTAATGGAGAAACCCAATGGTATCGAGAGATTGGATAAATGAATCCCGCATCTAAGAGTTTTTATATTTCAGCCTCGACTATTTCTTTCATTGTTGGGTTCATCTGCCTTTGTGATTGGCATATGGGTTTGCATTCCTTTTTGATGTAAATGTGGTGTGTACACTTTTTTGGGTTGATGCCTTGCATGTCTTCATAGTCCTATGTAAGGGATCCTTTGTTTGATGCAATATGGCTATCAATTTTCTTTCTTCTTCCACACTTAATTTGTTATTTATGCGGAGTGTCTTGCCTGGCATTATTTCTATGGATTTTGTGGCTTCTGTCATTTTCTCTTTGCTTCGATTGATTGCTTGTGGCTGCAAGTATGTGGCGATGGTGATGGAAGATCCTTCGATCACTTTCATTTAGTTCTTCTTTTGACCATAGATTAGAAAAAGACAATGAATACAAGGCAATTCTTCAGAGTGGGTTATTCTACATGATAGTTATTTTACACCATGTTAGAGATGATGGTATCCTCTTCTAGATCTGCCATTGTGGATGTATGATCTATTGTTAAAGCGGGGGTAGAGGGGTACCTCTTCTTCTTCTTCAATCCGAGATAGGTGGGTCCTTGTCTTGTGATACTGTGTCGGTGGGTAAAAAACCGATTACTTGGTGATGTTCCCATTTGAAATCTACATGTTTCTAGATCTCTGACTAATTAATGCATCTATAGTGGCCAACAATGGCCTTCCCAAGATCGAGAGGATATCCTCTAAGTTTTGTTTTTGGCTGCAATACAATAAAATCTACAGGGGTACTCCCATAAATCTACGATATGACCAAATCTTCTATGATTCCTTCTGGTCGTACTGTGGATATTTCTACCATTTGCAACATTGTAGATGTGGGATGAATATGTTACAGGTCTAATCTATGCATTGTTTCAATTGTTATGACAACGATGGAAGCTCCCTGGTTGATCAAGGTATTATGGACTTGCTTTGTCCATTTATCGAATAATGAAAAATGGATAGCTTGGGTCTACATATTTTTGTGGTAGCATTCTTCCTAGCATGATTTCCACCAATTTTCCAATGACATGGACTATATTAGGATCCTTCTTCTTCCTTCTAGGTTTCCAAAGGCACAAATCTCTGACTACCTTGGAATAAATGGGGAAATATTAAATGGCTTGAAATAAAGGGATCTTAACACAAACATTCTTCGATTGCCCTAGGATATCAAACTTAGGTTGAGCAGAGTGCATTGAAGGTTCGGACGTTAGGAAGGGTGGTGATATTGTTTCTGAATTCTCTTTATTGGCTGGATTAGGATCCTCTTGTGGTTGTGGTATAGATTGTGGAATGGATATTATGGGGTTTTTCATTATGGGCAGACTTGGAGGTGATAGAGTTCTTCCTAAACGTAGGTGGACTTTATTGGTGTCCACTGTATAAGTGGGGTACTATGTTATTTCAGCAGTACATATTGGTTGAGCCAACTTATTGGCAGGATTTGGCACAGGTTGAGTAGGTATTTGAGCCGGTCTTGCTGGTTGTGTGTTTGACATTATTGCAGGATGTTGTGGTTGTTGTGGGAACCCACCTTTCTAATTTCCCCAAGGTTTCTTCCCTCTCCATGGTTGTTGCCATGGGTTTGCAAGATTTTGTGGACCTTGGGTTGGCTGGTTTTGCCATTGATTGTGTGGGGGCTACCATGGTTGATTTTACTAGGGTGGAGTAGGATATTGCTGCCATTGATTGAGATTATATGGTTGTTGCATAGGCCAATGTGGGTTGGGAGGGTCTGGGGGCATCCAGGGAGTACTTTAGCTAGGCATGTTATTTGCATTTTGATTGAAAAAAGATGATTGTGAAAATGGTGAATTTGATCCCATACCTAGATAGTTTGTCCTTGGCTACCAAGGTTTCCTTTGTGCCACGTAGAACACTTGGTCTTCATTTCCTCCTATGGCATGCAGTGCTACGAGAATATGGTTCTTTAGATGTAATGCTTGCTACCTTCATCTTTATAACTTGACACTTGTAATCAGCTTGCTTCTTCCGACAATCTGGGTAGTAGACCATAAGGGCTTGGTCCATTGCTTGTTGTTTTTATCTAGTGTGCAGTGTATCCAGTTGTGTGGCCATGTGGCTGATTATATCCATCTTCATGTCCTATAGCAGATTACTTACATCAACTTTAGAGATCCCATTGGCTGATGCTGGTAGCATCTTGTTATTCCAAAGTTTACCCAACGTTGATCTTGAATAATTCTTCCCCAGTTGTTGCATCTCCTCGAAGGTTAGCTAAGATGCATCTCCTCCACTCATGAGGTCTAAGGATTCCAAGCAGTTATCTTAGATTCCTTTTAGAAATACTAGCTTGAGTGTGTCTGGGCTCATATGAGTTTGCTTATGCTTCTGCAGAGTGAAGGTGAACCTCTCTCTGTAGTCTTCCAAAGATTCATTCTTGTCTTGAGTCATGCAGAATATGTCATTTCTTCTAAAGTTTCTACCTTTGTCATATTCATGATATTTGGTCAGAAAATTTTTCTTCATCTCATCCCAACTATTGACTGTGTTCCCCCTAGTCCCATGAACCATCTTAGTGTTGCATCCTTCAGGGTGGCTGGAAAGAGTTTGAGATTTTTCTCATCCATTCGGTAGTCGTAGCTTTGACATAACACATCATACTCAAATAGGAATGTATCTGGATCCTCATTAGATGTCCCCCTAAAGTGTGGGAGGGCTGAGGGTGGAATATTATTCATAGGAGTATCTTCTATGGTTTTTATAATTGGGAATTCAAAAGTGGAGGCAACATGTTCTCTACCTTCAACTTCATTTCCTGATGCTCGATCCATGGCGTATTTCCTTGTTATACGGATCCCAAGAGATTTTAGAATAATGTCCTCAAATTCCTGATCAACCTCCCCCTCGGTACGATAATGTACAGATACTTGAGGTGTTGTACGGTGGGTGGTAGTAGTTGTAACAAAACTTGCTGAATTGAGTAGGTATTCTGGTGTTCTTTCTCCTCGTGGAGTATGGGATTCATTCGAATCCTCCTCTTGTCTTTCTTTCACTAGCACGGCCAAGGTCTTCTCTGCTTCTTGTTCTTCTTCTTGAATACGTTGCAGCTCCTCTACCACTCTTCTTCTTTGTGTGGAAGTATACTCCTTGTCTTGGGAGATAAGTAGCTCCTCTGCTGCAACAGTTTGTTTTTGCTTTGGAAAAAATCTTCCGAACGAGTCTCATTCTCTATGCATAAATTTTCTAGCTCTCTCTCTTGCTTTTTCCTGTATATTTTTCCTTTTTTTTTTTTTTTTTTTCAAATATATGAGGGGGTTGATTCTTAATGCTATTTTCAGAAATTGAGCAATGCGGTAATGAAAAATTTATCCTAGAAAGCGGGAATTCTAGCTCCTAGAAAGCTTTTGAAATAACAGGAAGGAAAGCTGATCTAAAAAGTAGGACAACTATTCTAGAAAGCATGAATGGTTATTCTAGAAAGCGGGAAATGAAAGCATGAATTGACTGAAAGTGGGAAATTGAATCACTTCTATGGTACTGTCTAGACACCTTCCCGACAACGACACCAAAATGATGTGCAAAATAATCAACCAATGATATTAGGTCTCATACTCTGCTATTCATTAAATGTCAACCCAGGCGTAAGCTTTTCAAAGGGCCTACAAAATATATGCTACAGTACTTTGGAGTGAGGTCTTTGTAGGCTAGAAATTCATCAAAGAGTATAAAGTAATGCTTGTGCAAATTGGAAAGTAAACTATGGATGTTGCTGATCTGCAGATCTAAAACTCAACACACTATGCACTCATTAGCTTTTAGAAATGAAATGAATAACTGATAATCAATCCACACAACATAAATAGGAAATGGAGGAATAGGATCTTCCCTACAATTCCTTCCGAGGGGGCCCTTCCTCATGTAGAAGTGAGTTCCGATCCTACCCTAGAAACTCACATAACGCTTAAGAAGATAAACGATTCATCTATTAAGTTGTAGCAATTAAAGATTGCTACAGCAAAGAGATTACAATGAACTTAAGAGCACAAACTCACATTAATATATTTTGTCTTCACACATTCACAATTCTTCTTCTCTCATATAGCTATCACTTCATTCCTTAATCTATCTGAATATATATATATATATATATATATATATATATATATATATATATATATATATATATATATATATATATATATATAGACAGATCACTAACTTATTCTATTCTAGGAATATGATCAAAAACCACTCAAACAGTTATAGTTTTATTGGTGAGAAATTTTTTTGAGTGGACAAACTTGTGGATTTCTTACCAATGCTTTGGGAATATAAGTCCCTCTACTTAACCGGTGCAACTTCCGTATGTGCATGCAAGAGAAAGTGTGGATTTTTGTGGTGGTCTTTTGACCGGGGATCCAACAGGGCACTCCACTGACCTGCGGAAAAAGCTAGCAATCTCTTACTAGGGAAGTCTTCATCTGTAGAGTGGGAAAGGGGAGTGAGAAAAGAGGTAGGAGAACTAATGTTGCAGGTAGAAAATCATATTCCTGCACACACACTAGTTAGAAACTTCAACACATGCATTTATGGGAAGAAACAACTCTGCAAATAACAACAAGACCAAATAGAATTTATTGATCACCAAGTATCAAGAAACCCCTTAGTCAAAGAAAGCTAGAAACTCCTTCTTCTTATATTGATTGCTCAAATCAAAGTTGTACATAATGTGGGAATGGAAGAAATTTGAGAGGGGAAGAGAGTAGAAGAAAATGGCTATCTCCTTTTCTTTCTCTAAGTACAATGCACTCTTGAGTTTACAAGATCAATTGCCAACCCCTTGAAATGGGAATGGTGTTACAATTTATAGAATATAATATGACTCTTCATCTACCTCATGACCTTCCGAATACCTTAATATGACTTAAGAATATTCATATTCCACTTTAAATATTTAAGTTCCTTTTATAATAGTAAGGCGAATTAATTTGCATTATATTTCTAAAGTCATTTAAGTCATATTAAAAAGTACAAACCCCAACACATAATTAGAATATTGGAAAGTGAGAGAAAGTTGGGGGGAAGAGGAGAGAGAAAGAGAGGGAGAAGAAGAAGAGGAGATGTCATTCCCAATGAAGTCCGTTGATCCTCGCTGATGGAAATCTTTGATGCGACAAAGTTCTGAATGTCCCATTGTGCCAAAGCTGCTCTTTGAGTGTGGATTACTATTTTTAGTAAATTCCCAGATGGGGGACTTACTATTTTTAGTAAGTGGTCTTTTCACTTTGTTTCTTGCTTCGGATAATCATTCTAGCCTTTTGGAGATCTTCAATACCCGTTGCCTTTGTCTTAGCTACTTTTGATGAAGACTTACCAAAAACAACAAACATGTGTAGGAAAACTTACTACTTTTAGAAAGGGCGATTCTAGTACTTGATTTGTGATGGAACATACTTTTTTGGACTCTTCTTGTCATTATGATCACACCCTTTGAATTTCACATAGTTTTGCCCACTAGAATGCCTGGAAATAATATTTGAAATTTTGACCTGGCAGTGGCTTCGGGCACGGAGCTGCCGTGGTGGCCATTAATAGAGCTCAAAATTTGTAGGTATGGTTTTTGTCTCCATTTGAAATGAAAACAACTCCATTGTGATATGTTTTTATTTAGATCTCGTGTGTGCAATTTTTAGCTCGTTTCCATTGCTTAAATGACGGGAAATCCAACGAATGTAAACCGGTGCACCTAAGAGGGGGTTTTGTTGGAGAAAATGATTCTAGGCACCATTTAACCTCTTTTTTGTTTGCATCTTGATCACCTTGAAAAATGAAGAATTCTGCGAAAAATGGCATATCGATCCGACTTGTATCTTGTGAGATATGAAGATTTTTCGATCAGTGTGACTTCATGGTTAATCGGGAAAAATGCTTCATTTTCTCCCGCTCTTTGTCATTCACTCTATTTTCTCTGATACCTGCATATTTCTATGTATTAATGGTGTGGAGAGTTTATGTGGCCATGGTAGAGCTGGTTCGAGCAACAATGGTGGACCGGTGTCTGGACAATCATGCACGGAGCCATGACAAGGTATGAAGTTGTGAAGGAGAAATGAGGAGGAAGAAATGACTAAGTGTTGGATTTTAAACTTTCAAAACATGCACATGGAGGGGATGGGAAAATTTTTATGTCCCTAACCTTAGGGATGTGAGGGACATCAATTTCCATAGTGGTCAAGGTGATGCCATGTGTCCTCGATCTGATGGTAGGGGATTTGCTTGAAAAATACACCTGGGGGCTGAAATTCGGTCATGTGGGTGTCCAAATGACTCCCCATAGGGTATGGGCACATTTTTCCATGTTTTATGTCCCCCACCTCATGTTCATAAGGGACATCAATTTCCATGGTGGTCCTAGAGGTGACACGTGGTGCCCGATCCAACGACAGGGAATGGATGCTCCAAAAATGCACTGGGGGATGAAACTCGGTCACGTGGGTGTCCAAATGACTCCCCATAGGGTATGGGAAAATTTTTCAAGGTCTTATGTCCCCCACCTCAGGTGTATAAGGGACATCAGTTTCCACGGTGGTCCTGGAGCTGACACGTGGCACCCGATCTAACGGTAGGGAATGGATGCTCCAAAAATGCACCTGGGGTTGAACTATCAAGTCTGGAGGTCACATGAGGGTACAAGAGGTCATATGAGGGATGAGAGGGATTCAAGGGGGCTGGGCACAATTTTCCAACCTTGATGTCCCTAACCTTGGGGGATGTGAGGGACAAAAATCCTACCAGGTTCCCTGGTGTGCTGACATGTGTCCTCCCAAAAATTTGGCTAAGTCTTGAACTTGTGACAATGATAACTTGAGCTCCCGATGGACCTTTTTGGAAAAATTTTATATGATACTAACTAGAAATGTCCTTATGAATCCAATGGTTGGGGTATCATGTATTGATTATTCCATTTGATCCCTAAAAATCAGATTTTGAGTTTTTACTCCACCTATGCCTGAGAAAAACTACCTGCAGACATGATGCGCCAAAGTGTTGTGAAAAATATTATTTCACCATCATGTAGGTATTGGAATCTCTTTTTGGATATATATATATATATATATATATATATATATATATATATTCTCCTAACTCCATCTGGAGCCCCTAGAATCTTCTTACAAGCCCAACATGCTTTAGACACATGTACCACTTAGGCTTGTGAACCCTATTTTTTACTCAGATTACTCCAAGTCTTACAGAACTTCCCCAGACCTTCCAAAATCATTTCCATGATGTTCCAAGGTCTTAGATTCACCTCCATGTTGAATTTTTCTTTTTTTTCTGCTCCAGGGGTTGATCCATTCCTGGGAAGGCCAACAATAGCCCTTCCCAATACTGCCAGAAGATAGTATCTTTTCAAAACTCCCTAAAATCACCTAGGGGTGATGAATAGACTTACCTAAATCACCTAGGGGGATGAGATTACATTATTCAGGAGGTCATTTGGACTGATTGGATAGACTCGGGTGTCTTGGAATGATGGGACTTGAAAAAATTAACACTGGGGTATCGTTGTCGTGCTTGGAAATTGTCAATTTCCTGTTGCACATTGCACGACAACAAGTTGTTACTGTTTCATATTTGTTGAGTGGAGACAACTAATTCCTATCTTATTTACATGATAAGAACTGATTACAAAACTACTTAACAAAGTAACCATAACATTACATATGATGTGTTAGGATAGCTGGTACTTTTTGTCTTATACTTCGGTGTGAGCTGGATAAGTTCTCTTTGGCTACGGGCAGCTGGAGGTGCATACTACTCTATTGCTATAGGTAGTTCTGGAAGATGCTACGGTAGGTTTGGAGCTTGCTACGGGTAAGATAAATCACCCAAAGACTTCTCAGACTTGTCCAAACAATGCTTTGCCACTTGGTTAACTCATTTCCCAACTTCATATGCTCAGCTCCATATACTTCATGATGCCTCATTGTTGTTGGATGTCATGATTCTCTTTTATCATTGCCCAGCCAGTGGCTACGGGTTGCTATAGGAGCACAACCAGAGTGCTACGGGCTAGGGCCTACTACTTCAAAAGCTTATGGCATCTTGTAATTTGTTCATGGAGACATCAGAAACATCAGTTTGCACAAAAGACAAGATTCACCAAAGTAAATAAGTATATTAGATCTTAATGAACATACAAAACTAAATATATGCAAAATCATAACTTTATCTCATATCAACCATCAAGAGGAGATCAAAGTCTCAAAATTGTATGTGTAAGAGGATTCAAAAAGGATTTAGATGGGGCCAAAACATGCCAATATGTGGCCTCATCGATGATTATTTTGATAAGGATTGTTACATAAATAATATGCATAAGGAGATAGAGGAGAATAATGAGGAAATAAGGTAGAGAATAAAGAGATCGAGAAGAAAGATAGAGAAATTATGCAGTTGAAACAAGAAGTGAGGGAAGAGAAGGGACGATGCATGACATATAAAAATATGGAATGCATCATATATGTTATCACAATAATATGCTTGAATCGATTGAGAAAGTCCAAGCCTCGTGCATTTGACGACATTACATTTTCTAGAGGGATTGACATGTATGATCATGCATGAAAAGAAGAGTCTCACAATAGAATCCATAGAAGAACCATTAGCATGACAAAAGAAGAATGATAGGGAATAGATGGAGAAACACGTCGCATAGTATGATGAACTAGAAGTAGAGGGGAATGAATATACAAGGATGAAAGAATTTGTGTATGCTAACTATTAGGACTTTGATCTTGTTGTGAGTTTACTTGCTGCTAGAGTTTAAGTAGATTTGAGGGAGTTCCGAGGCCAAGAACAAGAATAATAAGGAAAAACAAGAGAATTTTTTTGCCAAGGTGGAATCGAAGAGGGAATTAATAAACCTTTTGAATACCTCACTAAAAGATAGATTGAAGGATATTTTTCCTTAGATTACACACAAGATGAATGCACTAGATGATGCAGCTAAACGATTGGAAAACCTGATCGAATAGGCTGAAGGGAATATTGATGAGTTAACTCTTGTGGAGGTCCTTGACATTGTTGATGCCACACCGCTTAATGCAACTAAGTAACTAGAAGGGTGGATGGAGCTAGAGAAAATATTGGTTAAGGAATTTACCATACTCCTTCCCCCTAAAGAATATTGATTATTTGATTCTTGGGTGTAAGCCACATTCTTTATTCTTTCATTCCTAATAGATATTATTTAATTCTTTAGAATTTATTTTTGGTTGGTGTTGCTTTGAGGATGGATAACATACCTATTATGGGGTAGTGTTGGTTGCTAAAAATGACTAAGCACAAAGATGCATAAAGGGTTATGCACAGAAATGAGTGCACACAAGATATTCAGAGAGACGTGTTGGAACGAATGCACACAAAGGAGTTTTGATAGCGTGAAGAAGGGTACACATAGGTGGGAGACATGATAGAAAATGAGGATACACAGCACAAGGCTTAACACATGACTTAGCCAATTTTCTAGGATGGGCTAAAAATAGGAAAAGCAAAGATGGAGTGCTGAGAAAGAAAATTATAAAAGTAGGCTACCTTGGCGGGAAAGAAAAGGCTATTTTTGGAATGAACATGTAGATAGAGCACACCTATGGAGGTTATTAATAGGATTAAATCAAGTATTATTTATAGGATAATCTATTATTAGTTGTTATGTAAAAGCATGCATGTAGTCTATTTTAGGCATGCCTATTATTAGGAGAGTGCACAAGTAGTGAAGGGAAATTCCCCACCCCTATATATACCTGTTGTATGATACATTTGTAGTATTTATGATGTTTGTTATGTGTTAGTGTTATGCTTTGTTATGATATGGTTGCGCACATGACTCTGTGTTCACATGTATTGAATGTTATATATCAACTTCTTATTATGTAGTTAGTTCTGAAGATTAATGAATAATTATGGTTGGATTATGATCATTTGTGTAACCAAGTATAGGGATGTGTTTATGTAATTGGTGTTAGTATTGGTTTATATGGATTTATTTTTCCTTATTACATGTGTTTCCAAGATGATATAAATGACTTTTTATGTATGAATGAATACTTGGTTGATTAATATGAAAACTGTGCATGCTAACATCTTGTCAAGCAAACACAAAGGAGGGACTTGGTAGTTGTGCATGCTTTGGGTGAGCATTCAGTTAGAATGAATGAGATGCCAACATGTATAGTGCTCTAGTGGAAATAAAAGACTAGATAGATTGAATTATTATACTTGTATTTGGGATTCGATCGATTCACTTAATATTTCAGGAGTTATTGAAATCTTCACATTTTTGACCTTGGTGTGGAATTATTTAAGATTAACCAAAAACTCTTATACAATATATTTTTCAAATCCTGCATTTTATCAAAGATTTTCATCTAGCCAACTTCCCCTGAATATGGCCACAACTTCTACACTCTTCAATAGTTCCTCAACTCCTTCAGTTTAGACTTGCATTTTCCCCATTTCTTCTTTTGATTTCAACTCTATTTTTAAATTTTGGCTTCAAAACCCTAGAGAAATTGTAAATTCCGGAGGGACTTGCACAAATATGGAGTGAATTGTAGAGATATGGAGGGAATTGTAGAGATAAAAGGTAATACAAGTTAGAAATGGAGGAACTTGGGTGCCAGGTTTGGGTGAAATGACAAAAAAATGGGGGATTTAATGGTTTCTACTAAGTTTAATGATGCGATAGGAACAAATGAGACAATTAATTCATCTCACATGGGTGAAAATCATAGTAATTATTTTTTTATTAGATAAGGTAAAAACATGGATCGACTCCCAGGGGCCTTACAAAAGGAGGAATAGAAACCAATGAGCAAGAAATAAATAGAAAATTCCATGAAAGGAGTTAAACATGCTTAACTCTTACAATGAAGATCAAGACTTTAAACCAAAGAGAGTAAAATCAGAGAAAAAGAAAACCGGCTCTAAAACTTCAAAACTATAGAAGTTCGCCAAAAGTCTAGAAAACCCAAACTAATTTTTAGGAGATCCTTCACTACTACCATCATGACTGCCTTTGATCTCAACACCCTCAATGACCCTTGACATTTATATCTTCCTCTAGCTCGTCCTTAGAACTACTGATGCACAAATTGAAATTCCTCCTTTTAGTGCCTTCCTCCATCCCTTCCAACCTATCACTCAACTTTTTGACCTGTACTCTAGCTCCATAACCTTATGTTTGGACTTCACATGAATTTTTTTCTTAGAAGCATTAATGACATCCAACATAGTTTCCCTTTGACCAACATTGGTTTCCTCCATCACCTGAAGCACACCCTCTAAGTACTTGAACCTTTCTACTCAAATCCTTGAAACCCTTAAAATTACCATCCCAATTCCTCTTTCTTGAGGTGCTCGCTTCCCCATGACCTTCCTCACTCTTCTCTTTACCAGAATCCTCCCCCACATTTTTGCATTTCCCAGCCTTCATCTTAGTAAGGCATTCTGCAAGAGTGAGGTCATCCTCTTTGCCTTATCTTTCAAAGAAGAATTTAGAATAGGTTTCCCATTTTCAAACAACAGAAGGATGAGCCCTTCATGCAAAGGCATCTCTTCCTTCTCCTACTAGAAATCCATCAAAGAATTTGTCAAAGACATAAACAGAAAGAAAGGGATGCTCACCATGACCTTATGGTAGAACATATTCAAAAGGGTCATATGGTGGGTATTCCTTCCAGAGTTATATACTTCATGATTTGAAGGAAAACATCTCTCCATATTCTGGGATACACGACCTGGAAATACCATCAATAAAGAAAGAGCACCTTTCCTTACCCACAAAGAACAACTCAATTTCATGTTCTCTGCGGGTTTTGTCCTTAAAATTTTTGAGCCCATCCATTTTCATATTCATTGCAAGGGCAATGGTGGACTCAGAAACCTCAATTTCCATACCTCTGACCTCAAACTTTCCCTCTTTCCAAGCTTTGCCAAAATCCTTTGACAGGGAGGGGTCATGACCATGTAATTTGGCGATGAAATTACTGAAACCCCCAATCTTAAGCTTGTTCCACAAATGCTGATTAAAAGCTTCAATGTTCTGGCTAGCAGGTTCAACTCTGATTCTATCACCACCCATCTTCACGAAACCAAACTTCCCTGTTTGCTAACACTTCTCAAAATCAGACCCCCTTTCACACTAACAAAAACCGAGGAATACAATTTATTAAGTAAGTTGTCACAACCCCGAGAAGCTCACTCGTGCCAACATCATCAAACTTAGTGCCCTCTATCTCTAATAATGGTTTCATTAATGTCCATGGGTAATTCATCTTCTTTACACTAGATCTTGTAATCATTACTAATGGCTCTGTAATTATCCATCTTATCTGCACACTTGTTCCCTTGACACAAAGTATGATTATAAGAAACCCTTACAAAATATTTTAAAGTTTCCTTAACATCGTTGAGGATATTTCTTATGGGACAATTAATGGAACCCTAATTATTAAGGGCATTAATAATGATGAGAGAGTCACCTTCAATCTGGATGTCCTTGAAACCTTTTTCTTTTGCCAAAAAAACCCCCAAAGAAGAGCTCTAGCTTCCGCCATATTGTTTGTTTTCCAACCTAACGGACCAACATAAACAAACAACCAATCTCCTTCACTATTTCTTAAAATTCCCCCTCCCCCAGCAAGACCTAGATTCCCTTTTGACGCCCCATCAAAATTTAACTTAACAACATTTTCCACAGGCCTTATCCAAATGGAATTATTTTTGGTTTGTGTAATTCCACCGGTCTAAGGGTGAACTTATCAAGAACTTTCTGCTCTCTTTTTAGGCAGGGTTTCTTGGCTTTTCCTTTAAAGAGTTTGATGTTTTCCTTAATGGCATCCAAATTTTTTCTTCTAACTTTCAAGAGAAGAGCTTTCTGATCCCGAAATATACAATCATTCCTGGCCTTCCATAATACCCCCAAAAATGAGGGAGGGAAATATTCTAGGCCCAGACCAAAATGGGAAAATAGAAGGGACTCTCCCATTGAAAACAACAGTCCTCAATTGTCAAGGGCAAGGTCCATTGGATATTGAACAAATCCATAATGGAAGCAAAAATTATGGGAGAAGGAGAAATGAAGGAGGAGATGGTTGAAATTTTCCTCCTCCTTCCTACAAAGAGACCATCTATTGGGAAGCTTTATTCCCCTTTTCCTAAGACCATCCACAGTTAAAATTTTATTTTGGGCAGCTAGCTAGTAAAAGATATTAACCTTTGGGATAAGATCCTTCACCCAGAGCTTACCCCAATAGTCCTTGTGCATATCAGTCTTGAAATTTAACATGTAGGTAGATTTAACGAGAAAATTCCCGAATCTTCCTCTTTCCATTTGATGGAATCCTCCTTGGTTTGGAACATGGGGATGTGGAAATCCCTTAATTTATTGTTGAGATCCTGAAAGGGTTGGATGTCACCATCAAAATCTAGAGGAGGTTCAATGGTTTCCCATCTGACAGAATCCTCCTAGATCCAGAAGTCACAAATCCAAAATTTTCCTATTTCCTTGTAGAACTGAGCAACCCTTTTCTAGATTTCTAGGTTAGCTAAGGGGGAATCCTCAATCCAACTATCATACCAAAACTGATTCTAGAGCCTTTGCCTATCTCCCACATAGTACCTTTGGTTAAGATTTATTTGGAGGCCACAAAATAATTCCAAAAGGGAGACCCTCTAGGAAGATTATCTTGATTAAAAAAGGATTCCATTCTGCCTATATTCCGCAAATATTTCATCTTTATAATTTCCACCCAAAGTCCTTCCTCTCTAGAAATCCTCTAACCTTTGATTTGGCAATTAAGGCCTCATTCATAAGAGAAATATTTTTTAACCCCAAGCCCCCACAAAGATTTGGTTTTGTGAATTTTCCCAAGCCATAAGAGGGAATTTGAACTTCTCCACAGCTCCCATCCAAAGGAATATCTTCTAGATTTTCTCTAAGGATTCAATAATTTTAGCAGGGAGCTTGAAAAGAGACATCACATAAATGGGAATACCTTGAAGGGAAATTTGGAGCAGTTGAATCTTACTAGCCTGAGAAAGCAAGAGACCCTTCCAAGACAAGAGTTTACTATTAACTCTTTCCAGCAGAGCATTCCAAACCATGAAGTCAGGATTCTTTTGGATAAGGGGCATACCAAAATAAGAATCCAGAAAATGCTTAATCCTGCACCCTAGGATGCAAGCTAATCTGGCTTGAACTTGATTCTCCACATTAATAAAAAATAGTTTTTATGGAAATTAACCATCTGTCCCAAAACTAGTTCATAATCATTAAGAACCACCTTAAAATTTGAGGCCTCATGGATAGAGGCCTTCCCCATCATAAAGTTATCATCCACAAATTGATTGAGGCAGATAGAGGGAAGACCATTAGAGATTTTAATACCCTGGATACAGTTTGAAAACATAGCTTGTTGATAGATTCTACTCAAGGATTCAACCATTATGACATAAAGGAAAGGTGAAAGAGGATCACCTTGTCTCAACCCTCTACCTACTTGGAAGAAACCTTCCGTTTTCCATTAACCAAAACCAAGTAACTAGTAGTGGATATACAGGTCATAATCATGTTTACCAAGAAGTTATCAAAACCAACCTTTAACAGGATAGCCTAGAGGAAGGACCATGTTATCCTATCAAAGGATTTATGCATATCCAACTTAAGAAACATTTCCGATCTTCTAGAACTATCAATGGAATGTATGGCTTCTTGAATCACAATAATGTTGTCTATAATTTGCCTTCCCAGAACAAAATCCCCTGATTTCCAGAGATAAATTTAGAAAGAACCATTATAATCCTCCCAGCTATGATTTTAGTCAATATTTTATAGCTGGTGTTACACAAGCTTATAGGTCTAAATCCTTAACCTCCTTAGCACCAACAATTTTCAGCACTAGGACTAGGAAAGTATTATTCATTTACCTCAAAAGATGACCATTTTTGAAAAAATATTGCCTCCAAGAGGTTTTTAAAGAAAAAGGTAGGTAAACCATCTGGGCCCAGAGATTTATCCAGTTCCATATCAAAGACCACAAAATGAATTTCCTCCTCTCGATGGGCTCCTTAAGATATCTCTATTTTCAAGAGGGGTTATAACATTCTAGAAGAGATCCAACACTTTATTCTGAACCAGATCCTATGTCCTCTGCCCTTGCTTAAAAATATCCTTGAATTAATTTATTATAGTGGCATTGATATCCCTACTATCCATGTAGATCTCACCATTCTCACTTCTTATCTCATTAATCTTTAGGATATTAGCTCTGGAAGTGGCAGAGAAATGGAAGAATTTAGTATTCCTATCACCCTCCTTAAGCCATTTTACCCTAGATTTTTGTCTCCAATACACCTCTTCTTTAGCCAGGATCTCATGGTACTCAGACATGAGTTTTTGTTCTTGATCCTTGAGAACAATGTTAAGACCATCGTTCTCCATAAGTTCCTCAATATTTCTTAAATCTTCAACAATTCTACTTTTTCCTGGAAAATATTTCCAAAAGTCTCCTTATTCCATCTTTTAAGGTTACTTTTGATATGCTTTAGTTTAAAACACAATCTGAAACTAGCAACCCCACAAACCTAAATATCCCACCATTCTTGAATTTTGTTGAAAATATCAGGGTGATCTAACCACATCTTTTCAAATCTGAAAGGTCTAGCTTTTTCAGTTGATTCATCCCCAAATCAAGAAGAATGGGATTATGATCCGATCTGATTATGGGGAGAGTTTTTAGAGAATAAAGTTGATTTATCATATAAAGATGAATCACCACAAATATTTACAATCTAATTTGAATGATATTAGTTCCCGTCCTTCTGTTTTCCCAAGTAAACTTGGAGCCCTCCAATTCTAAATCAAACAGACTATTACTGGCCAAGAAATCAACTAAATCTTCCATACTTTTAGAATAAGAGATCAAGCCCCCTTTATTTTCACCAAGGAAAGGGGGTATTGAAATCACCTCTAATAATCCAATGTTTATCTTTAAACAAATGTCTAAAGCTTGAGAGATCCTTCAAGAACTTCCGTCTTTCACTGAGTTTATTGGGTCATAAATATTATAAACATACCAGTTTTTTTAGAGATGATTTCCATGAAACTCATAACCACATGACCAAAGGAAGAAAGGATCAGAACGCCATGCACAATTCTAGGATCCCAAATAGTGACAACACCTCCCAAAGCTCCCAAGGAGCTACACCCCTCCCAAGTAACTTTCTTTCCAAATTAGCCTACCCACCTCTTTAAATTTTTCCATATTCATTTTGGTTTCTTGGAGCATGAAAATATCCAGGTTTTTTTTTAACTCTAAGATCCTTAGAAATTATATGTTTATTGGGATTATTCAATCCCCTAATGTTCCAAGAGAGGAGGATCATTTAACATTTCTTATTAGAGGAAGCAACTTCCATAAAGTACTCTGAATACCAGCATCTACTTCCCTCCTAGAGTTAGTCTCCCTTAATTCCTTATTAATTTTCCTTCCCTTAGGAGCTGAGTCCTTACCAACATCATCTCTAGAGGTACTATGAGTGACAGGTTTAGATTTACTTACTGGGGTCTTAGGAGAGGCTGCCAAATCATACGTATCAGCAACATAGTCTACAAGAATTTCAAAAAATTAGACATGGGTAGGATTTCTTCTTGTCTCTGACCAAAGGAACTCTGACCAATAGAAGAAACCTCATCCAATGAAGGTCCGCAAGCCACTTGCAGAGAAAAATCATTACCTTCCGAGTCTTGGCTAGCCCCTTCCTCTATTTCTAGAACTACCTCTTCTAAGACTGGATCTTCATTTTCATCTTCAAATTCATTGACTTCATGAAAACTGAAACAACCAATTCCTTGCATGGGGTATTAAGATGGATCGAGGGATCCACTTCTTTAATAGCCTCCTGGATGATAAGAGGATCCTTTGTTTCTACAACTCTTCCATTTTTCCCAATCAGCCTCCATTCCTTTGCCTCCTTATTATTTTTCCTTTGAGGACCAACTATGGGATCATTTTTTTCTTATGAAGAGGACAATTTTTATGATCATGACCTACCATCTTACATTTTCTATAGGTAAAGGGAGGCAGATCATAATAAAATATCTACATCCAAATGCCTTTAGAAGTTAATAGTTTGATATTACTCTCCAGAATAGCATCTTGACCCATATTGACACAAAATCTGGCATGAGTGAGTCTAGATTTAGCCTTAGTGACTGGATCTAAGGCTATCGACTTACCCAGATTTTTACAATGCCAATAAGGACTTTCGGCTCCCAAAACTCCAGGGGTAAGCCCGAAGGTTGACCCAGATAGGGAACTCAGAAATAGATGTCACATAAGGGTTAAAAGTGGTTCCCATTTCTGAACAACCACATGAGATTTTCCAATAAACCAAGGACCTCCAGCCAGAATCTTTGCCACATGGTCTTTACTAGGTAAAGAGACTAAGAAAAAACCATTGGCATATGTTGAAACTTCAACAACTCCATTAGTCACTCAACGCACCTCTTGGCCCATCCTCTAAAGTAGTCAATATTCGGTCTAGAGCCAAGGAATTTAGCAAAAGAGCGCCTTTCATGGAGGCTTTGGTTCTAGCCAAAATAATCTCAGGAACTTTAAGGGATAAGTTACCTTTCTCTTTAGATGGCTCTAGTCCCTCCAAAATCCCCTTGTCCAAGATTTTACCGACCAAACGTTCTTCCCACGTGCTCACAACCCCATCCTTATCCTTGTTATCCTTTGTCTTAACAATCACGTGATATTTTACCGTGTTCGAACCCACTCATCCTACTACTCCGTTAATTATGGTAATTATGACTGAATCCACTAGGTTATCAAATCAAGTAAACGTGACAAACAAATATGCAAATGGTTTTATACAAATTTTCACCTTATAATTATTGGATATAAATATAAAGTTGATATTGTATTTCAAAGTAGCTTAATAATAAAAAATAAAAGTAATACTTAAAAAATGTTAAATATTCCTTTGATGTTTAAAATGGTTTCAGGTAGTATTTTTTACATATCATGAAGTTGAGATAATGTTCTCTTTTTTTTACATATCATGAAGCTAATATAATCTGTAATTCTTGATGTACAAGAATTTACACGAGGCTTCACATTCGTTGGCTATGATATTTGAGTTCGGTAGAATATGGTGGCTGCCAATCACCCAAATTCTTCAAATGATTATTATAAGAGTTATTATAATGCAATTAGTTAGTAGTTGGCATTTTATGGAGTATAGTCATTAAATCATGTGTTTTGGCCATCTATTGTACCATTCTATGTCAAGGGTTAACAACATTTAGGAACCCTTTTAATTTATTTTCTCATTTTGATATTAATAAAATGCTTGTGAAATCACTTGTGGGCACAAGATTAAGCCCAAATTGTTTTATAATACTAATCACAAGCCCACTTTGGTTCCATTGATGATAGATTAAAATAATGAGGCTATGAAGCTATATTGTCTCTAGCACTACAATTAAACAACAAAATTGAATACCAAAATCAATTATATATAAGTAGATAACAAAAAAATTGTATAAGACTATATAAGTAACTAAACACACACACACTAAAATTTAGGCATACAACATCAATTTATGATTCAATAACATTGGTGTTAGGTATTGTGTAACACTAAAAGCTAATACCAAAATTGGTTATGGCATATAACATCGAAAATATAACACTATATATAACACCAAATTTAGTGTTATTCCAAATTTGTGTTGAATGTAACACCAATAAAACACCAAATTTGATGTTAAATGTAACCAAAATTTTGGTATTGAGTGCACCACCAAATTTGGTGTTATATTTTGAGTGTTGTTAGATTTTAGTGTTATACTACCACACAACTACCACAATTGTTGTTGAATACAAACTTGGTGTTATATACCTGGATTTTAATGTGTTTTTTAGTGTTATATTAGCTAAAATTGTTGTAGTGAGTATTTATTTCAATAGGTGTATGGATTGCATTATATGAGGCAAGAGAATGTATATAATCATCATTAGAATTTAAAAATTAGGAAAATGGGCTATAATATTTGGATTCATCAATAGTAATATTACAAAGCCACGGGTCACAAGTATCCCTAGTAACCATAAGATCTTGGTGTGAATGAGAATGCATCGATGTCCTTCGAGGGTCACTCTCGCATGAATGTTGTCAAAATGGTATGTGTCACACATAACTATATGTCATAGGTTTATGAAAATCATAACATAAGATAGGATTTCGAATAGAGGGTAGTAAAGTCACACTAGAAAAATATGTTATACTAGAACTATGATCCCTTGGATGATCAATTTGTAAGGTATGGGAGGATTAAGATACTTGACTAACCCAAGGTGTAGAAATGTAGGAGCACTAGATGTATCATGTTTGGGTGAGGATGGTGTTAATTATCTAATAGGCACCATGGGTATATTCCTATACTAATGTATTATAAACTATGAGAGCATGATTTACACATATTGCGCATCCCATGTCAATATTATAGTTGAAAAGATCCAATTGCATCAAAGTAAAGAGTCATGAAATTAATGTGTTGGTATTTGAGTGCATACAAGGACATATCCAACCATGGATTAAGTTGCCAAGGGATGATCTCTACAAAGGGTGTGATATGAATTAGAGGATTAGAGGTGTCATAAACTAGGTGTGTAATGATTATAGGCTTTGTATATTGTTGTGAAAAATTTCTAAGGCCTTAAGGATGTCAAGGAATTCGTGGATGATATCACATGGTATAAGATCAAGTTCTAGGGAATGAAGATCCTCAATAGCAAATATAATTTCTTTTGCAATGAGAGTGATAGGACCCAAGATTAATCTCTCCAAGATATGAATAATAGGTATATGGTGTCTTTATTAGTTGTCCTAATATTTTTAGCGGGGATAGGTGTAGCATATGGGATATACATGTCTATATAGAGGGTGTATAAGTAGGGTATGAATATAGTAAGTGAAATTCCACATATACAACACTTGACTATTTAGTGTGGACACTCAAATTTGGCAATTGACCTGTTGATACTATTGTTTGTGATTATGATTTTTGGATAAGACAAACACCCACATCATATCCCCACTTAGTACATCTTGATATCTCTGTCCTAAATTTCTTATACCTACACACTGATGTGTCATCATAGTCTAAATAAAAATGCATTAAATTGGTGCTTAGAATCTACTTTTCATCATGCAACTTCCAAATTTAACCCATTGTCTCCCTATCCAAAACCGTACAATAAGGTCAAGATGTAATTTTTGGTCCTAGATGATCTGTATGGTCTTTGATCGACACACATTCCAAATTTACTTTTAATTGCATTATTTTTGTTAGGTATTTTTATCCTTCTATGTTAGAATTTTTATAAAAATTACCTTCATAACCATATATAAGCAATTTTATATCACCTCAATCACACACTTGGAATTCTCATGAGATTTCATTCTAAATACTAGCACAAAAGGTAGTCAAGGATCCATAAGTCTTCCAAATTTTGATTAACATCCATTCGGGTAGCCACTACTACATTTTTCAGCACTCAAATAGGTCAAGGAGTTAATTTTCCTCATTTCTAAGCACTCAAAGATCCCAACTCAATGTCTTAGCAAGAGCACAATTATCTCAAGCATGGTCAAAGTGGTTCAAGTTGCCAACTAGTTGTATTCATATAGATATTACATGCCAAGTGGATAAATACATGTGTTTTGAGGATTCTTGGCAGTAGTTTTGAGGTAAGTGGTGCAATTCAACCCAAACAATAACCTTCTTTCAGGGTATACCACCCATGGTTAGGGTTTGAGTTTTATTTAGTTGATTTCGGATGGTTTCGGGATAAAGTGACACTCAAGGTTTGACAGACAAACATATTTCTACACCATGAAGGAACAACAAGTTACTGAAAGGATAATTCTAAATGCGTATTGAAAACTACCTAAGTTTTACTATTCCAAACTAGGGAAATTTCCAATAGGCCTAGAATTTGATGGTCAACCCTACTTGTCAAAAGGAAAAAAATGACGGTTCAATTATTTACCTTCCTATAAAAGTATGTTTTCACTAATATTTTGGTTTATCAAAAAATAAATGTTTTTATAATATCATTTTAAAATCTTTTGAATGATAAATTTTATCCTTTTAAATAAAATAATAATAATAGACCATCTAAATAAAAAATTAAACAAATTCTCAAACAATTTACAAGGTACTTTGCCAAAATTTTTTACCATAGAGTTTAGCATTGGTAGTATCATAAATCCGATTTTGTCTCATGAAAATTATCATAAACATTTATCATTGCTACCATACAAAAAAAGTAGGGCATAACAAAATGCTTAAACAAAAATAATGTGACTTAAGAAAATAACAACTAGTTTGTACTTGAATCCCAATTTGCATATATTGTAAAGAGATGAATGTAATCTAAATTGAAAATGAATGAAATAAGGGACAACATATCACAATATTTTTCAAGGAAACTTAAAATATATGGTATGATTTTATTTTTAAAAATGTTTCTAAATTTTATTCTAGTCTTAAAAATAAGTTACTAAAATTCGTTATATTTTATCTTCTACTTTCACTTACACAAAAAAGAATAAAACACACTTTCTAGAATATTATATTTAAAGATAAATCAATAACCAATAAATTTATTTCTTAAATAAGATGATTTACATTAATTTATTTAAAAAAGAATACAAATCATGCTAACATATAATATTTTACTACCTCATATATTATAATATTACACCATTAAAAACAATATACAACATAATAATAGTTTAACATGAAAAATTTACATGTTTAGACAAAAATTAACATGGCTAAATACACGGTTTGAGATTTTATTCAATTGTAAATTATGAATAAAATATGAAAAAATCTCCATAGACCATCAAATTCCGTGCTTGGTTTCCAATCAAAATACCGAAACGAAGCATCATCATGTTCAATATTCCTAGATTCTCTAGTTTATGTACCCAAATCTCTCTTGTATCACTCTATATAGATAATTACATATTTCCTTTGCATTTTTAAGCTTGTAACATATTATATCACTAGTTACAAGTATTGATGCATTATCATCATATTGTATGATTAATGTTAGAAGTTAATTAATCAAAACAACCTTTATAATGAACCTTACATTCCTTTTTTATTTTTTTCGCATTCCCATAACAATCTATTAAAATTTAAATTGGCGTAAATATTTGGTGAACCTGACTTGTGATGGTATCTTGCACCTTCACTCCAATGTTTTCCTAGGTTTTTAGTTCTACATAGTATATTTAGATCCAAAATTTATTTTCATGTATCACCTGCCCTAATTCTAGTTTGTACACTTTTTCCTAGGATCTCATGGTAGGTCTAACCCTTTGGGTCTTTTTATAGGGATCCTAATTGCCAAATAAAATTTTAGTGCATATTTCAAACACAACAATTATATTTTCAAATTCCTTTGATTTTCTAAAAATATTTTTAATGAAAACCTCTTTTTGTTTGCCCTAATCATTAGCACACTTTTTGGAAATTCAAAATTAATATTTTTTAGTAATTAGGGCATAATTAACAAAATATACACTTTTGTGCAAATTCCTTGGAGGTTTTTATTCCATATAATCAAATTCAAAATTACCTCTTTTTTTTTTGTTAAATTCACTAATTATTTTCATATATGGTCATTTTAATAACTTGGCGATGTCACTTCACTTTTTCTAAACATAAGTCTCAAGTCTTATCTTCTATAGTCTCTTGATTGTCATCCTTCCATGTGTTGATTAATATTATTTCTTATCTAATTGGAGGCTCTTCCATAATTTTATGCCATCATGGACCATTCTCATTCTATCAATAATGATGTCATATTTTATAAAGCTCTCCTAGAGTCTATTCAAGCATTACAACATGATTTTCAAGCCCAATTTCAAGCCACAAGTATTGAAATATAATATCTCAAGGATGAGATAACACATATAAAGGACTAATACAATTCCCATGTCAATAATGGCTATGATCATCATGATCAACATAGTTCTAAGGCTACCAAAAACAATTTCATACAAATGTTATACATGATACATGTGCTCCTATAAGTGAAGTGAAAGTCATACATAGAGGAAACAATGTGTATGTTCCAAAAAATCAAAATTTTATACTAAGGAAATTGATGTCAAGTAAACAATCATGCTTATATGGACCGTTGATGAAATAATTTGTTGCAAGATAGATTAGTGGTTTTCACCAATGGCCAAGGGGCAAGGCCCCCGCTTCTTGGGTATAGGGAGGCTCCCATTTATTTAATGTAGGAAACATAAAGTATGTGGATGGCTTGTTAGGCCAGGGATCACACTAGAATACTCCACTAAACATGTGGCAAACTACTTGTATGAAATACAATAGAAGAATTTTCTTAGAGAGAGGTGAAGGGAGATAGGAAAATGTAGAGAGGGTTAAGATTGTGAGTAGGAACTTGCAGATTTTCACCAATATAAACCAGAGTATTTCCACATTTAAATGTATGAAGAACAATGGTGTAAGCAATCAAAAGACTAAAAATCAAAGACACAGAGTTCTATGTATTCATTAATCAAAGAAAAATTTATTTCTTGGCTATACAAGATTAAAATGCTTACAACGCTAAAAAGTAGATAATGTAGAAGAACATAAACTAGGAGATGAAAGAATGTAACTAATTACTTACAAGTAAGAGAAAAAAATCTAACCCCTAATAGTAACCAATAACTCCTAACCCTTTGGAATGGAGAAGCCACCCCAATTTATAGATTTTCAATGATGTCTCTTCATATCCACCATGCGAATTTTCATCCTCATACCACTTCTAACCCTTCACATTCCCTTGGAATGAAATTAAGTCCTTTTCTTATTTTTGAAAAGGAACTTTTACAATACAAAAATCAAAGTCACTTAAGATAATATGAAAAAAATCCAAAAAATAAATTAATAATGAAGAAATAGAATGTAAGAGAGAGGAGGAGAGATAACAAGAGAGAGAGAAGTGATAAATCTTGAGACAAAGAAGCTTCCATTGATGAAGAGGTTTCTCTCAACAAACTCCTTCATTGTTAAGATGACTGATACAACCGGAGGAATATTCCTCGGATGATTTTATGATCGGGGCATGTGATCCTCTCTTGTCATGCTCCTCATGAACATTACCTCAATGCCTTAGCTCTCGATAGATCTCTTGATGTTTCAACACCCTCATAAGATTTATGATGCTATTGTGTTCACCTATTGTCTAAGTGGAAATATTTTACACACACTGGTTCATTATGACCCATTCCTTGTCATGGTGTGATTTAAGCGATGTCCCTCCTCTTGGAAAGAAATTTAACATAATGTTAAATTTGGAATGTAGAGATCACCACCTTCCTCATCAAAACTCCCTTGAACTTCAAAATTCACCTCAGTGACAAAGATATCTCCTTCTTGGATGGAATACACTTTAGGAGACCTAAGTACCTTCTTGTCCACCCATTCCTGATTGAAAATGTATTCTGATTTACAAACCTTATTCAATATCACTTTCCTTTCATGGTTCACATCACTTATCATCCCAAGTTTAATTAGTGGGAAGCCAAGATGTCTATAACCCTTATCATTTCCAAGTAGATAAATTTCTCCCATACTCAATTGAAATTGCATACTATGAAATTCAAGGCCTATCAAGTCACCAAGATGTCTTCCAACTGGCCCAATCAATCATAGGTGTTCCTTCATCAACATGGGCATTCCAATATCCTTGTTTCTTGACCAATATCCCGACACTTACTATTTTTAGTAAGTCTTAATTTAGGAAGTCTATTTTTAGTTACAAGTTTCTTAATTTGACACTTTTGAGTGTTCTTGATGTAAGAGTGATAGAAACTCAAAAATTAACTATTTACAATACTTACTATTTATAGCATGTGAAGCTTGGTAAGAATTACTATCTTTAGAAATGGGGTTTCCTGTGTCGAATGGAATGACAAAGTGGTCTCAATTTTTTTGTTATTTCACAAAGATGATTTGATCCAGTGTTCAATTCAATTGCTAAAATTTTAAAGATTTGAAAAATGAGTTTTTATAAATAGAAAATTCATCTAGCCATTAAAAATATTTAGACCACTAATGGATGTAAGGTTGGGATCATCATAAGGGAATTTTTGAAAATGAGTTATTAAAATTTCATGGGAAACAAATAAGGGGTTTATAATATATGAGAAAATTTCCATTTTTAGTATATGAGGTCTCAGGAACATTCCAGCAGCATAAAAATAAGGAGAGTGATCTTGGGAGGGAAAAATGAAATTTTAAAAACAAAAAAATGGCTAAGTATGGATTTTAAACATTTCACTCACTCCTTTGTACTTTAACTCATATCTAACCCAACCAGGCTCAACAAGGGTCAAACAAGGGTTAAAGTGGATTTAAAACCTAAAAAATGGGGGGAAAATGAAGTAAGAGGACATGAGGTGTATAAAAATGTTCTTTTCAGCAGGTCATGACAAGTTTCAACAAGGTGTTTCATGAGAGTGAGATGAAGGGGGCTGAAAAAAGCTCTCGGGACTCAACTGTGGTTCTACATGTGTATGGGGGCTAAATAAGAGAGGTGAAGTACACATTTTTGTTCCTATTATCATCTCATATATTGGGAAAAATAAAAGGGATAAAAACATCTAAAAAATGTGCCATAGGTGCATGCATCATGAGGAGGGGGACTGATTTTAACTTGAAGCTCAAGTTTGCACTTCTAACACTCCAAACACTCCAAGTTGTGATTTTTAAGTGACGAAAACAACTCCATCATAGGGTGACACTTTTTTGTCCCTATTTTCCCCTTTCACCTTGATACAAGGGAAAAGTGATACTCAGCCTTGAAAAATGTGCCAAGGGGGTCCACAACATGAGGAAGGGGTCTAATCTTGCGTTGTGCTTACCTAACAACCCAAGTCACAAGTATTAAGTGCTGGAAAGAAGCACATGCATAGGGGGTTGAAATTTAGTGTCTAATTACACCAAAGGATAAGGGAGAGATAGGGTTAAAAAGTGTTCTCAAGCCTTTAAGTTATGTTGATGTCATCATCCTAATGCAAAATTAGAACACAAAGCTTACCTTTTCCGCCATAAGAGTAAAATTTGGAGTTCAGAGGTGAAACCTTATATGATTTTGAATCCAAAACATCTATTGAGTTCATTAAAACCACTTTAAAGAATTGATTAATATTGAATCTTGCGTTGTGACACCAGTCACCCTTTAATAATGAAGGAGTAAAGAACACTAACGTAGACTACCACGAAGGGTGGTGAGGTCAAGGATAAAAATTAATACATCCACTATGTAATGGAATTTAAGATATTTCCATTGAATATCCTCCCATAACTCCCAAAATATTTTAAAAAAGGTGAATTTCTCCATTAAAACCCTCATTCCCTGTGCTTGTAATGATCCGGTTTTGCTTTAACTATTATCGATATCACTTTCCTTTACATATTTTCCATAAAATTCCTTAGATCACTTAATTTCTATTTTTCACAGCTCCTAAATGGGTTGATCCTTTCTATTCAGCTTCCAAAGGATGTCTTTATGCTACAATATGACTAAAAATAGCCAATTTAGTGCTTCGAGAGGACTATTTCACCTCGGATCTTAGTATCACTTTGTGAAAAAAACTTGGATACATTCCCCTACACATGAAACACACTTGAAAACCATGTTATCACATTCCTATAAAAAAATGAGGATGAAACCTACTCGAAGGGGTTACATGAGATGATGGATGGATGAGGAAGGGTTCACAATGATTGAGAAAGAGGTTTTCAAGTGGTGGGCTTGGTTTTCATGACCAAAATTTTCAATTTTGCATGCTAGACATTTAACATGATAAAAAATGGCTCTAACTTGGGGACATTAAACTGCAAGGGGTAATGAAGAGCGAGCAGGCATCTTGTGGAGGAGTAGACCAGTGCCTTATCCATTTGGCCATAGAGTTACCATATTGAAGAACTAGCAAATATACCAACACAACCAAGAGAAAAACAACATGAAAACAAAACAAAAAGGAAAACATATAATAGAAAAGGAAATGCAGACAACAAATGAAAGGGAAACCATGATACAAAATTTCTAAATCACCTATGCTAGATGTGGGGATAATCCACTTATATACACCCCCTTTTCACCCCTAAGTTACCTAACATACATCAATCAAATTATCATTACCTATCTTATTATCCCTATCCTAAGTATCATGAAATCCACCTTCGTAAAACCCATTTTACTTGTGTAAAATCCATTTACTCTCCCCTAACCACTCAAAATAACCTAAAACTAATTTACCCCACTTATCCTAACCCCCTAACCTCTTACAAATCGAATCCTCAACCTCCCACCATTTCCTAAAACCGATATCTTGGATAACAAGTGGTTTAAACCATTTTCCATTCTTCCTCTTGTTTGTTTTAACCTATACAATGAAATTGATGATGATCCATGATCGATGGAAATCATTGCAGAAACTATCAATTCTATTTAATCAAGCTCTATTTCCCTTCTCTAGTTAATCAATTAATCACAACTTGCGTACATGAACAAACAGTGCCTCCATAGACGACATCATCACGATTCAAGGATATCAACGTACTATTCCCAAGATATTAATACCTCTAGGAGCTCCATCGATCACCACTCGATCACCTTGGAAGCTCTATTATCATCCAACCCCTGTTAAGGTTATTTTTATTATCTCTCTCATTTTGTTATTCTATTTTATAAGAAAGTTATAACCTATAGTTTTTCATTACCATCTTCTCACGTAGACTTATCACATTCTCGCTTCTCATTTAATAATTTAGACCACATGTAGTATATTATTTATTCCCACATGGATCATTGTTAACCCCTGATCATCATCAATTGGCCCCCATTTACCTTTAAATTTTTTATTTAGCCTTCTAAAAATTCCAAATCTCTATTTTCGAACCTTAGAGGCTTCTAAATTCCCTGTTACTAATCTTTGCACTATCAAGCCTCTCTATCTATTACCAATTCCCATTTTATTGATCCTTTTATAATATCAAACACTTTCTACTAAATTACCAATGACCCCAATTGTTGCCGATCGGTATCCATAGTTCTTTGCCTTATCTTTTGGCCTCATAAACATATTTGAATATCTATTTATTAAATTCATAGACTCTAGAATTTCCGAATCAGCCTTAGCAAACATCAATATCTCTTTTACATTCATTTATGTCTGTTTTATCAATTACTTTATCAAAATAAACATATTGTCTCGATCTTCGTTGATCCTGTCATTTATAGTCATTTTATCATATCCTATATTTTTATAACTCTATTTTGTTTTAATAAATTTTCTATAAGAATGGACTTTCTCGTAGATGACTGCTCCCGATAAATCCCATCCTATCACCAAAGATTTACGATCTTCCAATCATCCAATAAATATTCATATGGTAGATATTAAACATTCTCCATGAACTCACCTTGTGTGCCACCACATTTGCTCCAAACTTAGAGGACATCAAATAGTAGTTCGATATACTTAACGAAATACAAGAAGCAATTGAGGAGTTCAGTACGATTACTTCATAGAATTTAAGCTTGCCACATACTTAGCCTAGGCCACTTACGAAGATGAACATGGTCTTACTATTCCCCTTGAGTTTTAGCTTTTTCATCATTTATCTTATTATCTTTATCAACGTAACTTAATTGTATCAAAACGAGTTGACACCCTTCAAGGAAGTCTCTTTGGATTCCCAAGATCGCCTTTAACGAGAAACTTGTTATCACATTTTATCTAATATCTTTTGTCTAGCTATATATATTTGTAAATATTCTCACTTGATGAAAGGAGGAGAACTTTCACATTGTCCACATTCCATTATCTTGACATTGAGAATATCGGTGCATGTATCAAGAAATATAGCTCATTTGAATTTCGTAATTTTTTCATTTGATAACACTAATCCGAAAACTACCTTGAACATCCTAGTATGCTCGGTGGGACCGTTAGTCCATTCTTCATTTATATTTCCATTTTATTTTTCATTTCTTTTGTCTTTTATTTTCATCTAAATTTTCAGCTTGAAGTGCATTGTTGTTGTTGCTTAAAATCAAAAATTAAAAAGGAAAAATGATTACAAGTACAATCCATTCTCCCATCATTTTCTTTTTTCTCAAAGCATTGTATTTGTGTGTTTGTTCTTATCGAATTAATATTACCTTTGGGATTTAAAATGAACACTCATTTTTGTCTGATCACATAAATTAATTATGGGTTTAAATAATTACATTCACTTAAATCCCTTCACACACAACCAAACCATATAAAAACATAACTTGAATTTAAAAACTCCTTCCTAGGTGGACCTACTTGGATTTCATCACTAAGAGGATAAGTTGACTCAATGTTCTAGCTGAGTATAAATAAGTTGGTGGGTGGTATATTGGCTAAGCACTTGACACCCTTATCATAACAAGACCGTGAAGTGAGGGGGTAGGCCCCAATATAATTCCTCGTATCAACACTAACATAGATTCAAGCCTCACATACCTTCAGGTATATTGAGGACTCCATCCTTTAACATCACCTGAAACCAACCTTAGACTTCCATTTCCTAGTACCTTCTTAACCATTTTTCACATTTCACCTTTTTCTTAATATAATAAAGATAATCAAAAAAATTCTTGTGTGACTTGTTTGTGTTGTAGTAATCATTCATTTAGTTCATTTTTCTTTTCAATGATTATTTGTTTATTTCATGGTCTTAACTAGACAAAAGTCCCATCTACAAGACTTTGAAAACATGACTAACCATTTATAATAGTCCATGGAAAATGTCCAAGATGTGCCTTGAAGACATTCCATGCTTAATTAATTGATATTAATCATTTTCATCACCTCCAACAACTGATCAAGAACCCCACACTCACCTAGTAGTCAATCAGCCATATGAGAGATCCCAGATCCACCCAATCCCCAATTTTTTAATAGTGGCAATCCAGTCTTAACTGAGATTCTAGATTCAAACCCTATGGTTGTCAATGCCTATTTAGATGAATGAGGTTTAATCCTCCAACAACCTACACCTAAACAATGGCCTCCCATATCCAATGTCAATTTCAACCTTTCCCAACTTGTTAACCCTAATCTCGAGGCAATTATTCAACATATTCATCCTTATTCCACTACTAGTGGAAAAAAAACATCAACACCCACATCATCGAAGAAATATAATCAATTTTGACTTTAATGTTATTTCATCACAAGATACAATGAATTAAAAACCATCTTCCTCACCAGACCCCTCACTAGGCTCATCATCTTTGCAAAATAATACAAACACATCACCTTCCACATCTAGCCCCGTAGCTTCTAGTGTCTCTTCTACACCTCCTATAATCTCGATGCCATCCATAACAAGACCCATCTTATCTTATCATAACAACCAACCTCTATAGTTCAAAGTTTAGTCATGTCCATCCCCATGTCAACACCCCTTATCAACACTAGTTCTATTACTAGCACACATCCTTCTTCACAACAGCATCGATCCCCCTATTTCCACGATTCAAACTCACTATATATCTCAACCATCCCAACCACTCATCAATTCCTCTATCTCATCTTCATATATAACACAAAAATATCAACTTCTTATCCATACTTCCATCCCATTTCAACATATACCACAACAATATAAACCCCTTATCCATACTTCTAACCCATCTCAATATATACGCTAGCAATCACGACACTTTATTAAAACTTCAATGTCTATAAAATATCAATACATTCAATCTTCACAACCTCTAGTCTCACATCCAACATATAACATTCCCACGAGTGTTCCTATCCAACATAATATCCCTTTACCCTATCAACCATATAAAAAACCAAACCCACATACATATAATCAACCAAGATCTTCATCATTCAATCCCCAACAATAACCATCACAAAATGATCCTTTGCGGGAGTTGATGAAAAAAATTCTAGCCTAGAAGGTTCCTCTTGATTCAAGAAAATCTACATATATTTTATATGAATCTAAATGTACAACTATGATATAAATGATATACAATGAAATATGAATGCTAAACAATTTATTTAATTTTATTAATGAAAGGAAATGAGAGGGATAAGGTACTTACCTTGACCTTGCTTACCTCACAGTGACCTGGGACTAAGTAGTGTGATGAAACAAAATAACAGTGTCGCAACGAACCAAAAATAATGTAGCAAAGGTGGAATTGGATGGACAGGGGCATTTGAAGAGGGATGTGGGTGCACTGTGGGTACCATGGCCTTGTTTCTAGGTGTCATGGTCTACGAAAAAGGTCAAAACCTAGTTTTGAATAGGGCTTCACACTTATTTGACTTTAGTCACGTGTATGTCACACTTGGGTCATCGAGGTACCTATAAACTTGAAATGAAGAAATAACCTACAAAATCCTCAAATAGACATCAAATCCTAAAAAATAAAGATGAAAAATGATGGGTTAGAGTGTCCTCATCCACCATAATGGTGGAATTACAAATGAGCGTTACACTACATCTCCCACCCAATGTAGTTCTATGTTACGGTGTGTGAAATATTTCTTCTAGATCAGCTTCACACTAATGATGCAAAGATAATGGGAAATAGCTAGCTAGAAATGCAAATGTGTGGATAGAATAGAATAAATTCCCTTCCTATGCGGTGTGTATGAAAAATAATGGCACAAATGCGATAAATTGCTCCATGTAGATAGCTATCCCTTAATAAGAATAGTTTGGCCATATAATGGTATGTATGTTGTGTTTATATAGGGATCTCTTGTTTGAATTTCAACACTAATGACTCGACATGCTGACTAGTACCTCGGGAGATGAGAGGAAAAACAAAAATACCGACCTCAAATGTCAAAAATAAAACCAAATACAAAGAGGAAAAGGGTGCCCAAGATGGAAAGAGGCACCGACGCCACCATCCAACCCTGGGCACTAGTGTCTAGAGACCAATGATGACATATGAGTGAGAATTGATAGACAGGGATCCCTGAGACCTGACTAGAACTGTGTGTATGAGTGATACATGTGAAAGATAAAAAGAAATCAAGACCAACAAGATAGGCAGATGGAATATAGAATGGGTCATCAGTGAATAATTTTCTTATACAAGATCCATATATAAAACAACATACTTGGTGGTATAATAATAGTATTAAGTGCGTGATTTTGTGTCTACATTTTTCCCCACTTTATGTTGGTGAGTAAAATCTCGGTAACATAAAGTAGATAGAGATGCATACATGAGAATTCTAGAGAATCCCATGTCATTGAAGTACAAAAAAGTGTAGTATAATTACGTGCTTGAGTGAGAACATATAGCATGATGAACCATGGATCAACGTGTTGATCCATGTGGCGTAACAAGAGACATGAGACCCTTATGAGAAGCGCAAAGCGAGATTGATGATTGTGACATTTAATGATCAAATGTCTTAATTTTTTTATGGAGATGTGATGGGGAAGGGAGTGATCAATTCCCAACCATGATTAAATGTGTATGAAAAAATGAGTGTTTGGACATCCTTCCACTAGAAGAAGAGTGTAGGGAGAGAGCTATAGTTTTAATCTCTAACTTTAACTACATCCTCAAAATATCTAGCATTGTAGACGGAAAAGATCAAATTATGTTGATTTTGGATCAAATGTGATAACCCATATAATAACGGAAATGACGTCTCATTTCCCCACTCCACGGTGTCACCAAAATGACTATTTAATGGATTCCATGTTAGGTCATCTAGAAGCACTCATGAAGTATAAACTATCTTCCCATGTTAGGTCACACAGGGAAAGTGGTGATATAACTCCCAAGTTACGTCATCAAGGAGGTGATGTGTTCGTGTTGATTGGTTGATATGATTGAAATTTGCATTTTCAAAATTTAAATGCGTATGATTGATTAATTAGTTACTCATAGAGATATTTTATGCTTGTTTCCCACAAAGGTTGGGTCATTAGGGGAATCACTAGGAAAGGATGTGACATGTTGTATGGTGTATGAGTAAATGTTCGATAATGATGGATTATGAATATAAATTGATCACGTAGTTGTGCAAGGGGAATCATAGGATGAACCCAATTGTATGCCCCACTTTCGGTGAAAGGGTGAATGATAATGAGAATAAATGATGAGCTAAAAGTAAGCACGTAATAATGTAATGAAAACTATATGAGAGATATAGAAAAATATGTGTATAATGGTTAGAAGTTAATGTAAAGGAGAAGGATTGTTTGTGTAATGTGTATGATACGATATTAGGTAGAATACTAAAAATAATGCCGCAAATGGGAGAGAAATCAGAGTAAGGATGCTCGAGATATGAGGGAAATCATGTGATGTGTATTAGTAGAGAAAATGAGTGTGAAGAATGATGATAGTAAAGTGAATAATGGAAAGGTACTATAAATAGTAATGTGATAAAGTGATTAGGAAACTCATTTTTCTTTTGTGCAAGTGTGATAGCGAGCTATGTGTTTGTGAGGATGCTGCAAGTTAGAGCACCATAACTGAGTGGATTCAAGATGGTAGTGACAGTTGTGGCATCACGTACGATGAAAAAGTTAGTAAGTATGATATTATTTTGAAAAATGTGCTGATATTGGTCATTTTGATGATTTTTTGTGAAATTTTTGTTTTTGAATTTTGTGGCATTTCATACCTAAACAAGAGTAGTGAAGGAACTAATGACCATCAGGGACAAGAGTGCCCTAACATGGGCACTAATTTCCTACTCCTAGGCACCCCTTCTTGTTTACGGGCACTCGTGTCCGAGAGCATGAGTTGAGACTAAATTGATGTGAAAGTGAAAGTTAATGTGTGTTTATTTTGTAGATGAGTACATTTATATATGTACGATGTGGTAAGGTTGTGTTTGCTATTGTTTTGTGGTGAGTATAGGGACATCCATTTGAGAGAGTTCTGTGGTGGATGCCATTTGAGTACATCACTTGGATTAGGGTTCTCATACAATGAATGGGATTTTCTAGACCGTGCTAGCCTGCGGCACATAGCGAGGATGGGGGATGTGCCCCATAATATGCCTATGCTTACAACATTGTGCAGGAGGTGGTGTTCAGATACACATAATTTTTGGTTACCTACAAGGGAGGTGATAGTCACACTAGAGGATGTGTATCACATATTGTGATTACCTATTATTGGAGAGAGGGTACAAGTTATGGCAGTGGATGATATGCATAGAAAAATGAGGGCTGCTAGGAGGTATTTTATGGGGACTAGAGTTCCTAATGAGGCCCATATTAGCCTAGATGATATTATGAGATCAGGGGTTTCACGATTGTGGAAGTTTATTACCATGGTGATAACATCATCAATTGCAGTGGAGGGTGGTGGTGTAGGCATCTTATATAATATGCATGATATCTACCACTAGATAGAGGAGGATAGCACTAGGTATGTCTGGGAACGATGTGTATTGGCCCACATGTATAGGGATCTATACATATTTACATAGGAGGAGCATGGGGGTGGCATTGGAGCTACAACATTGTTGCATGTATGGGCCTACGAGCATATTGTAGTATTGAGGACATTTGGTGGGCCACGAGGAAAGTGGGCTAAACCAAATATACTTGTAGGTATCTGGGTTGGTACATGAGGTAGGAAGATGCAAACAGATACCTATAGAGCTATTATTAATTGCAGAGGGAAAGAGGTCATTATATGGAGGCCATACAAAGGCTACAAAGGATGGCAAGAGGATGCACTAGAGCTACAATGTGTACGTCGTATTATGTGGCTAGAGGATCAGTTTCTAGGTGTGGCTGAGTTACATCAGGTTGAGTGGGTTTCACGGTAGTTTGGCATGGCCCGGATGTTCCCCGGCCATAAGTATGGGTAAGAGGTATTAGGGCACTGAGGAGGGTTGGAGAGAGACTAGGGCCCATAATAGGGTAGGTAGTACCTCCAAGTTTAGACGAGACTAATTTGGTATGTTGGTGAGAAAATTTGTCGGTGGAAAAATTAGGTGTCTCCACCAATGTTCATGGGGCTACGCCCCTCTACATTAAATGGTATAACTCTCATTATTGAAATTAAACTAATCCTAATCCTATTTAAATGTTATGGGTGGCCAAATTGGTGGGGATCACACATGGACACTCCAATGAACATGTGGTAAAGTGATTGTATGGGGTACAAGGGAGGAAATTACAATGATAAAGGTAAAGAGGGGGAAATTATGCAAGGAATATTACTTCCGTGAGTAGATTACAGAGCTCACACCCAGTAACTGAGTAGTTCAACCTTCAATATAGAGGAAAGCACAATGAAGTTAGTGGGAAAAACGAATTAAGACACCAAGTTTTTAAATTCATCTATCGAGGACACAAAGTTCCTCTCCAATTCCATACAAGATCAACTATGTTTGCAAAGTGCATGAAAGAGAGAAATAGAGGAAAAAAGAAATGGAAATAGAAGAAGTGTAGTTTTTATTCCATGTGTAGTGATGAATATAAAGCTTCAACCAAGCTATCACAATGCTACATAGTAAGAGTTCTTCAAAAATATAGATTCCCTTGGAATGGAGAGGCCATCCCAATTTATAGAAATCTGAATTGTCCTTTCACCTCCCTCACATGACTCTTCATTTCCATATTCCACTTGTGACCTTTTGTTTTCCATGAATTAAGTATTTCTCTTATAATTTTGAGAAAATACTTTTTACAAATTTAAAATAGGTCACTTAAGTGAATAGGATGAAATAAAATGATGACACATAACAAAGAATTAGAATGGAGAGAGAAATAAGAGAGGGAAAGAGAGGAAGAGGGAAGGGATGGAGGGAAAACACTCCTTGTGACAAAATGCTTTGAATGCCTTGATGCAATCATGAACTTTGAGCGAAGATTTCTGCCACTGGTGATCTTCTACACCGATGAAGATGGCTCCCTTGAATAACTTTGAATCATTTTACCCATCTAGTGATGACCAAAAAATCTATAATGCATAGACCTCCTGGACCACAAAAACACTTGTTATGAATTTTACTTGATGAAAGCTCGAGATGAACACATATAATGCCCATGATGACCCTCCTTGAAACTTGTTTGATGAACTCTTTGACTCATTGAAATCATTATGATCAACTCTCTTTGAATCACCCAAATCCTTAAGTGATGAAGATGAATTCACATGATGTGCCTTGCGATGCCCTACTTTGTAATATGAGATGATCATTCCAAACCACGAAAAACCACCATCTCTTCATGATTGATTACACCTGAGAAACTAGACCAACCTATGCACTTGAAATTCATGTTTCCTTGACACTTACTATATTTGGAAGGGACAACTTACTATCTTTAGTAAGTGTTAGATTTTTCCTTTCTGGACCCCAAATGGTGATATCGACCTGAATGATTATCCCTCAATGTCCCGTTGTGCCAAACTTTCCCTTTGAGAACAACTGCTTATTTTTAGTAAGTACACATGGGGTAACTTACTATTTTTAGTAAGTGTCGTAGTTAGCTTTTCCCAACTATGGCATCTTGAATTATTTATTCTTATTTTGTTCCTCTCACCTTTTGGACCAACTAGATATTTATAGCAGGGGCTTGTGGAACCACTTACTATTTTTAGTAAGTGTCAATTGCGAGCCGAGATGACCTTTTTGATAACTTTTCCTGCGATAATCCCTCTATGTTCACCACCTTCTTTGTAGTCTCTTTAAGTGGTTGCTTACCCAAAGTAACATACCCATATGTAGGAATGCATGCTATTTTTAGTAAGTGCACTACATATGTTAGATTGTAACAAAACATGTCTTGAAACTTTGGGTTTTATTCCGAGTTCCACACTCTAAATTTTGAGTAATTCCTTCGTTTGAACAAGTGGAAAAATGATATTTTCTTTGGAGGGGAAGAATACTAAAAAAACACATCCCTCCATATCCCTAAAAATAGGGACTTCATGGCATGAAAACTAGTTTACATAAAACTATATTTTTTAGCGATGGTTCCCTCCAATTTTCACGTGATTTTGGCCACTGGAACCCTAAGAAGTGAAAGGTAGCTTGCTAACTTTTTCACAGTTGTTCTTAATGTGATAGGGAAGAACTATGATGAAAAATAAGTCCTCCATATCCCTAAAAATAGGGACTTCATGGCACAAAAACTAGTTCACACGAAACTAGATTTTTCAACGATCATTCCCTCCAAATTTTGCGTGATTTCGCCCACTGGAACTCGAGAAGTGAAGAGGTAGCTCACTGATTTTTCCACTACTATGTCATGGCAGCCATTAATGGAGATTGAAATTTTCAGGTCTTTTTTTTTCTTTGTTTGCGATGAAATCAATTCCATTGCGATAGGTTTTTACTTCTTGTCTCACTGGTGAAATTTCTCTTTGATTCGGTTGCTTAGGTTTGACGGGAAATTGAACTTTGTTCTTTGTGGAGCCGGAAGTGAAATTTATTCACTATGAGCATCCCTTTATATGAATTGGAATTTTTAAGGTGATTTTTTAATGGCCTTTGAGAGTGGAGAACTTAGCATTAGATGGTTCTTTGTTTTGTGCAAGCTTGCAGATATGTTCGAATCTTCGTCTCACGATAATAGAGGTTTCAAGAATTCTTTAACTCTTCTCTTTCATTATTTGTTCCTCGACTCTTTCCATTAATATATTATCTTAAACCTGTGAATATTCATGGATTGGAATGTTTTTTTCCATGGTGGATTGAGATGTTCTTCTGCAACTTTTCTTCTAGCAGTGAGAAACAACAAGAAGCGTGAGAAGCGGAAAATAGTTAGATTTTTTTTTCAAATTTTTGAGTTTGAGTTGGGATAATTTTAATTTCCCTAATTTACCTCACCTCAAAGGGACGTGAGGGACATCAATTTTCACAACGTGCCTCAACTTGACATGTGGTGGATCCGATCAGACGGCGAGGATTAAAGCCTAAAAATAGCTTTAACGTACTAAGGGGGCAAAGCTGGTCACATGAGGGACCTTGAGGCATGATGGAGGGTCAGGGTGCATTTTTAATGTATTATATCCCTCACCTCAAAGGGACATGAGGGAAATCATTTTTCACGGCACTCCAGGTGATGACATGTGGCAGCGATCCAACGGTGAAGGCTTTGAGCTCCCCCGTAGCACCCATGGGATGAAATAACGATCCTCCAAAGGTTACATGAGGGTCCAGAGGGATTATGGGAGCTAGGTAAATTTTCATGACCTTGATGTCCCTGACCTTGAGGGATGTGAGGGACACAAAATCCCGCTAGGCTCTTGGAGCTGACACATGTCTTTTATAAATTTGACTAACTCTCAAACTTACTCCAAGAGGACAACTTGAAACAGTGATAACTTGAGCTCTCAATGGATTTTTGATGAAATTTTATATGATATTAAATGTAAATGGAATTATGAATCCAATGGTGGGGGTTTTAGGTCTTGATTCATCCATTTTTTCCTAAGAAAGAGGATTTTGGATCTGGTACTCCACCCGTATGAGAAAAACTAATTACGAGACCCATTGCGCTAAAGTGTTGTGAAAACAATAATTTCACAATATTGTAGGGATTGGAATTCACTTTTTGAAGATGTTTTTTTCTCCTAACTCCATCAAGAGCTCCCTAATCACCTTCAAAAGCTCAAGAAATTGTTTTGGCATGTCCACCGTCTGCAGGCACTCAGAACCCTAATTTTAGTGAAATTGTCCCAACTTCTCTGGATCCTTCCTGAATCTTCCTAAATCAATTCCATGATGTTCCTAGGCCTTTGATTCACCTCTGTGTCTATTTATAATTTTTTTTTCGCTCCATGGGGTTGCTCCAGTCCTAGGAAGGCCAATGATAGCCCTTCCCATAACCGCCCGAAGTTTACATTTTTAATGAAATCCTAAAATCACCTAGGGGGAATGATTGGAATTTCCTAAATCACCTAGGGGATGAGATAACATCAATTGGGAGGTCACTTAGACTGACTGGACAGACTTGGGGTGCCTTGGAAGGGTAAAACTTGAAAAAATTAACACATGGGTATAATTGTCATGCTTGGAAATTGTCAATTTCCTTGTTGCACATTTGCATGAAAAAAACTAGCTCTAGCTTGGGGACATGACATGGATTGAGTGCAACAAAGATGTGACATGGAGAATCCGAATATCAACTTTGGACCATATAATCCATTGACCAGTGCCTTATCCATTGGGCCCTGTGGAGTCACTAGAAAAATAGTCTACACAACATTATTTATTGAACACACACACACACACAAACAAACAGAAGGGAAACAAACTAAGGGGGAAAACAAAACACAAAAGGAAGGGAAATTATGTACAGGGGGTGAGAAATTTATAAAGGCGTGAAAAGGACATACACATACCCGATAACAGGTTGAGAAAATTACATGCCATCGTGAAACAAAGTGGATTGAAGTATGACCTTTGAAGCACAAAAATATTATTTGATCAAACCATGCTTTGGTGATGGCTTTGCATGGCTTGAGAAGAAGAAGGATGACCATAATTCCATCTTTGTACTCATATTGCACAGAAAATGTTCTTGCATCCAATGAACACTTCATCACTTTCTCAAAACTCTTGTACCTTGATGCTTCGCTTGACATCCTGTGATCATGTGACACCATTCTTCCATGTCTTCTAGAGTGGAAAAATTTCTCCTATCATGAAAACATTCATCTTCTTTGAATTGCAACTTCAAATTTCTTTTATATCAACAAAAAAATTAGGAGTGAGAACAAACTAGTTTAATTTCCATTCAAGAACTTCCCCAAACATCTCGATTTGTTGCTTTGAGCAAGTGCTTTCGGACATGGAGGCTAAATCATTGATCTAGATATCTTCATTATCCTTTATATATTGTTGCAGCATGGGAACATGTTCAAGATGAATCAAATCTTGGAGTATGGAGAGTGCAGTATTATTTTGGATCATTTGGCAAGAATCATGCATACTCCCACTTTGTTGTCTAGAGAAATGCTTGCCAATATGCATTCGTTCGGAGTGCATCTTGATATCATTTTCAAAATTTCAGCTTTTGGTTTGGCCATATAAGCATTATTCACCCTTCATTGGATTTTTCCATATGAACTCTTGCTTTTTATTGGTGGACCATTCCGAAACAATGGGAACAAGTTGGTTTTGATCACACTCCCAATGTTCTCGCAAATTTTTATTTTGTTTTGAACAAATTTATTTGGTGCAAATAAGCTCAATATTTTCCATGTTATTATTTCCCACAACAAAGATGTTATCTTCAAGATTGAGGAATTCCAAAGGGGATACAAGAACCTTTCTTCTTTTACACTCATGAACTTATTCGCATGATGTGGAAGAAAAAGATATGTTTTCATGTTCATTCTCATCGACCAAAGTATTAGAGAATTCATCAAGCTTATCCAACTGCTCCATCTCAACATAAAAAATTGGTGCACCAAAATAGGAAGCACAAATTGATTCATACCTGTCTTGTATCTCCATAGCTTGGGTTAAGAGTTCAAGGATGAGTTGAGGATATTCAGTTTCTTCCACAACCTTCAAGATATCTTGTACAAATAGTTCTTCTAAAATTTCCATAGGCTCATTTTTATCTTCATTGGAAGAATCTTCTTGTTGTGCCTCCAGGAGATGGTTAAAAATCTGATCCATACGGGCCCATGATTCATTTGAAACATTCTCGTTCACCTCTTCCATGATTTATGTTGCCAAAGATTCACTTTCTTACAAACACGGGCATACTTGATTCATGACACCTACTTGACAAGGAGAAGAGGTCCAAGCTTCATGGGAAGGGCACTCCTTCAAGCTCAAAATCCATATCATCTTCTTCTTGGTAAGTAGAGAACCGTGTTAGGGAAGCAATATGAGAAGAATTTTCAGCTACATCTTGACCATCCATTATTGAATATTATTTCTTAGGTGAAAGATAAAAGGATTTATTTTCACCGTGATGATGATTCTGCTCCCCAAGTGAGTAGAGGTTGTGTTTAAATTGTTCATTCTCCTCGGCTTTGAAAAGAGAGTGGGATTATTCCATTCGATCATTCATGATTACATTGGGAAGAGAGTTTGATTCTTTGAATTCCTCCATTTCTTCATGTGACATTTCTACATCAATTGAAGAATCGAAATAGGAGGGAAGATTATTTATGACCATCTTAAATTCATCATCTTCATACCATGATGTCGGTGACTTTCTTGCACTTCTTCACATCTCTCCATTTCATCATTAATTGAAAGATCAAAACTTGAAAAGAGATCATCCATGCTTACTTTGAATTGGTCGTCTTCTTCATCATTAGTGGAGTCTTTAGAGAGCATTGGATCATCCATTATGCAACAAGGATATTCCTTTATTGAATATATTATTCCCCCTATGGGTTGTGACTCAAGCCAAATGGAATTGCTGAATGGTGATTCTATCTTCGTCTCTTCTACTTCTTCCTCCATGACGTTGCTTTGGATTTCATCGGAAGGTTCCATGATAATATCTTCTTCAAAAGCATCCAAGAATATTCTAGGAATGAAAACCTCATAATATGGGCAGCCATCGGGTCTTCCTCCATAGGGCGCATCTCATCTTCTTCCTCCATTTGATCCGGTGATTTAAGATATTAATATCTTATCTCGTACAACTAAAACATGCCTCCAAATTTCATCAAAGACTTGTGGTCATCATTTCCTTTTATTAGGTTATGAATTATTTCTACATATACTATTTTCAACATGTTCATTTCTTCATCACTTTGTATGTGAAAAATTCATCTATTGAGCGGTGGAAGAAAGATAATGTTCTCAATTTTGTAGTGAGATGCGTGAGGTTGCAAAAATCTTCTTCAGTGGATCTTGCACCGTCCTGTCTTTTGTCATCTTCTTGAATGCTGATTTGATCTTCATCGGAAGGATCAAGGATAGAATTTTCTTTAGCGACATTCAATAAACTTTCGGGGATGAAAACTCTATGGTACAAATGATCTTCAGGATTTTCCTCTATAGGAAAACTCTCCTCTTCTTCTTCCTCACTATGGGCTGCTTCAATTTTCTCATACATCTCTTGCAAAAATTTGGCATATTCTTGAGCTTCACACCTTATCTTATGTCTCCTTTAAATCCATTCCTCTTCATTCTTTGATGAGTTCTTTCTTCTTTCCTTTGTCAACACTAGTCCGGATCCCATCACAAAAGGAAGGAACCCCATGTGCACTTCACCCTATCACCCATCACAAAAGTGAAAAGCCGAGAGTGCTCACCACGAGGCACGGTCTCTCTTTTATGTGAGTTTAGTGGGAAACATCATCTATGATTAGTGTAAGAGTTTCCAGGAGGGAAGTTAAGACATACAAGAACCATAGGGCTCAGAATGGCCTCTAGATCCTTGCAGTCACTTTAGACCGAGTGCTTTAACAGAATCCAGAACATGTATTATGGTAGAAAGAAATATACAAGCATTCATACTTAGCATGAAAGGAAAGAGAACTCATAAGAGAGAAATATGCATTAGAACCATTGATATTCATGTATATATTATATCAGGTAACCTCATTACATTCATTGAACCATTACAGAGTGTCACAGAGAAGCAGATGCAGTCATGCATTTCACTGGACTTATGTAACTAAGCTACCAAAAGAAAATTTACAACTTCATGCCTAGTACATTCTCTCCTTGAATGTAACTATCCACTAACAGAGTCCTCATAGTAATTATGTAGAGCTCTGCCCATGCTGTCTCTCAAACTCACACTCTCTCTAACCCGCTATATCTCAAACTCGTATATCTTTTACTCCATAGGCACTTGTATTTATCACTTTCCTACACTACCAACTCACCTTCCAACACCCTCAGATCCGGTGCCAAGTGTCGAATGTGGTCCTTCATGCGAGCATGCTTCTCCAGGCCTGAGCTTTCCACTTTATCTCATGATGTTCTTCTAGAAGATTCCATCCAAGGCATGCCCCTATCTGGGCCAACTTGTCACCAGGATGGCACCTTATCCACATGCACAACCGGTCATGCTTTTCATGTGTTCTACCTTGGGTGCTCAAATTGACTAAGTCCCAACCTCCTTTCACATGTGTGTGCATGCTATGTGCTTCCTTAAACCTTTCTCTTGTGTGCTTTTTCCTTGCGCGCCTTTCCATAACTAGGACCTTGCGCACCTATGCACCTTCATACTTGGCCAATATTCCAGGGGTCCAACATCACCCCACACTATGCCTATTCTCCATCCTCGAAAACACACTTTACTCAACCAAGATGCATGCTTGCCTTAGGGAACCAATGTATAATCTTACACTTTACAAAAGAATAAGGGAATGAAAGAATTGGGGAAAGAATGAAGAATGGGGGGAGCATTAATTCAACAAGCTAGGAAAATCCTTCCATAAGTCTACCTCTAGCTTATTCCACACTTTGACCTCACCTGTGCCTTCGACAGGTCACCCACCAGGTGCTCACTTCATCAAAACTCAGGCCAATTCCCTGGGTGCCCAAAGTGTCCATGATCTACTCCATCTCTTTGCCCAGGTCTTTGAGCTTGTCCATCCTCCTGGTAATTTGAGGGTATAGTTCCTTTAGCTGGGCCTTGATCGAACTCCTTAAGGCTTCAATTGCCTCTGATTTTCTCTCTACTTTGGCCAGAACTTTGTCCCTTTCCACCCTGTTCCCCTTGTTCTTTTCTTGGAACTCTTTTAGCTCTACTTTGAGTGTGGTGACCAAGGAGCTTGCCACCTTATCTCTGTCTATGCATGTATCATACATGCAGCCTCCAGATTGGGCAGTGACCTTAACCTCTGTGAGCACTTGGCTATACTTGGCAACAAGCGCTACTACCACCTTCAATCTGTCCTCCTCCTTCAAGTGTGTGGCCACTTCTTCTATAGACTCTAGGGCCAAAGGTCATCTCTCCATAGTGAGGATGCATGTTAGATCTTCTATACATTCCAGAAGGGATGAGTACTTTTGTGCGGGTGGCTAAGTCTGGGTGCTTTAAAAGGATGGCACCCTTGATAGACTCCATTTTCTTGTATACTTCCTGCACCTTTATCTTCTCTTCCTTTAACTCACACCTTAGTTGTGTGTTGATCAGCTCTTCCTACTTTAAGCTCTGGGTCTTCTCCACTAGCTCCTCTTCCTTCTTCCCTAGTTTTTCCTCTAGTACTCTTATCCTATCATTACGTGTGAAGAGTCTAGCCTCGGTCTCGACCATGACCTTGTTGAGTGTGTTGTAGAATTTCTCATCTGAGAGCTCCTGAGAATTCACTAAGGGATTGGCCCCCTTAGATTCTGGCAATGTTATGAGCACTCCTGATGAGACTTCAAAGTCTGGCTCATCAATGTGGGACTCAAACACCCAAGAGAGCATCTTCTTTGTTCAGGGTATGTGCCCTCCTTTTCAAAAGACCCCATGGCTAAAATCCTTTCTATGGGTACAGTGCTTTGGAATCATGTGCGTAGCACCTTCTTCATGTCATCAACATAGCCCATTACTTGCCTCTTGCTCCGTATCAAGAGTCCTCCTACCCGAGCACGTGCCTTTGGGGAAACTTACTGTTAGAGTGGGACCTCCTCCCAGGCTGTCATGCTCTTTTTCAATATTCTCCTCCTTCCCTTCCTTCAGCACTATGTCCACACTGCACTCCAACTCTTGGTCTACCAAGGGCTTTGAGCATTTTCTTTGCTTCTCTTTCCACCACCTCAGTGATCTGCTCCTTCGTAAAACTTATTGCTCCCTACTTTTCCCCACCAACCTCTTCATTCCTTTCCATGTCTCTGGTGTCTTCCTCATCTTGTGCACCCTTGCAGTCATGTGAATACAAACTCCTGCTTCTCATCTCCACTCTCCTCTTCCGAGTCATAGATCTTTGAAGACCTGTGGCTCCTGGTCTTTTTCAGGCTCATCTTCCTTACCATCATCTTCTTCACTCTCATCCCCTCTTCCACCCATGTACTTCTCCATGTTGTCGGTCACCTCAGTCAGCTTCCTCATCTACCCTCTACTTTTTCCTAAGAGGTGGCTCTTAAACAGGGGATTCGGCCTTATCTTCTCCCTCAGGTGACTCTTCCTTGGTGAGGGGTTTCCTAGGTGCCTCTACTTTTGGTGTCTTTTCCTTCACTGGGACTTCTTTCTCCATATGTAAGTGTTTGGCTTGGCACTTGTTGTTGGCATGCTCACTATCTGAGTAGTCTGCACACACTTGGTGCTTCTTCTTCTCCTCTCCCTCTCTTCTTTGGTGTGGGCTTCTTCCTACCCATGGGATCCTCAGGTATGGAGACATCATTCTCCAGATATGCACCCTTCTCAAACTTTGGCCTTATACGAGAGGTACACGCATGCGCGGATCCTCCTAGTGATGGGTAGTGTTATCGGCCTTGTCATCTAGGATCTCGTGTGACACGTACCTCTCCATGTATACGCGCATGCTTTTTCCACTGGGGTAATTCAACTTCTTTCTCATCTCCCTATGCTCCCGGTCTAGACTACCTAGTTCCAGCCTTAACTTCTTTGATTCCTTAAATCTATTCACTCCCTGCTTGGAAGTATTGAGTAGTGAATGCATGAAGGGAAGCTTGCACCAAGGGCTCCATGATTCATCTATTAGCTTGAACCTACCCAGGTAGAAATGTTGATAAACAGTGAATTCTTCCCCCTCAGTGGCTGCTAGGAGTTGTTCAGGGATTCTCCACTCTACCCCGAATGCGTTCCTTAGGCATGTATACCATTTCTCTAGTCACGCCTTGTGGGGTGTTGTCATTGTATCAGCATACTTCTCGAACCTCTTCGTGGGTGAAGGATCCTCGGCGGGGTACTCCCATACAAACTTTTCTAGTGCATCAGGCACTCCAATCTCTAAAAATACAATGGTGAGAAGACATTTCCAAAGAGGATTTTGTCCCCATCCTTCACGCAACTAATTTTTCTTCTGTGATGTATGTGGATAAGTTGTATATGGTGCCTTCTACAATTTTCCTACAGACATGTAACCAGGGTTTGTTGACCTAGGTCCACCTCTCCTAGCCATTCAGCTTAGTCACCAGATGCATGGCCATTTTCATCACGGGGTCCTTGATGTCTGAAATGTCATAATACCTCGACCCCTTCTTGCAGGCATATTCGGTGATGGTCTCTTAAATAGCCTCCTTGTCACCTAGGTCATCTTCCAAGCTATCTCCCTCACATATGAGGCCTGTAAATTGTGAGATAAGCTTGGGGAGTAATGTGCATCTTGTGCCCTATAAAGTGGAAGTAATCTTCATGTACCCACGACATTAACCATTGGTACAGGCACTCTGGTTTTCCAAAATAGGGCAACTCATAGAGTTACAATAGCCCTGCCTTCTCTATTTTGACCTTAACATCATCATTGTATATCGGAAAGCCCTCTGGTGTTCATTTACTTGGTGGGGCACACTAATTCCAGTGCCATTTCCTTCTCTATCATGTTTTTTCGGTGATTATAATCACTTATAGGTACATTTCTTAGGTGGGATTCCCACTCCTTCCCCATCATCACCCCATCTGGGTATTGCATCTCTGCATACCATTCTTCATTTGTGTTTACATCGGGTTCTTGTTGTTTTACCTTGCCCTTGCCCTTTCCTTTCTTGGGTGCCATTGTCGAGGTCTTTTTATTACTCTGTTCTTCCAATTCTTCCAACCTCCGATCTCAAATCCATGTGATATAACTCTCTTGAACCCATGCCCTAGTTTGTCAAACCCTAACTGGGATCAAATTAACTCCACAAGATGGTGCCTCCTTACAACCCTTTTCACACCCATGTAACCCCTTCCTTCTAGTTTGTAAACTCAAACTAGCTACTCACGCTTCGATCTCACAGATCTTTCTTCACACGATCGAATCTGAAACCCTAGTTTATAAAACTCACTCCTTTCTCTATTTCACAAAGTGAAAATGAAAGAGCCTCGACCCTTTACTTATAGTTTTTCTCTTTTTGAACATTAAATGCTACTTCACCTACCACCATACTTTGTTCATTTAATGTGGATTTTTCAAACAAATCCCATCTTCAGCACTTTCACTCACACACCCAACCTTGTGTGAAAAATCCTCCAACCTTCTGGTGCACAACCAATCTAACATGACAGGAGACTCTTGCACGCACGTAACCCACACCAAGGCACTTCTTCTATCCTAATTCTTGCTTTTTCCTACCTCATGTTGCTTAAATGTGCTTTCTCCTTCTTAGTACATGGGATCTACAAGTAGCTTTACCCTGGCACCAACCATTCATCTTCCATCTTTCTTCATATACCTCTTTCAACCGGGCCATTCAACAAGGCTTTTCAACACAACTTCCTTGGTACCTTAATCATGTGCTCCTTCACATTTCTCCACCCCACACTTAAAATGATGCACGGTCCTCTACACTCACAAATTCTCAAAAATAGCAATAAGGTTACCGGCGCCCAAGGCACAAAAACAAAACAACAACGCGAAAGGGAAACACAAGAAAGGGAAAGCATAAAGGAAACTTCTAAACTAACTGGAAAAACTACCTTATTTACAAACACCAAGAAGACTTATTTATAGTAGGGCTTCAACCTACTCCCATTGAAGTGTCTAGGAAACTTCATCCCATCCAGCACTTGTAATGGCATGCGCTCTGAATCAAGGATGTACGAGATTGTGTAAGGACCCAACCAATGGACTTTCAACTTCCCAGGATGGCACAAAACTTAGAATCATATAGTAACACCATCTTCCCAACCTCAAACTTCTTGTTCTGATGTGGTGATCATGCCAAGCCTTTTTCTTTTCTTTTTTTGTTGTTTGGCTCCACCTGGCGAGTGATCGTCTCTCATCCAGCTTCATTAACTCATCAATCCTTTCTTCCAGCACTTGTTCATCATCTAATCCTCCTTGCACGCTATTCATAGAGAAGGTAACATAAATTCAACTAGAAAAATAACTTCCACAAACACCAATTGAAATGGTGTGGCTTTGTTTAGCCTTTTATACATTTGTCTGTAAGCCCATAATACTACCGATACTTTGTCATCCCAATCTTGTCTTCCGACATCACAAATTTTGGTCAAGGTATGACTCAGTATCTTGTTGAATGCTTCCATGGTTCCATTTTCTTGTGGGTGATAGGGCGTAGTCTTGTGATGAGCCACCATGAACTCTGATAATAGGATCCTCATGGTCTCATTCAAGAAATGTGTACCCCTATCGCTAGTCAAACTCAACGGGCATCCATATCTTGTGATAATGTTCTCCCACAAGAACCTTGCTTTGTTGTTGTTACTTGTGTAGTCTTTAGTTGGGGCTGCCTCTGCCCACCTTGTGAGATAATCCATGCAAGTGATGACATAACATGACCCAGTCCTACATGTTTGCTGGTGCAATAGGTCCCACAAAGTCTATCACCCACTTTTCAAAAGGCTCACACTAGGAATAGGGTGTAAAGGCATTTCATCTCTCCTTCCTGGTTTTCCAATGCATGACAATGGTCACACACTTTACAATAATCTCTACAATCTTTGTACAAGGTTTCCCACCACAAACCTTGCCATTAATATCTTGTGCGTGGTGGCATCACCTACATAATGCCCACCCACTTCCTCCATGTGCTTCCTCCATGATGGCCAGCACTCATGCTCTAAGACACACTGCATAAAACTTCATCACATCCCAACTTGTATAAGTCTCCACTGATTAACATGTAGGGTGTGGCATATGCGTATGGCCAACTACTTCTTTTCCAATGTCTTCATTCCATCCGGCACCACACCTTCCTTTAAAAATATTGCAATCTCTTCCAAATCCGAGGGCATGCGCTGCAACCTAAATAGTTACGTGCATCTGGCATTGTTTCCTCAATACTCTGCATCCCTCCCCTGAATCAATTCTTGACAGATGATCAGGCCCACAGTTGCTTTTTCCAGGCTTTACTACAATGGTGAATTCAAACTCTTGAAACAACAACACCCATCGACATATGCATCCTTGTAGAATAGGCTTGTTCACTAAATACTTTAATGCCATGTGGTCGGTGTAAAACACAAAGGGTGTTGCCAGCAGATACTATCTAAACTTGAAGAGTGCACGTAGATCATTGAAAATGCCTCATGCTTGGTTGTGGTATAGTTTTTCTCTGCTGGTGTCAACTTCCTACTTGCAAAAACATAGAGGATGATCAACAATCCCTTCACCTGGTTGTGCAAGCACTGCTCCAATGGTGGTCCCTGAGGCATCTACATGGACATGGAAGGGCTTGTCCCAAGAGGGAAAATGTAAAATAGGCACGGTGATAAGCCTATCTTTTAATGTATCAAATGCCCTCTGTTGCGCCTCTCCCCAATGGAAGGCACTTTTATGTCTAAGCAGCTCCTCTAAAGGCACGGTGATCTTGGCATATCCCTTAATGAATTTTCTATAATAGCCCATATGCCCAAGGAATCCATGCACTGTGCTCTGGCTAGTAGGCTCCCTTAACCCCACAATAACTACAACCTTAGTGGGATCTACCAGTAAGCCCTCCTTACATATGATATGCCCCAATAAAGTCCCAAAGGGTGTAGCAAACACACATTTCTTAATGTTGAGGGATATCCTCAACTACCTACACCTCTCAAACATTAACCTCAAATTGTCACAATGGTCCTTAACTAGACCATATATTGTCCAATCATCCAAATAGACCTGAAGAAACTTATGGATGAAGTCCTGGAATGCTTGCACCACTATGCGTGAAAAAGACAGTGGCACATTCTTCAATCCAAAGGGCATGACCATATATATGCAAAACTTCCCCACTCGGTGGTGAAAGTTGTCTTCTCCTGGTCCTCCTTTGCAATCTGACTTGGTGGTACCCTAAAAATCCATCCATAAAGGAATAGATCTCACACCCAATGACTCCTTCCAAAATTTCTTCAGTGAAGGGGGTGGAAAGGGATCAATGACACAAACTACATTCAATTCCCTATAATCCACACAAATCCTAATCCACCCATCCTTCTTGATGTTGATTACCATCGGACTTACCCACTCTGATTCTTCTACTACCTCAATGATCCCAAAGCTATCATTTTTCTATCTCCTCCTTGACCTTCACGTGTAAATTGGGATTCATCCGGTAGGGCCTTTTCCTAACCGGGTGCACACATCATCCTTTAGTTTTATCTTCATCTCCCCCAAGGAATGGTGAACACCTTTGAGCTCATGGTACCCGACATGGGAATAAATCCTCAAATTCATGCAGCAGATCAATGATCTTAGATACTTCCTCTCTCCATCTAGTAATCTCCAATAACATAGCTTCCTTGGGTTCTTCTCCTGAACCGATGTTAACTTTCTTCATTTTTAAAGGCTCATGGTAGGCGCGCGCGTGAGTATCTACTTATCCACTACCTCGCGCATCCCTACAAATGGCTAACATCTAAGCTTTCCATTCCTCTCCATCAATCACATATACCAACTTTCCCTTCTCCTTTTCCAAACATGCATGCGCTCAAGTTGTAACTCTTATGTTTCCTCTACTTCTTCAAAGCACGCCTCGATCCTGGTTCACCTAGTAATTCCAATAGCCTATCTTCCATCCTGCACTATCCCCCATGGTAAGGCACTTGATATCCTACAAGGCCTTATCAACTAATGGTTTGGTACTCTGATACTCAAAGGTTTGAATAAGGTCAGCCGTGAGCTCTTGCCAATTCCTTGTCTACGGCATGTGTCTCTCGAATGAATGTACCATGTGTGCACAACCCTATGTAGTGTAGAATACAACTTGTGCACCCAGAGGGATGGTGGAAAAGCTTCCACCTTCTCTCCAGACCCATTCACACTCCTGGATATGGAAAGAGGTGGGCTCCTTCCCATGGTAGTCTTTGATGATGGTGGGTACATTGCTCCTAGAAAATCTAACAGAGAGAGAATTCTTACCTCACACCACTCCAAAAGGCTCTCTTGATGTGTGGCCCACCACCGAGCTGTTGTGCTTGAGTAAGACATAACTTAACATCCCCCTCCATTCCTTTCCATCCTTCCACTGAGCTTCCACCTCCTGCAGAAAGATCTCAGGGAAGGCTCCTCCTGAATACTTGGGTAGTTCTTTTCCTCCAAGGCACCTAACCATGCATGCCTTTGTTACCTTGGTCACTAATCCTCTCAACTACCATCCCATCAATTCATAAGTTCCATGTGCCCAATTGTCACATGCCAGACTGGTGGTATCACTCATTGACTGAGCATCTTCAAACTAGATAACCCCATTAGTAGGGTGTACCATCTCAGGGTCTTTGATTGCACACATAAATCCTATCTAGAACTTCCTCCCCCAATGGTTCAATATAGGGTGTTGACTTCCCATCAGCCAGGGGTATAATGACCCATTCCTCCTTGTTCTCAAAGCTGATGTACCCTTTGTTGAACCGAAGGTCCGCATTGTTCTTGTAACACCAAGGGCACCCAAGTAGTCTTTGGGAAATTGTCCACCTCGGTGAGCACCAAGACTTCAAGTCCCTAGTAAACTTGGCTCCCTAGATAGTAATAGCTTGCATCCTTCAAGACACTAATGGGCATTTCCTTAGTCTTGTTTTCCATATACAACACATTCAAAGATGGTTGTAATGTAGGTCTTCCCATCTGATGCCATGCATCCAAAGTCAGAACATTAACCTCCATGCACCTGTGTCAATGAGGATATTGCTTGAGGATCCATCCATCTACAACTGCATTCAACGTAATCTCCTTGTCATAGTCAAGGCTATGAGGGGGAAGGTTCATGTGCAGACCTATCTCTCATGCTCTTCTCGTGTGGTACCTTCTCTCTCAACCAGATCCTAGCAAGGGAATGATATTCTCCTACCTTAGCATTTTACACACCTCCTTGACCTCATCCAGTCATCCTTTTGCACCTCGACTCTCCTTCCTTGTTCCTCCCTCTTGGATTTCTCCTTTAGACACTGGATCTCCCCTTGTAAGCTCCGAAATAACATCCATGGTGTCTTGATATATCTCCTTTTGATGCGTGGATCTGGATACTTTCCATGAATGACCTCCTCCCTTGAAACCAGGGTTTTCTATCTTGGTACCTCTCTTGTGTGCATGGCTTCTACCCTTGTTGTTACCAAGACAGTTCCAAACCTACATCCCGTGTTACCCGAGGCATCCACTGTATGTCTACCTTCTTGATGTTGACCATTGCAGTACCCTTGTCCTTCCAGTGCTTTGATTCATATGCTCAAATAATTCTAGGCACTCCTCATACTTATGCTTCTTCCACACCACGAGCACTGCAACAGGTCTGGGCACTCATGTTTGTAATGTTCTATAGATCCACAGTTGAAACATGTTCCACATGGGAACTCACTCCTTCCTCCTCCACGTTACCTCGACCATGGAATCCTCCTCAAAACCCCTTCCACACGCCTCCTCCATCTGCATGCTCCTCATAATGGTGATCATCACCCTTTAGAACCACTAGAAATGCTGGTTTGGCACCCCCATGATCAATGGCCTCATGGATCTGATCAATGAGCCTATAGTCCTTAGTATCATGGGTTGTAGAGGTGTAAATTTTGTAATAACAAGATACATTCTTCTTGATTGTGCACTGTAGCAAAGGGACATCTACTTGCATCATGGTCCCCATGACAAATTTCACAATCTATTGTCATAGCATGCACCATCCTCTCGGGAAATTATCCTTAACGTGCCCCTCTACTTCACAATCTGTGCACCACAAACCACTTGCGAGTCTCATGGGCTGAGTTCATAGATAATTTTTCCAACTGCTTGGCCATAGCAGCAATCTGAGCCTCCAAGAATGGGCTAACACCAGTATCAACACTACCAAATACCTCGGCATGTAGGGCAGCCTCCAATGCCTCATGTGGGTCTATAAAAGTTTTATGAGATAAGGCCCTTCTAAAAGGGGTGATCAGCCCTCCAACAAACCACTTGAGCATGTTGTGAAGGGTGAATATCATATGATAATTTAGACAAGAGAGTTTTAAAATGTGCATCATACTCCCACACACTCTCTCTTCCATTCCTTGTTGAATCTCCTTCAAAGCGCTTGATGCTCTTTTGCTCAAACTCAGGAATGTGGAACTCTACCAAGAATGCATTCTTTAAAGTAGTGTAGTCCACCACCATTTGATGAGGGTCATACTTCCTATACCAGCTATGTGTGTGCCCTTGCAACGTGGTTGTAAAACTGACTAGCCTTCCTTTCAGGGTTGTGATACCCTTCACATGCCATAGTAGTTCACACTTGTGAACATGTTCCGCAACATCCTCAATGCCCTATAATCTAGAAATGTAGAGACATTTCAAAGAATACTTGAGGTGGTGGTGGGGTCCCTGTCCTCTTGAGCCAGAGCCTTGGTTCCCTCTAGTGTTTCCTCCACCACCTGATCCACCAGGTCCACCGGGTCCTGTGCCTCTAGAGCCACCAAATCCACTAGAACCACTGGGTCCAATAGGGCTATAGGAGTTGTGCCAAGTGCCCCCATGGTCCCACTAAACTATGCATTGATGGTATGTGATAGCACCCCACTACCACTACTTGTGTCCCACCACCACTCCCTGATGCGAGACCAAAAGCTTGTACACTTGCTCCTTGTCCAAAGACTCCTCTGAATACTGGAATATGTGTAGCCATAGAAGAAGGAACTGAAAAATTATATCTCCTAGGCATGGATCTATCTCTTCCACTTGATATCAACTGGGTCAATAACACTTCTTCCTAGTTCGGGAAAACCAAGCACTAGGGCTCGGTCACTTGGGTGGGTTCAGATATGCACCAATGACTCTCCTTTCTCCATGTGATGAAACTCTCACCAGAAGTCGAAGGGGTCTCCCTCACGCACTTTCCAAGATGGGGTAGCACAGACTGCTCAGGTTCCACATCCTCCACGTGAACCTCAACTCCTTCCCAATGTCTCTGTCTCCAAAGATCCATCACACTAGTAGCCTCACATGTCATCTAGCAATCTCCCTTTCACGCTTCACTATACTTGAGTTGTCCATCTCTCTTCCCTCTCCTTCTCTGTCATGATATCTTCCATCTTCCTCCACCCAAGCTCCCTTACCCAATGCTCAGAATGGTTTAGCCGGCCATTGGGAATGCCTCTAAACTCATGGTAACCATCAATATCTTCATAGCTAGAGGAATAACACGTAGAAATGTTCCTCTAGGTTCTCATAGAAATTCAAACTCAAACAACCTCCTGGACAAGAATACGTAGAAATGGCATACTCTAGTGTAGCTAGCCAGTACTCCTCTCCACCAATGATCTATAGCATGGGTCCATGTCAAATCTACATCCTGCAACCTTTGGTAGTCTTCTTTGGTCCACATATGTGATCCATAATGCCAACTTGATCTAGATGCATAGGCTGAAAGCCATTCATATAGTTCTACTGGGAAGCAATAGAAGAAGGTCTCATACAGATCATGGTAGAGGTTCTCTTCTACCCATCTACGTGCATTAAACTCAGGTCCAGTGTTGAATCTCTGAGCAAATTCATCCTCCATGCTCTTGAACCATGATTCAACATTTTCCAATGTTAACCACTCTGTCATTACTCATTACATAGATCATGATGTATGTTATATCCCACTACAACTTTGAAAAGAGGTCCGGCAATGGAACCAAGATGTAGTCATTTTTACTCCCATCACAAAAGGAAGGAACCCCATGCACACATCGGCCTATCACCCAGCGAAAGCTGAGCACTCACCCAGGCACGCATGGTACCGAGTCTCTCTTTTATGTGAGTTTAGTGGGAAACATCATCTATGATTAGTGTAAGAGTTTTTAGGAGGAAGTTAAGACATACAAGAACCATAGGGCTCAGAATGGCCTCTAGATCCTTGCAGTCACTTCAGATCGAGTGCTTTAACAGAATCCAACATGTATTATGACAAAAAAAAATATACAAGCATTCATACTTAGCATGAAAGGAAAGAGAACTCATAAGAGAGAAATATGCATTAGAACCATTGATATTCATGTATATATTATATCAGGTAACCTCATTACATTCATTGAACCATTACAGAGTGTCACAGAGAAGCAGACCACAATCATGCATTTCACTGGACTTATGTAACTAAGCTACCAAAATAAAATTTACAACTTCATGCCTAGTACATTCTCTCCTTGAATGTAACTATCCACTAACGAGTCCTCACATAATTTATCTAGAGAGCTCCGCCCATGTTTTCTCTCAAACTCACGCTCTCTCTCTAACCCACTATATCTCAAAACTCGTATATCTTTTACTCTCATAGGCACTTGTATTTATCACTTTCCTACACTACCAACTCACCTCCAGTGCCCTCAGATCTAGTGCCAAGTGTCGAATGTGGTCCTTCATGCGAGCATGCTTCTCTAGGCCAAGCTTTCCACTTTATCTCATGATGTTCTTCTAGAAGATTCCATCCAAGGCATGCCCCTATCGGGGCCAACCTGTCACCAGGCTTGGCACCTTATCCACGTGCAACCGGTCATGCTTTTCATGTGTTCTTCCCTAGGTGCTCAAATTTACTAAGTCCCAGAACCTCCTTTCATGTATCGTGTGTGCTATGTGCTTCCTTAAACCTTTCTCTTACACGCTTTTTCTTGAGCGTCTTTCCATAATTGGGACCTTGCGTGCCTATGCGCCTTCATACTTGGCCAATAAATTAAGTATTTCTCTTATAATTTTGAGAAAATACTTTTTACAAATTTAAAATAGGTCACTTAAGTGAATAGGACAAAATACAATGATGATGCATAACGAAGAATTAGAATGGAGAGATAAAGAAGAGAGGGAAAGAGAGGAAGAGGGAAGGGATGGAGGGAAAACACTCCTCATGACAAAATGCTTTGAATGCCTTGATGTAGTCATGAAATTTGAGTGAATATTTCTACCACTGGTGATCTTATACACCGATGAAGATGACTCCCTTGAATAAATTTGAATCATTTTCCCCATTCAATGATGAGTGAAAAATCTATAATACATATACCTCTTGGACAATAGAAACATTTTTCTAAAGTTTACTGATGCAAGATCGAGATGAACACATACAATGCCCATGATGACCCTCCTTGAAACTTGTTTGATGAACTATTTGACTCATTGAAATCATTCTGATCAACTCTCTTTGAATCACCCAAATCCTTAAGTGATGAATATGAATTCACATGATGTGCCTTGTGATGCCCTACTTTGTAATATGAGATGATCATTCTAAACCATGAAAAACTACCATCTCTTCATGATTGATTACACTTGAGAAACTAGACCAACTTGTGCACTTAAAATTCATGTTTCCTTGACACTTACTATATTTGGAAGGGAAAAATTACTATCTTTAGTAAGTGTCGAGTTTTCCTTTCTGGACCCCAAATGGTGATATTGACATGAATGATTATCCCTCAATGTCCCATTATGCCAAACTTTCCCTTTGAGAACAACCTGCTATTTTTAGTAAGTACACATGGGGCAACTTACTATTTTTAGTAAGTGTCGTAGTTATCTTTTCCCAACCTCAACTAGCTATGGTATCTTGAATTATTTCTTATTACTATGTTCCTCTCACCTTTTGGACCAACTAGTTATTTATAGCAGGGGCTTGTGGAACCACTTACTATTTTTAGTAAGTGTCAATTGCGAGCCAAGATGACCTTTTTGATGACTTTTCCTATGATACTCCCTTTTTGTTCACTGCCTTCTTTGTAGTCTCTTCAAATGGTGGCTTACCCAAAGTAATATACCCCTATGTAGGAAGGCATGTTATTTTTATTAAGTGCACCACAGATGTCAGATTACAACAAAACAAGTCTTGAAACTTTGGGTTTTATTCTGGGTTCCACATTCCAAATTTTGAGTAATTCCTTCATCTGAACAAGTGGAAAAATGAGATTTTCATTGGCGGGTGAAGAATACAGAAAAAAACACATACCTCCATATCCATAAAAAATAGGAACTTCATGTCATGAAAACTAGTTTACACAAAAATAGATTTTTCAGCGATCATTCCCTCCAATTTTCACACGATTTTGCCCACTGGAACCCTAAGAAGTGAAGAGGTAGCTCACTACCTTTTTCACATTTGTTCTTCATGTGACATGGCAGAAATCTGATGAAAATACAATACTCCGTATCCCTAAAAAATAGGTACTTCATGGCGCAAAAACTAGTTCATGCGAAACTATATTTTTCAACGATCAGTCCCTCCAAGTTTCGTGTGATTTCACCCACTAGAACCTTGAGAAGTGAAGAGGTAGCTTGCTGATTTTTTTTCGACTACTATGTCATGGAAGCCATTAATGGAGCTTGAAATTTTTAGGTCTTTTTTTCTCTGTTTGTGATGAAATCAACTCCATTGTGATAGGTTTTTGCTTCTTGTCTCACTAGTGAAATTTCTCTTTGATCCGGTTGCTTGGTTTGATGGGAAATTGAACTTTGTTCTTCGTGGAGCCGAAGTGAAATTTATTCACTTTGTGAGCATTCATTTCTATGAATGGGAGGTTTGAAGGTGAGTTTTTAATTTCCTTCAAGAGTGGAGAACTCAAAGCAACAGATGGTTCTTTGTTTCGTGCACTAGCTTGCAAGATATGTTCGAATCTTCGTCTCACGACAATGGAGGTTTATGAAGAATTCCTTCACTCTTATCTTTCATTCTTCATTCCTCTAGATCTTTCAATCAATCTCTTCTTAAAAACTTGTGAATATTCATGGATTGGAAGTCTTGGTTTCCATGGTGGATCTAGTTTGGAGCAACAATCATGGATTGAGGTGTTCTCTACAACTTTTCTTCTTACAGTGAGAAGCAATAAGAAGTGGAAAACAGTTAGAAATTTTTTCAAATTTTTGAGTTTGAGTTGGGTGAATTTTCATGTTCCTGAAATCCCTCACCTTAAAGGGATGTGAGGGACATCGATTTTCATAGCACACCTCAGTTTGACATGTGGTGGAGATCGGCAAGAGAGGATTAAAGCCAAAAAAGTAGTTGTTGGTTGTTCAAACGTGCACCCGTGTCTTGGATCTCAGAAAGGGCCGAGGTTTTGAGACCACAATGGAACTGTACCAAAGTTGTGGGACCTTATGAACTTGGGAAAAATCTCTAGAGAAGGCCAGTTCCTCTATCTATTTCTACTACTACTGCTACTCCTAGTGCTAAAAGGGGAAACTAAGCTAAGAATGCTAAGGGACCAGGGAAAGAAGGATAACATGAAGTAAACTACACTAAAAGGTGATAGCACCAGAAAAGAGGGGTGAACACTATCTGTTATGAGTGAGAATGATAGGGAATGCATGAAAGGAGGCTAGGCACAAGTAACATAGCAAAATATGCATTCACCAGATCACTCTCATGGAACACAACTAAGTATGGAACTACAGGGGACTTGAAATAGCACAACAATACACAATGCAAGAGAAGAGGCAAGAAGAAGGAATGAAAACACGTTAGGACAGATAATAGTCATAAAATGATGCTTCTATTACTTCCAAAAATGCATAGAACTATTACAATGATAAAGAGGCCAATATCCACATGCAAGAGCCAAACATAGAGTCTCAGTAACTCAAAATATAGAAAATATGGAGTCCTTAGCAACATGCGTAAGGATCTAGAGTGTCCAACCCTTTACAATGAGCCCCAACCCTATCCTATAGATTCAACACATTGGGAATAAGGAGAGAGAGAAGCGGGAAAAATTATTCGAATCTCAACCACCATTGTTAATGCCTCCTACAAATCCACCCCAAATCTGTTGTGTCTGCATCAATTACTTGTTCGGCACCTCGAAGGAGGAGGAAATGGCAGGTCAGATCAAATCCGATCTATTTGTTAGGGTAAATAGATCATGTATTAATGGTATGAAAATGTTCCTTTATTTTTTCCCATCTAACCTCTCCAAAATTAAAGTTTTAGATCTCCATGGCATAAACAAGGTCGAGATCTTTCCAACGGTGCCAAATTTTTCAGATTTTGAGCATTGAGCCAAAATATATGCTCATTTGAAATTTGAATCGGGTCCATACAAAAAGGTGGGAACTAGCTACCAAAACGGGCCCCCTTTTAAAACTGGACACATGGAGGGTTGGCGCATGTCTAAGGGTAGCCTTTATATTTCACTTTTGAAGTTGCGCCAGGATGACACGTGGCTTCTTCCGTGGCTTGCTCAGTTTCTTCATGTTTTGGCTAAGTCTTTTGCTTGGCAGGGTCATATATCTGACCGGGGACACGCGGCAGCCTGGCACTTGTTTGGAAACCCTCCCCCAATTTTTCTCTTGAATTAGTGCCATGTTGACACTTGGCACCCTCCGTTGGCCTGTCTCAATGCTTTGACTATTCAACCCCGACCCTGTCCTTTTATGAAACTAGACGCGTGGAGGCTCCGCGCTCATTTAGAAATTTGCTTAGGATTTTACCTTTGAAGGAACATTGGGTTGACACATGGAATATTCTGTAGGATCTTAGAATTTTCAACGGCCGCCCCTACCTTTTCGGGCCCTAAACATGTGGCGAGATGACACTTGTTTAAGTCTCCCCTTTTGGATTCAATCTTTGGAGGTGCACCGAGTTGACTAGAAAGAAGGTGAACGTGTGGAATGAAGGTGCAAGGGAACATGTGGAAGAAAGAGGTGTGAGAGGAAAGCATAAAGAGGTGAATGAAAGCATGTGTGATGTGTGCGAGCGAGAAGCAAGTGCGTGACAAGGAAATAGAGGGGAGGTGCGTGCGCGGGAGGGAGGAAGGAAGAAAAGAGGGCGCACGAAGGAATTGAGTCTATGTAAGTGCATAAGAGGAATGCTAGGGACTTAGCTGATTAGAAGGTAAGTCTGCAGAGGTGTGCACAAGGAGTGCATGACAGGATAGGAGAGAAATCAGGTGTGCAGGAGGAAGGTGCGCAAGGGAAAATGGAAGGAGATAGAATAATGTAAAAAGGAGAAGGCACATAAGGGTGCACAGGGAAACTATGCAATCTGCGAAGGTGTCAAAAGAACAATCTAAGTGCGTGCAACTTGAAATGAATAACTTATGGCTAGAATGCGTAGGAAAGTTATCCAAATTGCTAGGAGAACTATTTAGATAATGAGTTTTGGTGACTTTTGGGGCCATCGCTTGCTATATGAAAGAGATCGAAGCCTTAGAAGTCTATTGGGCATGAAGTCTACTTGTTCAATCATGAAAATGCCCATGTAATCACTTGAAAATAATTTCTACACTCTATTCTAAATCCTACAACTTTTGAGAGAAGGTCTGCATTCGGAACCATAGGGATCAAAACTATAGAAATGGGTTACCTACTCATTGAGTATAAAATATGGGATGCCTTCAACTTGTGTGTTTACTTCATGGGTAATTGGGTGATCCTCTTGACTGAAAATTATGTGATTTACATTAATGGGGTTGGGCACATAAGGCATTATGTGGTATGTAGTAATAGGCTTAGACCTTATGGTATCTTTAGTGTCGTATATGGTACTAACAAGCATGTGAGATCAATACACGGATAAGTACCCACCAATATTAGAAGTAAAATACCTTGAGAGACATAGAGCGAAAAATGGGGGCAGAACAATGATGAAAATTTCTTACGGAATTGAGAAGTTAGGGCATGTGTGGGGCTTATAAATTTGATAACCCTAATATTTCCCATTATGGTTCCATCTAATTGTACCACTCCTTTAGAGAGTGACTCATATTCAATACCAAGTTAGTCCTCTATTTGTTTGGGCATCATTGAATTGCTTTCCCTTGAGTTAATCATGTAATTATGTACCAAATGATTACCTATGATCATATATACATAAAAGGGTGGTGGCTTCATATTCTTACCTGGTTGGTCATCCTTTCTTGAAGTGCATTAGTGGGCACAATCTTGTTCTTCTCCTTAGATGATTCATTTGGTGTAGGAAGATCAACCATGATAGCTTGTAAAATATCTCTTTTCCAGGGGATAATTAGAGATTCTGTATTGAGATGTTCACCGTGATCCTCTTTTATTTTCTCTATAATGTTGAAAGGAGTATCCACATATTTTTGTAATAGAGGAGAGGAATTTTCCTTTCTTATTTTCGCAATCCGTGGATTTTCTTTGGATAACGGAATTTCTAGAGTCCGTGGATTTCCTTTGAGCTGCAAATTTTCATTGGATTATGGAAATTCTTTACCATGTGGATCCACATTGTTACACGGGTTTGTTGTGCATTGTGGGTTTACTACACTCTATAGATTAGTTATTAAATATTTAAATCGTTCCAAGTATGCAAGTTGTTTTTCTTATGGATGCGAGACTTAGTGAAGTAAGGGATGGGGTGTTTCCTCATTTTTAATTCTTTTAGACTTGGTGTTTTTGGATATGCACGAAGAAGAAACTTGATTTATCCCCAAATATGATTCACACCACAGAATTCATCCATTTTATAATTCACAAATGAAGCATCATTTGGCAGCTCTTAAGGAGTCTCTTGTTGCGGATCCAGTTTTGTGGATGCATATTGAGAGAAAGATGTGTTTTGCACCATCAAAGTTTGGTTCAAAATTTCATTTAGATAGGTGGCTTGATTATGAGGCTAGTTGGAAGGGAAACACCATTCATAATCTTGCACTCAATTGTTACGAACTAGAACCAAGGCTTTAGATGAACTAGTTGTATTAATATTGTATGACCGTAGAAGGCTTTATAGGGGTGATCGACTTTGATTTTGAGGAGGTGTTTAGATTGGTGGTTTGTTTAGATTAAAAGGGGATTGTTGAGTTGTTATGGGGGTTGATAAGGTCTGATATGTTGAGTTTATTTCCTATTTAAGGATACCAACTCATTTCTAAAATTTTGCACTTATTTCATGACTTCTTATAGCTCACTTGAAGGGGTTGTAGAGGTTGATGTTTGAACTAAACTTTGGCTTCTTGGGGTTGGAATAGGAGATAATTCAGGAGTCTAGTAAGGATCGGATGTCCCTACCTCTAGGAATATATGCATGGAGGTATAGGAGCAAGCTTTCTATCTTGAGTAAGACTATTTTCAGCCCTAATAGCAATATTATAGGCATCAGGTAAGGTTATACCCCCATGGAATGAATCATGACAGAGATGTCACTACTTAAATACCTTAAGTAATAGAGAAAAGAATACTAGGGTGTAGGTCTTACCATTTGTGGGATTCTATCCCATGTCCTTTGGAATCTAATGTTGAAATCATTCATTACCTCATGAGGTGATTTTTTCGTTATGGTTAGTTGGTATGACTTATCTTCAAATTAATTACAGAAAGCTTCTCCCAGCTCATCCCAAGTAGAGATGGAATTCACTCTTAAGCTTTTATACCATTATATAGTTTTCCCTTTAAAAGAGGTTGTCATTAATTTGATGGTTACATTCTCTTGCATGACATGATATACTAAGAAAATGTTTGCAACATCCTTAATGTGCTCAATGGGTGTTGTAGCATTATGTCCAATGAAAAAGGAATTCTCTTCAAAGATGCAACTGAAATTTCATCATATTGAGCTAAAAGTAGAGGACTTCCTCCATTGAATGTGACAAATGTTTGATTTCTTTAATGAGCCATGTATGTGATGAGTCTTAGAACCCTAGAAGACAACAAGAAAGGCCTACCAGGAGGAGTATAGATAACTTTGTTTAGAGATGATGGTGATATTTTTGTGTATCTACCTCTTTGTCTTCTCCTTGGTCACAACATAAAGTAGTCAAAAGGCTCTCCATGTGTTATCCTTTGTCATGTTTTTATATATCTCATCAAATAAAGACACTTTTCTATTTAAACCAGTAGATGCAATATTTGGAGTCATCAGATGTGTTTTCAAGAGCCTCGAAAGCTAGATATCACCAAGATACACACCAAACTCTTAGTGAAATGACAAGAAAATTTTAATTGGTCCCACCGATCACGCCCAAAATTGTTAGAGACCGAAGTATCACCCTTGGTTTGATCATGGAAAATAAAATACTTCTAGTAACATGGGATTATCTTCAAGGTGTGGTACCTTTCTCATTGAGACAAATCTCCCGAGAATGATGGTTTCTTCTCTCCTAGCTCATCACGAACTAACCTAAAATAATCTAAATGCAACTAAATCTAAAACACACAAGATCTAGGGTTAAGAGAAACGAAAAAAATTGTAAAATAAAATAATGACAATACGCCAATACTAAGAAATGGTTCAAATTTGACCTTGAAATACAAAAATAATTGCATATGCAAAGAATTTAATGAAAACACAAAGTTCTAAAAGACATGAATGAATAAAACTTAAGGAAAACAAGAGGAAAACATCCAAAATGAACACAAAGCATTTAGAGGGAAAAGACCACATATGTATTGCATTCAGAATGTATCCATCACATTTACAGAGTAGAGGTTAGAAATATCTTGTAAAATATGAAGTTGCAGAGGTCTGAAGGTAAGAAAATGTGTGGCTCCAAAGAAGATCCTGTAAATTTGGTAAAAGGGAACCCTCATAATGTGTTTAATCACTTATTTATAGAATATGAGAATGGAAGAGAGAGTGGGAGATGAGGTAAATTTGAATTTGAACTTGCAACGAGTGAAGACTATAGTCATTTTTACACCCACCAAGAACAAGGGAACCCCATGCGCATCGGCCTATCACCCAGTGGATGTTGGGTGCTCACCCAAGGCACCCGCGGGTGCCGAGTCTCTATTTTATGTGAGTTGAGTGGGAAAACATCATCTATGATCCAAAATTTCAAGGAAGTGAGTGGGAATGAAACATGCAAACATCATAGAGCTCAAACCAGCTCTAGATCACTGCAATCATTACAAACAGAGGTACTTTAATAGACTTAAAGAACTTAATCAAGACAAAAAGGAAAATGCATAGGAATTCATATTCATATTATAAACATACATGAAAAGGAACTATGAAGAATCATGTATGAATCCGAACCAAGAACGATCATATTCAATTAACTTGGTAACCTCATTACATTCATTAGACTTACTACAACACACTACATTATGGCGGATGGAATTCATGCATCATAACTGAATCCATATCATTTAGCTCTCAAAAAGAAATTTTATAACCCGAAGCCCTTGATACATTCTTCTCCTAAATTTCATCTACCCAAACCAATATGACTCCTTACGGCTTCTCTGCGAGCTCCGCTCTCTATTGATCTCTCTCTCTCTCTCTCTTTTCTTCTACGGGTGCTTGTCTTTATAGGCACCCCGAGTGCCAACTCATCCTTCTACGGCCTCAAATCCAGTGTCAAGTGTCCGAATGTGGTCCTCAATGGGATCATGCTCCTTCGAGCTTGAGCTCTCCACTTTTTCCATGATGGTCTTCCAGAAGCTTCCATCATAGGGCATATTCCTTCCTAGGCCAACTTGTCACCAGTGGCACCTTATCCACTCTACATGCACAGTCGGGTCACGCTTTTCTCGTGTCCTACCCAATACACCAATTACAGCTAAGTCCCGAGACCTTGTCCTATGGACGCACATCACGGGTTCTACTAAGACCCTCCTAGAACCTTGCCTTGTGTGCCTTCTCCTTGTGCACCCATTTCTTAACTTTAGTCTTGCGCACCCATGCACCTTTTTGGACTTAGTCAATATTTTAGGGGCCCAACATCACCCCACACTTTACCTATTCTCTACCCATGGGAACAATTCTCTAATGAATAAAGAACCACCATAGACTTAATGTCTTGGGAAAAGAATAAGGGAATGAAGAATTTAGGAAAGAAGAAAGAATGGGGAAGTGATGGCATTATTGCAACAAGCTAGGAAAATATTTTTGTAAGTTGGCCTCCAACTTGTTCCATGCATCAACTTCATTTTCACTCTCTGGAAGAGGTCACCGACTAGGGTGCTTACCTCCCAAAACTCAGTCCATCTCCTTGAGCATTCATAGTGTCAACAATTTTTTCCAACTCCTTGCCCACGTCCTCAAGGACATCTATCCTTCTAGTAATATGTGGGTATAGCTTCTTTAAGAGGTTCTTGATTGTACCCCTTAGGGCCTCAATAGCTTCTGACTTCTTTCCAACCTTGGAAAGGATTCTATCCCGCCCTGCTCTATTCCCTTTGTTCTTTTCTTGTAACTCTTTAAGTTCTGTTTCATAGTTGGCAACCGAATACTCGCCACTTTATCTCTGTCTACACATTTGTCATATGTGGCCTCAACGATATGGGCAGCAATCTTTACATCAGCAAGGACTTTGTTGTATTCATCCATGATTACTACTACCTTTAATTTTTCCTCCTTCTCCATGCACGTTGCTGCTACTTCTTACGCAGATTCTAAGGCTAGAGGTTGTCTTTCCATGGTGAGGATGTGTGTTAAGTCTTGAGGGCACTCAAGGAAGATCCATACTTTTGCACGGGTGGTTCTAGGTCCGGATGCTTTAAAATAATGGCATCGTGATTGATTATACTTTCTTATAAAATTATCATGCCCTTTCCTTTTCTTCCCTAAGCTCATGTTTTAGTTGTGTGTTGATTAGTTCCTCCTACTTCAAATTCTTGGTGCTTCCTTCTAGCTCCTCTTCCCTCTTTTCTAACTCTGCCTCTAGAAATTTTACCCTGTCATTCCGTCTAAAGAGCCTAGCTTCAACCTCAACTGAGACCTTGTTGAGCGCATTGCATAACTACTCATCTGAAAGCTATTGAGCATTTACCAAGGGGTTATCTCCTTTTGACCCAAGAATTTCCATTAATTCCCCCTATCTTACCTCAAACTTTGGCTCATCGATGTGGGACTCAATTGCCAAAGAGAGCATCTTCCTCATTCAAGGGTATGCACCTTCTTCATCAAATGACTTCATTTCCAAGAGTTAATATGGTGGGACTGTGCTTTGGAAGTGCATGTGCAACACCTTGTTGGGATCATTAATGTAGCTCATTCTTGGCCCCTGGATCTCCATGTGCTTTCCTCCTGTGCACGTGCCCTTAGGAATAGTTACCGATAGACTAGGACCTCCCACGTTGCCGTGATATTTCCCTGCACTTTCTTCCTTATCTTCTTACATCACTACGTCGGTGTTACGCTCCAATTCTTGTTCTACCAAGGCCTCAATGATTTTTGTTGCTTCTTTCTCTACCACCTTGTTTATTTTCTCCTTCGTGAGGCTTGGATTTTTCTGACCCTACGTGCCAAACTCTTCACTTCCTCCTATTTCTTGGTCACCTTCCTCCTCCTGGAAACCCTTGTGCCGTACGAAAAGGAACTCATGTTCTTCTTCTCTGCCCTCTTCTTCTAAATCATGCACGCTGAAGACAAATGGTTCTTGGTCTTCTTCATCGTCATCCTTCTCACCCATGTATTTCTCCAAGCTCTCTATTTCCTTGAGTCAGCTTCCTCCATCACCTTCTATTTCTTCCTAACTGGGGATTCCAGTATAGGAGACTCTACTTTCTCTTCCTCTTCCTCTGGTGATTTCTCCTCTGCGATAAGCTTTTCCTGTTCTGGCACCTCCTCTTTGACTAGGGACCTCTTCCTGTGCGTGTAAGTACTTGTTCTAGCACTTGTTCCCGGGGTGCCTATTTCCTGTGTTTCTTGGGCACTTGGTGCCTTTTTCCTTATCTCCTTTGTTTCCTTCTTCTTGGGTGTGGTCTTCTTCCTACCTATTAGGTCCTCGGGTATAGCTATCTCATTTTCAAGATAAGCACCCTTCTCAAACTTAGGCCTTATCTAAAGGTATACACGCATTGTGGACCTCTCTATAATAGTCAGAGTTAGGGGTTTTACCATTTGGACTTCATGTGACATGTAATTTTCCACATACATGCACTTGTTGGGGTAGACCAACATTCTACGCATCTCCCTGTGGTCTCGGTCCAAACTTCCGAGGTCAAGCTTTAACTTCTTGGACTCCTTGAATCATTAACTCTTGCCTAGAAGTATTGAGCTGTAAAGGTGAATGGGAGCTTACACCATGGGCTCATACTTTCATCTTTCAACTTGAACCTACCAATACAAAAGTGTTGGTATACAACGAACTTAGCTTCTCCTACTATAAGTGCTAGCAATTGTTACGGTATTCTCCATTCTGCCCCAAACACATTCCTTAAGTTCGTATACCATTTTTCAAGATGTGCCTTGTGAATGGGTGTCATGCTATCACAAATGTATTTCTCAAATATTTTTGCAAGTGAGGGGTCTTCCTCTGGGTACTCCCAAACGAACTTGTCTACTGCATCTAGTACTCTGATCTCTGAGAACATAATGGTTAAGAGGACATTACCAAAGATAATCTTGTCTCCTTCATGTGTGCTAGTGATAATTTCATCTACAATATATGTGGATAGATTGTAGATGGTGCCCTATGATATTCTTCTACAAACATTCAACCAAAACTTGTTTACCCTACATCCATATTTCTTACGTGTTGAGTTTTTTTATCATGCGCATGCATGACCATTATCATCATTGGGTCTTGGATATCTGAGATATCAAATTACCTTGACCCCTTATTATATGCATACGCGGCCATTATTTCCTTAATTTCTTCCTTGTTGCATAGGTCATCCTTTATATCTTCTCCTTCATAAATAAATCCTGTGAATTTTGAAATTAGCTAAGGGGTTATGCGCATCTTGTGCCTACAAAGTGAAAGTGGTATTCATGTATGCGCACATTAGCCACTGATAGAGGTGCTCTGGATTTCCGAAGTAGGGCAACTCATAGAGTTGTAATAAACCTACATTCTCTAACTTCACCTTGACTTCGTCATTGTAAATTGGTAACCCCTCGGGTGTTCTCTGGTTATTTGGGCACACTAACTCTAGCACCATTTCCTTTTCAATTGTGTTTGTGCGATGGTTGTAGTCACTTCTTGTCATTTTTCTTAAGTGGGATTCCCATTCCATCCCAAGAAAAACCCCATCTGAGTCTTGAATTTCTACATACCATTCCTTGTTGGTACTGCGGTGGTTTCTTGTTGTTTTCCCTTGTCCTTGCCCTTTTAGGTGTTACTACTAGTTTCTTAGGTGCCAACTGCGCAGGTTATTTCTACACTTAAACTTTTCTTCCTAGCTCTGCTCTTATATATTTTCCAATTTCAAATCTCAAACTTGTGAAGAAACTCCTTTCCAACCCGTGCCCTAGCTATCAAACCCTAACTGGAATATCCCTTTCACAAGATGACGCTTCTCCATAACCTTCTCTACGCCCGTGAACTACTTCCCTTCTAGTTTGTAGATCCAAACTAGTCACTCATGGTTTAAATATTTCCAATTTTTCTTCACACGGATCAACTCTGAAACCCTAGTTCACAAAATCTCTTCCTTCTTCATATTCACAAAGTAAATAATGAAGTGTCCAACCTTCTATTTATAGTTTTTACCTATTTTTAACATTAAATGTTACCTTACCTACCACCGTACTTCAACATCCAATGCGGTTTTTTTGACAAAATCAGACTTTAGCGCTTTAACTTATGCACCCCACCTTACAGGATAAATCTCCAACCTTCTAGTGCACAACCAATCCATCTTGATAGGAGACTCTTGTGCACGCGTAACCAACACCGAAGGCACTTCTTTTGTCATGATTTTTGCTCTCGCCTACCTTGTGTTTTGTTTGCACTTCTTCCTCTCTTGTATGTGGATCTATAATGTAGCCTTACCCTAACACCAACCATCCCTTTTCATCTTTCCTCTCATGCACTTCCTTTCCCAGGCCATCCAACCGGGGTTTCCAACTTAATCTTTCCTAGCGCTTCACACTTCAATTTCTTCCACCTTACTCTACCCCACACCAAAATGATGTGTGGTCCTCTATGCATTCACAACCTTCAAAAATTAATGAGGTTACTGGCACCCAAGGTGTAAAACAAAACAACAACGAGAAAAGGGAAACACAAGAAAAGGAACATACGATAAAGGAAATCCTTAATTAACTTGGAACCACTACCTTATTTACAAATACCAAGAAGACTTATTTATAGTAGGGCTTCAGCCTACTCCCATTGAAGTGTCCTGGAAATCTCGTCCCATCCAGTGCTTGTAATTGGCATGCGCCTAAATCAAGAATGTATGAGATGATGTAGGGACCCAACCAATGCACCTTCAACTTCCTAGGATGGCGCAGAAACTTTGAATCATATAGTAAGACCATCTACCCAACCTCAAACTTCTTGTTCTTAATGTGATGATCATGTCATGCCTTTTGTTTTTATTTTTCTATCTTCTGGATCCACCTGGTGAGTGATCATCTTTCGTCTAATTACATTAACTTATCAATTCTTTCTTCCAGCGCTTGTTCATTGGCCAATACTCATGCGCGTGTTATACGTAGAGAAGGTAACATGAATTCAACTCGTAGAACAGCCTCCGTGCCAAACACTAATTAAAATGGTGTGGCCTTATTCAACCTCTTGTAGGTTATCCTATATTCCCAAAGAACGGTTGATACTTTGTCATCCCAATCTTATCTACAAACATCATAGATCTTAGTAAATGTGTGGCTAAGTAATTTTTAAACGCCTCAAAGAATTCCATTTTCTTAAGGGTGATAGGGAATATTTTTATGATGGGCCACCATGAATTATAATAGAAAATTACTGACCATTTCATTGAGGAAGTGTGTACCTCTATCACTTGTCAAACTCAATGGGCATCCATACATGCTGATTATGTTTTCCCATAAAAATATAGCAGCGGTAGTTGTTGTACAATCCTTTGTAGGTGTTGCCTCTGCCCACCTTGTCAAATAATCAGTGCAAGTGAGGATATACCTGCAAACCAGTCCTTCGCACCACTAGGGAGATTGGTCTGACAAATTTGATATCCCACTTCTCAAATGGTTCCTCGCTGGCTATTGGTCGTAAGGGAATTTCATCCCTTTTTCCAAGTTTAACAAGGCACTGAAAATGGTCACAAGCCTTGCAAAAATCAATATAATCTTGATAAATGGTCTCCCACCAAATCCCTACAAGTAGAATCTTCCGCACGGTTGCATTTCCCACATAGTTTCCTCTTGCAATCCCACCATGTGCCTCTTCCATAATTGCAATGTGCTCATGTTCTAGCATGTAATGGCACAGAACCTCATCACGGCCCATTTTGTATAGATCTCCACTAATTAACATGTAGGGCATGGCGTGTATGGCCAACTTCTTCTTCTCCAAGGCCTTCATTCACTGGTGCCACTCCTGTCTTGAGAAATACTACAATGTCCTCCAAATCTGAGGACATGCGCCGTAACCTAAACAATTGTGCATCTGGCATGGTGTCTTCAATGCTCTACGCGTCCTCCCTAAATCAATCCTGGATAAATGATCAAGTCTGAAATTACTTTTTCCTAGTTTGACAACCACCGTGAACTCAAATTCTTGGAACAATAGTACCCACCGACATATGCACCCTTGTAGAATGGGCTTGTTCACCAAGTATTTCAATGCCATATGGTCAGTGTAAAATACAAAAGGGTTGCCAACAAATACTATCTGAATTTATGAAGCGCATAGATCATCGACAATGCCTCGCGCTCAGTTGTAGTATAATTTTGCTCTGTTGGTGTCAATTTCCTGCTTGCAAAGCACAAAGGATGATCAACAATCCCCTCACCAGGCTATGCAAGTATTGCTCCAATGGTGGTCCCTGAGGCATCCACATGAACATGGAAAGGCTTATCCTAAGAAGGGAAATGTAGGATGGGCGTGGTGACAAGCCTATCCTTTAAAGTGTCAAATGCCTTTTTTTGCCTCTCTCCCCAATGAAAGGCACTCTTATGTCTAAGTAACTCTTCTAAGGGTGTAGTGATCTTGGCATATCCCTTAATGAACTTCTTGTAGTACCCCATATGCCCAAGAAATCCACACACCATGCTTTGACTAGTAGGCTCCCTCAATCCCACAATTACTACAACTTTTACAGATCTACTAGTAGGCCTTCCTTATATATGATGTGCCCCAATAATGTTCCAAATGGGGTAGCAAAGACACATTTTTTAATGTTGAGGGATATCCTCAACTACTGACACCTTTCAAACATCAACCTTAAGTTTTCAAAATGCTCCTTTACTAACCCATATATTGTCCAATCATCCAAGTAGACTTGAAGGAATTTATGGATAAAATCCTAGAAAGCTTGTACCACATTGCGCAAGAACACAACAGGTGCATTCTTCAACCCAAAAGGCATGATCAGTATAGGAAAAAAATTCCCCACTCGGTGGTTGAATTTTTCTTTCTCTAGTCCTCCTTCGCAATCCTTACATGGTGATAGCCCAAGAATCCATCCATGAAAGATTAGACCTCACGTCCTGTCACTCCCTCTAAGATCTCTTCAGTAAATGGGTTTGGGAAAGGATGAATGATACATACTACATTCGGTCCTGTAATCAACACAGATCCTTATCCTTTCATCCTTCTTGATGCTAATTACCATTGGACTTATCCATTCTGAATCTTCAACAACTTTGATAATACCTGATGCTATCATTTTATCTATTTCTTCCTTGACCTTCACGCGCAGGTTAGGATTCATTCGGTATGGTCTCTTCCTGACTAGGCGCGCACCTTCCTTCAGCTTTATCCTCATCTCCCCCAAGGAATGGTGGATGCCTTTAAGCTCATGATACCCGCATGGGAATAAATCCTCAAACTCATGTAAAATATCAATGATCTTAGAGACTTCTTTCTCCGACCAATAGTCTCCAATGATAGCCTCTTTAGGCTCTTCTTCTGAGCCAATATTAACCTTATTTTTCTTAATGGCTCATGATAGGTGCACGCCCGTTCATCAAAATTTTCTAACTCCTAGCGCATCCCCACAGAGAATGCTCAACATCTAAGTTTTCTTTTTCTTCTCCATCAACAACATATGTCATCTTCCCTTTTTCTTTCTCCATACACATGCGCTTAAACTGTATCTCTTATGTTTCTTCTTCCTCAAAGCGCATCTCCGGCCAAGTTCACCTAGCAATTCTTGTATTCTATCTTCCACCATAGCACTATCCCCTTATGTAAGGCACTTGACAACCTGCAACGCCTTATGTATTGATGGCTTTGTACTCTGGTACTCGAATGTTTGAATGAGGTCAGCCACCAATTATTTCCAATTCCCTATTTGACGCACGTCTCCGAGTGGATGTACCATGCACGTGCACAACCTTGCAGGGTGGAGTACAACTTTTGAACCCATAATGAAGGTGACCACACTTTTGCACTTCTGTCTAGGTTTGTCTCACATGCTTGGATATGGAATGAAGTGGTCTCTTTACCATGATACTCTTTTATAGCCGTGGGCATGTTTCTCCTGCAAAACCTTACAAAGAAGGCAATTCTCACCTCGTTCCATTTCAAGAGGTTATCCCAATGTGTTTCCCACCAGACACGATAGTTCCAAGTGGGACGTAACTTAACATCCCTCTTTGTTCATTTTCCTCCTTCCACCGAGCTTCCATCTCCCGTAAAAAGACCTCATGGAAATCTCCTCTTGAGTACTTAGGTATCTCCTTTCCTCCCAGGCGTCGACTATAAGTTCCTTTATCACCTTTGTTACCGATCCTCTTTAATGTTGTCTAATTAATTCATAGGTCCCATACGCCCAATTATCGTGCGCTATACTTTGGTGGTGTCACTTAAAGACCGAGCATCCTCAAACTGGATAACTCCCTCTGTGGGATGGATTACCTTTGTATCCCTAATTGAGCACACATATTTTCTATCTAGGACCTCTTCTCCCAAAGGTTCGGTATAGGGTGTTGATTTCCCATCGCCCGGGGTATGATGACCTATTTCTCCTCATTCTCAAAGATTATGCATCCCTTGTTAAATCGAAGATCCACATTGTTCTAATAGCACCATGGGCTCCCAAGTAATGCTGGGAATTTTTCTACCTCGGCAAGTGCCAAGACTTCAAAGTCCCCAGTAAACTTAGCTCCTTGAATGGTGATAGTTGCATCCTTTAAGACACTAATGGGAATTGCCTTCATTTTTTTCACCATATACTAGCACATTCGAAGATGGTTGTAATGTAGGTCTTCCCATCTGATGCCATGCATCCAAGGTGATAACATTGACCTCCGCACCTGTGTCAATGAGGATATTACTAAGGAGCCATCCATCCATGACCGCATTTAACGTGATCTCCTATCATAGTCAAGGTTGTGAGGGGGAAGGTTTGCATGCAAGACCTGCCTCTCGCACTCTTCTCCAATGACGTGGTACCTTCTCTCTCAACCATGCTCATAGAAAGGGACTAATATTCTTTGCCTTAGAATTTAACACACTTCTTTGATCTCATCCAGTCATCCTTTGGCATCTCCACCTTCCTTCTTTACTCCTCCCTCTGGACTTGCTCCTTTAGACACTTTGTATTTCTCCTTGTAAAATTTGAATGATGTCCATGGTCTCTTGATATACCTCCTTCTGATGCGCAGGATCTGGGTACTTCCCATGTACCACTTCTTCCCTTGAAACCAGGTTCTTCTACCTTGGTATTTCTTTTGTCATGCGCGACCTCTGCTCTTGTTGTTACCATAATAGGTTCCAAGCCTACATCATGTGTCACCTATGGCATCCATTTTGTGTTAGCCTTCTTAATGCTTACCATTGCAGTGCCCTTGTCTTTCTGGTGTTGCTGATTCATATGCTCAAACAACTCAAGGAACTCCTCATACTTGTGCTTCTTCCCACACCATGAACACTGTAATAAATCTGGGCACTCGCGCTTGTAGTGGTATGTAGACCCACAATTAAAATAGGTTCCACATGGGAACTCACTTCTTCCTCCTTCGTGATTACCACGACCACGAAATCCTCCGCGAAATCCCCTTTTGTGCATGCCTCCATATGCACGCTCCTTATAATGGTGATCATCACCCTTAGAAATACTGGCAATGTTGGTCTGGCACACACCATGATCAATGGCCTCATGGATCTGATTAATAATCCTACAATCCTTAGTATCATGGGTTGTAGAGGTGTAAATTTTACAGTAGTAAGATACATTCTTCTGAATTACACATTGTAACAAGGGACATCTACTCACATCATGGTCCCCATGACAAATCTCACAGTCTACTGCTACGGCGTGTACTATCTTCCGAGGGAAACTATCCTTGACATGCCCCTCTACTTCACAATCTGTACACCACATTCCACTGCAAGTCTCATGAGCTGAGTTTGCAGAGACAACTTTTCTAGCTACTTAGCCATAGCGGTGATTTGAGCTTCCAGGAACAAGCTGACACTAGTATCAACACTTCTAACAGCACTTCACGTACACCGAGTAGCTTCCAACGGCTCATGAAGATCTATGAAAGTATTATGAGATAAATCTCTTCTAAATGGAGTTATCAACCCTCTAACAAACCATTGAGCATGTTGTGAAGGGTGAATGTCATATGACAATTTTGACAGGAGATTCTTAAACCGTGTGTTATAATCCCGCACACTCTCCGCCATTCCCTACTGAATTTCCTTAAGGGCACCCATGCTCTTCTGTTTAAACTCAGGGATGTGGAATTATGCTAGGAAAGCATTTTTCAATGTGGTGTAATCTACCATCATCTGATGAGGGTCATACTTCTATACCATTTATATGCACGCCCTTACAACGTCATTGCAAACTGACTAGCCTTCTACTCTGGGGTTGTGATCCCCTTTGTGCGTCATTGCAACTCACACTTGTGAATGTGCTCCGCAAAGATCCTCTATGCCCGATAGTCCTGGAAAGTGTAAATACATTTCAAATATTACTTGAGGAGGTGGCTAAGGCCCCCGTCCTCTGGTCAGACCCTTGATTCCCTCCTGTTTCCCCCTCGACGGATCCACTAGATCGACTAGGTCTTGTGCCTCTGGATCCACTAGTTCCACCTCCGAGATCCACCTCGCCACTAGTAATAGGCACAGAAGCGATCATTCTGGGGTCCCCAACATCCCGCTGGTGTGTGCGGCCAACCGTCGTGTGATATTGTGCCACTATTAGGTGGGTGTTCTGCGCCACTTCCCGATGCATTACCCAAGTCTTGTGTATTTTCTCCTGGTCCAAAAATTCCTTCAAAATCTGGAATATTTTGTGCATCGATAGAAGTAGGAAATGAAAAATTGTACCTCTTGGGTGCATATCTATCACTTCCACTGATACCAATAAGGTCAATGATACTCCTCCCTTCATTTGGAAAACCATGCGCTAGGGTCTAGTCACTTGGTGGGTTTAGATGCGTGCAACGACTCTTCTCTCTCCGCATGACGAACTCTCATCGAAGCCGAAGGGGTCTCTCTTACAGGCTTTCCAAGATGGGGTAGTATAGATTGCTTAGGTTCCACATCCTTTGCATGAACCTCAAATCCTTCCCGTAACGTCTACCTCCATACATCCATCACACTTGCAACCTCACGTTGTCTAGCAATCTCCCTTTCACGCGCTTCACTATACTTGAGTCATCTCTCCTCCCTTTCTTTCTCCATTGCAATGTTATGTCATCTTCCTCCACTCTAGTTTCCTCGCCTAGTGCTTAGAATAGTTTAGCCGGCCATTGGAAATGCCTCTAAACTCAAGGTAACAATCAAGATCTTCATGGCTAGAGGAATAACACGTAGAAATGATCCTTTGGGCTCCCACAAAAACTCAAACTCAACAACTTCTAGACAAGAATATGTCAAAATAGCATACTCTAGAGTGTAGCTAGCCAACAAACCTTTCCACCAATGATCCACAAAGATGAGCCCATGTCGATATGCATTCTGCAGGTCTCGGTATTCTTCTGTACATGCGTGTGATCTATAATACCACTTAATCTAGACACATATGTTGAGAGCCATTCATACGGTTCTCTTTGGGAAGTAACAAAAAAAATTTCATACGAGATCATGGTAGAGGTTCTCTTCTACCCATCTACGTGCATCAAAATCAAGTTTAGTGCTAAGAAAATTCTTCCTCCGTGCTCTTAAACCATGATTCAACACTTTCCAAATTTAACGCTTTGTCATCACTCATTACAAAAATCATGATGTATTCCATTTCCCACTATAACTTTGAAAATATGTCCGTAAACGGAACCAAGATGTAGTCATTTTTACACCCACCAAGAATAAGGGAACCCCGTGCGCGCCGACCTATCACCCAACGGGCTAGGTGCTCACCCAAAGAACATGCAGGTGCCGAGTCTCTATTTTATGTGAGTTGAGTGAGAAAAAATCATCTATGATCCAAACTTTCAAGGAAGTGAGTGGGAATGAAACATGCGAACATCATAGATCTCAAAACGGCTCTAGATCATTGCAGTCATTACAGATAGAGGTACTTTAACAGACTTAAAGAACTGAATCAAGACAGAAAGGAATATGCATCGAATTCATATTCATATTATAAACATACATGAAAAGGAACTATGAAGAATCATGTATGAATCCGAACCAAGAAGGATCATATTCAATTAACTTGGTAACCTCATTACATTCATTAAACTTACTACAACACATCACATTATGGCAAACCGAATTCATGCATCATAATTGGATCCATATCATTTAGCTCTCAAAAATAAATTTTATAACCCCGAGCCCTTGATACATCCTTCTCCTATATTTCATCTACCCAAACCAATATGACTCCTTACGGCATTTCTATAGAGCTCCACTCTCTATTGATCTCTCTCTCTTTTCTTCTGCAGGTGCTTGTATTTATAGGCACCCCGAAGTGCCAACTCATCCTTCTGTGGCCTCATATATGGCACCAAGTGTCTGAATTTGGTCCTCCATGGGAGCATGCTCCTCCAAGCCTAAGCTCTCCACTTTTTGCCATGATGGTCTTCCAGAAGCTTCCATCGTAGGGCATATTCCTTCCTAGGCCAACATGTCGCCAGGCTGGCACCTTATCCACTCCGCATGCGCAGTTGGGTCACGCTTTTCTCGTTTCCTTCTTGATATGCCAATTACAACTAAGTCCCAAGACCTTATCCTACAGGCGCGCATCACAGGTTCTACTAAGACCCTCCTAGAACCTTGCCTTGTGCACCTTCTCCTTGCGCGTCCATATCTTAACTTCACCCTTGCGCGCCCATGCGTCCTTTTGGACTTAGTCAATATTTTAGGGGCCCAACAAAGACAAATATGTCACCCACATATCTTATCACCATTAATTTCCTAGACAGGATCATCATTTTCCTCTATAACACGCCATCAAAATTTACAAGTGAGGGCATGGGTGTCATTTGGTTATTTAAATCGGGTAGGTGAGGTGTTTGAGTGCTTGGAAACAAACAAGATGCATCATTCCTTTTTTCCTCACAAGCTTATGTTACGTGGCGATCTTTTCGTTTTGTGGGGATTTCATATTTCATGTCACAATCCGCAACTTGCAAGATTATAAACCGCCTCTTTCACTTTTTCTCTCGTGGCATCCTTTCATGGGTTCTTAACTTGACATGCTTCCATGGATTTTATAATGTTCTATGGCCTTTTGAGTTTGAATGTATCAATGGATTTAAAAATATGTGGGACATTAACTCTCACATATTTGTGGAACTCTTTACTTACACATTCACGGATTTCTAATCTCTTGTGTTTGGCACCTCGCAAATATTACTCCTTATCGCACTTGCATAAAATCCACGAATTTTTTTCTCTTTCTTCATTCCACAGACCTAGAAATCTATGAATACTACATTTGGAAAACCCTTTTTGAACTTAGTTGATTCTCGGTTGGCTCCCTTTATCTTGAGGTTTGGTGACATTATCCATTGCATCATGGCCTCCACGATACATATTCCCTTTTCCAAATAGTTGAGAAACTCCATGAAATACATTCTTCTTTATATCCATGGGACTTCACGATCCTTCATTCTGTAGAAAATGAATTTCACAAAATGCCAACATTTTCTCCTTTGTCGTATATTTTCACTTGTCTTCAACTTGACTCACAGATTTGAGATTTAGTTGAATTTTTGTTCTTTTTTTTAATGTAACAACTCTATGGCCTTCGCAGCTTCCTTCATACCTATGGTAGACTGATCCTGGCACCCGTGGGAAGGCTTGAATTGCTAGATTTTCATTCCACATATTTTGGGAATCCATAGAATGTCCAATTTTTCCCAACAATACTTTTCAGCTTCTATACTTAGTCATTTTTAGACCTTGATGCCGAGAAAGAAGTCGTTTTAGTCTTAAACTTGATTAATCATCCAAAATAGCAAGGGGTGTTGTTTTGGATAACAACACCTCTTGTTCTAAATGTTTTTAACCCGTATTCTTTTTCTCAATTCTTCCTCCCTCTCTAGAATTCGTTTGAATTCTCTCGCTTCTTTAATGTGATTACTATCGGAGTTTCCACTAGATAAATTGATAAAGAATGTTTTCATACATGTAGTTGCGTGAATTCAAAGAATGATCTAAGTGATGTAATATGAAAATAACTCATAAACACAAGAATGGTGCAAAATCAAGAACCTCTTAGTAGCTCAAGTGGTGTATACAAATAAGAGAATGATAATTAAATCTCCCATAAAAATAGCGGTCAAGACTCCAAGAAGAAGTATCATTCCTATAATAGCCAATCAAATGTAACTCCTATGACACATGATGACAACCTCTGATAATTCATGTAGCTTCTATGACATAAATGACACCTAAGCAAGATGAGTCACCATGTGTAAGAAATATTCCAAGTAAATAAATAAATAAATAAATAAATACAAGGAAAATAATATTCTACACTAACACCCTCCCTAAAGTGTAGCTTAGGTGGGAAAAATAAAAATGGGTCCCGACAACAAGGCCTGATGAGGTACCCAAGTACAATGAAACTCTTAGAAAGTGGAGAAAAGGAGAAAACCCATTGGAAAAAACTCCCCCAAAAAAAAAAAAAGAGAGAGGGAGTAGAAGGCCCCCGAGAAGATGACGGTGATGTATCATGCACCCCAAAAAGAGCTCGTAAGTGAATAAACTTGCTCTCAACAAAGGGTTTGGTGAAGATGTCAACAATATGCTCCGATGTTTAGCAATATCTGAGATCGATGACCTATTTATTAATCAACTCTCGATGAAATGCATGTAAAGCTCGTTGTGTTTGGTCTATTAGTGTTTAACCGGATTCTTGCAAATCTAAATGGTGTTATGGTTGTCACAAAAGATGATTGTGGGTCACTTGTATTGAATACTAAACTCTGCCAAAATCCCCTAAAGCTAAATAGCCTTTGCGGCGATTTTCTGACTCCTCTATATTCGGCCTTAGTAGATGATAAAGAAATAGCATTTTACTTGCTGCTTCACTAATTAATAGGGACATATCCTAATGAGAAATTGTATCCTGAAGTGGAATTTTTTATTCCAAACAGTCTTAGCCTTGTCGAATTTATGTATCCAACCAATTCAACATCAATACCAGCTCCGTAGTGAATCCCGAATATGTGTTCCCTGATTGTAGTGCAAAATCCTCTTAGTTTCTTTCCAGTGCAACTCATGAGGCTCTTGCATGAACCTAGAGACCATACCTACGCCTATGAAATGTTGGGTCTAGTGTGAGTCAAATATATAAGGTTTCCTACAAGTTGTCGATATAAGGTAGCATCAACCAATGGTGAAGTACAATCATCCTCAAGCTTGACTCCAGATAGAAAGGGAGTTAGAGTTGGCTTACAATCAGCCATGTGAAATCGAGCAAGTAAATCAAGAGCATACTTAGGTTGTGTAATGGATATCCCTGAGTTAGACTATGAAATCTGAATCCCAAGGAAGTAATGCAACAATCCTAATTCAACCATACAAAACTTGTCTTGTATAGCTTCTTTCACTATTGCAATGGATGATGAAGATCTCCTTGTGATCAAAATGTCATCAACATAAAGTACCAGAATTAAAAGTGAATCATCCTGCCACAAAATGTAAACATTTGGATCAGAGTGACATCTAGTGAACCTTGCAGTGAGAAGAAAGGAATCCATCTTGGCATACCAAGCCCGAGGGGCCTATTTGAGGCCATAAATAGATTTCCTAAGCTTTCATATTAAAGAAGAATCTTGAACAAAGCTTTGTGGCTGCTCCATGTAGATCTCTTCCTCTAGGTCACCGTGAAGAAAAATATTCTTCACATGGACATATGGTGAACATCCCAGGTGATGAGTTGCGAAATGGAAAGAGTGAGTCTGATGGAGTTAATTTTGATGACTGATGCAAATGTCTTAGTGTAGTCACTACTTGGAACTTGTGAAAAACTTTTGCTACCAAACGTGCTTTGAACTTGTCAATGGACCCATTGTTGAGTTGTGGAGCTCAATTACATCGGAGTAGCATGCAATATGAAACTTGTTGGAAAACACAATAACTGACATTAGTTATTAAGGGACCAACATCGGTCACCTATGACCGGCATCATCTACCTATGACTAATATTGGTCGAGCAAGGAGGAACCGGCATCGATTAGGGATAAATGGTGTCGCTTACATGTGTGTGGGTGTTTTAATTAACTCACGAGAATTAGATCTATTTTTAGTATTAAAGCAGATCTATTGATTGTAATTGCATGGCTAAGTGCTCTAAGTTTGTATACGCCTATATAAGCATAAAAGCTAGGGTTTAGAAGTAAGAATTAAGAAGAACTTGCAAAATTTGATGATTATTATGAGAATAATTGTGAGAGATAGAATTCTTGGAGAAGAAGAAAAAGCTTGAGTGAAAAAAGTATAGTACATCTGAGAGGTGTGGAAGATTGTAAATCTTCAATTATATATCTTGTCAAAGTTTTGGATAATAGATTGGGTTGTTTCTTGGTTCACGTAGCCCACACTAGGTGAACCACATTAAATTTAGTGTTGATTTATATATCTTGTTTTATATATTTATTACGGTAGAATATCCACTTTTATTTACATATATGCTTAGATCGATATATTATCTCATACAACCATGTGTTAACCTCAACAACCTGTATCAAAGCTTTGTTTGAGGTTTTTGTGTGTTGAAAAATTTACTCACAAAGAGTTTTCTGATTGAATGGGAGCTATAATAATGGCAAAAGAAAACAAATACAAGGTAGATAAGTTTGGCGACCGAAATTATCAATTATAGAAGATGTAGATTGAGGATTATCTATATCAAAGAGATTTGTATTTACCATTGGATGAGAATTCTAGACCTACGAAGATGACTGATGAAGAATGGAAGATTCTTAATAGAAAGGCTTTGGGATCTATAAGATTGAGTCTGGCAGCATTTGTGGCTTCCAATATTACAGAAGTGACTTATACGATAGGGTTAATGAAATCTCTTACTAATTTATATGAAAAACCTAGTGCTTTAAATAAAGTTTATTTGATGAAGAAATTATTTAGTTCTAAGATGCGTGAAGGTGGATCTGCATCTAGTCAGTTGAATGATTTCAAATCTATTATAAATTAGTTAAAATCGGTTGATATACCATTTGATAATGAAGTGAAAGCACTTTTTTATTATTTTATTTGCTTGATAGTTGGGATAACTTGGTAATGGATGTTAGTAATACAACATCTGCTAATAATATTTTGAAGTTTGATGATGTGGTTAGTATAATCTTGAATGAAGAAATTTGTAGGAAGAGTATAGAGGAATCGTCATTTGGGAATGCTTTAAATGTAGAAAGAAGGGGCAGGCAGAAGGAGAGATCCAAGAGTAAGAGTAATGGGAAATCAAAGTCAAGGGATAGTAGATCTAAATCCAGAGGTAAGGGAATTACTTGTTGGAAATGTAGAAAGAAAGGACATGCAAAGAAAGATTATTGGTCAAAGGATAAAGAGAACCAACAACCAGAAAAAGGTAAAGAAGAAAATCTTGTTGCATCAGAGGTAATGCAAGATACTCTTATTATTTCTTTAGATAATAGAATTGAATCATGGGTTTGAGATTCAAGAGTTTCTTTCCATGCAACCCCTGATAAGGGTTATTTCAAAAATTATGTCTAGGGTAATTTTAGACATGTTTATTTGGGTGATGATAAACTTTGCAGTATTATTGGTAAAGGGTAAGTTTATCTAAAATTACGAATGGAAATACATAGATATTGAAAGATGTGAGGCATGTGCTAAGTCTCAAAACGAATATTTTTTCTGCAAGGCAACTAGGTGAATCCCGTTGCATGGTTACATTCACAATGAGACTCTTGGAAAGTCACCAAGGGTGCTTTTGTTGTGGTAAGAGATAAGAAGGTAGGGATGTTATATTTATCTACATATGTTACTAATTCCTTTTACGCATTATTTAATTTAGATTCGATGATGCATGTAGCATAATCGGTTGGGCCATATGAGTCAAAAAAGAATGCGAGATCTTAAAGGCTAAGGGTAAGTTATCAAATTTGAAAGATTTAGATCTTGATTTCTATGAGCATTGTGTCTTTAGAAAGAAAAAGAGAGTGAAATTTCACAAAGTTAAGGCAACTAAGGAGTAGAAATTGGAGCTTGTACACTTAGATGTGTGGGAACCAGATCAGGTAGCTTCTCATGGAGGATCCCAGTATTATGTTACTTTCATTGATGATGCTACAAGAAAGGTATGGGTTTATTGCATTAGACATAAAGCTGATGTTTTTATACTTTTAAAAGATGGAAATCTCTTGTTGACAATGAATCAAATTCAAAGTTAAAGTGTCTTAGCTCGATAATGGTGGTGAATACTTGTGTGTGAGGCCTTGATGATTAGTGTTGAATGAATGTGATATGTAGAGAAAGAACGGTTCCAAGAACTCTATAGGAGAATGGTGTTGCAAAAAAACAATGAGCGGGACAATCATGGAATGTGCTAGAAGTATGAGAATACATTTTGGATTGTCTTTGTAGTTTTAGGTAGAAGCGATTGATACAGTGGTTTATTTGATTAAACGTGGACCTTGAAGTTCACTAGATGGAGGAATACCGAGAGGAAGCTTGGACCGGAAAAGATGTAGATCTTTCTTTTCTTAAAGTTTTTGGTTCGAAACTTTTGTGCATATTGATAAGGAAAATAGGAAAAAGTTGGATGCAAAATCCAAGAGATGCACTTTCATTTATTATGGATCTGGTGATTTCAAATTCCATTTTTGGGATTTAGAGAATTCTAAAATTATTAGGAATCGTGATATTGAATGGAATGAAAAGAGAATATACAGAGATCAAATTTTGGTACCCAAGGACGAACCGGTTGAGAAGTTTGTGAATGAAAATGAACTCTTGGATTTAAAATTAATACCAACATGGTTACACCGTAAACCAATGTCGGTGACCCACGATTGACATCGGTCAGCAAAACCGTATCGATAATAGAAGAGCGAAACTAGAATCGATTAGCGAGAACCAATGTCGATTCTGGTGACCAATGTCATCTAATAGATTTGGAAACAAATATCCAAGAGGTCCAAAATGACCCTCTGGTACCCCAAACTCCTGTGAGAAGGTCACGAAGGGTAAGTAAACCTCCAGAAAAATTTACACCTCTATTTTATTTATTATTGACTAATAATGGTGAACCAATTTTTTTTAACAAGCGATGCGGGATAAGACATGCGTTCGGTGGGAGCATGACATGGATGAGGAGATGGACTCCTTGGAACAGAACTAGACTTGAGATTTGGTTAAGTTGTTAGTAGGTAAGAGGACATTGCAGAACAAGTGGGTTTACAAGATCAAGGAAGAAGAGGGTGGACAGAAAAGGTACAAGGCAAGGCTTGTAGTAAAGGTATTTGCACAGAAAGTAGGTATTGATTTTGGTGAAATATTTTCTCCTATTGTTAAGATGACTTTTATTCGTACTATATTGAGTTTAGTTGCAGTAGAGGATTTGCATTTAGAGAAACTAGATGTGAAGACGAATTTCCTTCATGGTGATTTGGATGAAGAGATTTATACGCAGCATCAACTTGCTTATGAAGTCAATGGTAAGGAGAAATTAGTTTGCAAGTTGAAAAAGAGCCTATATGGGCTTAAGCAAGCTCCAAGGCAATAGTATATGAGGTTTGATAGTTTTATACATGATCATGGTTACTTGAGATGTGAATCTAACCATTGTGTATATTTAAAAAAGCTTGAAAATGGGAACTATATTATTTTGTTATTGTATGTGGATGATATGTTTATTGCATGATCTAGTATGCAGGACATTGGTGAGTTTAAGGTAAAGTTAGCTCACACATTTGCTATGAAGGATTTAGGAGTTCCAAAAGAATCATTGGCATGCAAATACACAGAGACAAGAAGAACAAGAAATTGTATTTGTCTCAGGAGGATTATATCTACAGGGTGTTAGAAAAGTTCAAGATACAAAATGCAAAACTTGTTAGTACACCTATGGCTAGACACTTCAAATTGAGCAAAGATCAGTGTCCATCATCACATGAGGAGGTCAAATACATGACACTAGTGCCATATGCTTCAGCAATTGGGAGTCTCATGTATGTTATGGTTTGTACCAAACCAGACATTGCATAGACAGTGGGAGTTGTGAGTAGATATATGGCCAATCCAAGTAAAGAGCATTAGAAAGAAGTCCAATGGATACTCAGGTATTTGAAAGGGACATTTAGCATGCAGTTATGCTATGGAGGTTAGGATATTTCATTATGTGGCTATGTTGATTCGGATATGGCTGGAGATCTGGATGGTAGGAGGAGCACTACTGGATATATTTTCATAGTAGGTGGGACGGCAATTAGCTGGATTTCAAGATTGTAGAAGGTTGTGGCTTTGTCTACTACAGAGGCAGAGTATGTTGCAGCTACAAAGGCTAGCAAGGAGATGATATGGATGAGTAGGTTCATGAAATAGTTGGGAAAGGAGCAAGATGATTGTAAAATGTTCAGTGACAATCAGAGTGCAATTCATTTGGCAAAGAACTCAACATTTCATTCAAGAATGAAACACATTCAATTGAGGTATCACTTCATACAATTATATGAAGGATGGGAAGTTGAATCTAGAAAAGATTCATACAAGTGAAAACCCTACGGATATGCTAGTGAAGCCATTAGCAAATGAGAAGTTGGAACTACACTCCACTTCGTTGGTCTTGAGTTTGAGACTTTGAAGGAAGAAAAAAACTAAAGAAGGATCCAAGAATGACGTTGTTCAGGTATAGTGTAGTAATTAAACTCCAAGGGAGATTGTTGAGTTGTGGAGCTCAATTACTTTGGATTAGCATGCAATATGAAACTTGCTGGAAAACACAATAACCGACATCGGTTATTAAGGGACCAAAGACGGCACCTATGACAGGCATCGGTCGGAAAGGAGGAACCGACATTGGTTAGGGCTAATCGGTGTTTGTGCGATGGAAAAGTGACATGCGAGCATGTGAATCTACGAGTAACTCTTCCTCGTACCCGACCTCCCGAGGTCATGCTGAGACGGCCGGTGAATGTGGAATATATATGGATACAGACAAACTAGTGGGGCAATCTTATATCCTCAATACGCAATAATGGAATTTGTGAATCTAAGGCGAAGAAGGCCCTCCTAACTTGAATTGGTGTAATGGATCATTCGGATATAATAGTTGTTCGAGGCTCCAATCAATGTCGAGCTCTGCCAAGATCCTGTTTATTGGGCTGTTGGATACGTGGGAAGTGACCTATGGGAGCTTCGTGTATATTTCCAGACAAGGTCATGAAAAATGGTGATGGGAGGTGTAGTGGATTCTTCGGGGTTTTATGGACGATTCTCTGGTCTAGTCCAGAAATCTTTAGCTTGATTGTTCTTTATGTTTAATAAGGAGAATTATGTAATAATATCTGGTGGAAGTGGTGAGGACCTAAATACTAGTGTTCATAAACTAACATCAATGTTTGATTGATTAGTAGGCCCGTTGGGTTGTGGGACCTGTGGATCATAACCGTAAGTTCGTGGTTGTGTCGGACCTCCTATGGTCATGTGAAGAGTTAATCCCTCCTTTTGATTATCCAATAATCATACGCCTTTTCAGCCTCTATGTTTAGAACTAGAAGTTGTGTAATTTTCTCAAAATACCTTACAGGTGTTCTGTAACTTGAATGCGTAAACTAGTATCTATGTCAATGAGGAGGTCTCCTGCGTTAGGTTGTGGAACTAAAGGATCGCAACCAAATACTTGTTCTCTTTCAAGTCCTTGTACAGTCATACGGATATCCTATCAAGGCAAGTCTATAGTTAGGATGATTTGACCAAAATGTGTATGCCTTGTCATCTTCAATATTTAACTCTCTCAGTTGTTCACTAATTGCTCGTAGGTTCGCGTTGCTCGAAAGACCTGTATCCTAAGGTCTTGATCTATATCAGCTAGTGTTGTGGGGAGATTTGGTTGAGGCACTATTGGTTCAAATATGTATTCTCTGGGCTCTCTAGGTCCCATGATTGTCATACAAAATGATTCAACTTTTAACTAAAACTAATAAACTAATTATGAAAGATGTATCTACACTATGCATGCATTCTTTTATTTTTGTATTTTCGATGAAGTATTTTAACAAAATTAAAAGAGCAACTATTCTAATATATTTAGAAAATGGACAACTAATCTAGTAATAGAATTAAAACAAACAAAGTAGCCCAGTGTGGCTATTTTCCTGTGCAATTGTGAATTTATCCTAAATATCTAAGTAACTAATTGTTTTAAATTGAAAGACTCTTGATCCTACCTCAAAAGTGAGGAATGAATCACAGTTTCTCAAAAACTATTAATCCCCACAAACTGGCGATATCGAGAGCGAGCTTTGATTGAAATAAGATAATTTACTATATTTGATACGTTGTAACTAGAACTTTGATAGCTCAAACCTGGAGTTTATAGAAAAGTGGTAAATCCAGTTGCGTGTGACTTTGTCCCCTCAATGTGATCTCTCGTTCCTTCGTGTTCTCTTGAATCCAGAAAAGCATGTATATGATAGCATCAGTAGAATAAGGCACTCAAACAATGGCAGCTTTGGATATAGACTGAATACAATGTGAGTAAGAGAGAGATAGTGCAAGTGAAAAGAGCTTGACTATGCAATTCCTAGCGGGATTTATTGCGGGAATACAACACAAATGCATCGAGAGTTTTAGAAACTATCTTTTGTGACTAAACAAAACCTGCAACTCTAAATGGATTCCAATCTAAGAATGAAACTATCTTATTCTAAACTGACTTGCATGGAACAACAATGAAGCAAGATTGAAACAAGAAGATCGAATGACCTCTAAACAACAAAGGAAGACCAACAATGGATGCAAAACATGAAACTATTGGAATTCTAAGCAAGAAACTCAAAAGACTGAATGATTAAACAGAGAAGGAGAGGGGCCATTTGTTTGAAAACAAGTTGGCTATTTATAGCAAATGCATTCACTAGAAGGTAACTTGGAATGGAACTCTTTTACCATTAAACAAAGTGAAAACACTATTCACAGGGCGGCTAAAACATAAATGCAAAGAAAAGTAGCTAAAAATGCGGATAGAAATTGAAATTTTACGTTTGACGTGATCGTTGGAACTTTCTGGAAAATGTGCACAGGACTCACCGCCCCGTGTGGGCGGATTACATGATCACCACCTGTCACAGGCGGCGGTCATGGGACCGCCGCCAGCAGGCGGTGGCGGTCTCGTCACTTAAGACCAAAATACAAGGAAAAAGGGGGGCAGAGGGCAAAACAAAGCACGCGGAGGCCGGGTGAGGCATACGGGATACAAACGTATACTTGGTGAGCTTTTTTGGATCCCGAACACCTTACGAGGAGACCTGTATCATCATTGGGGTATGTGTAACATCTTTCCGTGGTGCAGTACCCTACAATTTTGGGTACGTCAATGTCGGTTACCTATGTGTGGATGTTTTAATTAACTCACAAGAATCGATTTATTTTTAGTATTAAAGCGATTTATTGATTATAATTACGTGGCTAAGTGCCCTAAGTTTGTATATGCCTATATAAGCATAAAAGCTAGGGTATAGAAATAAGAATTAAGAACTTGTAAAATTTGATGATTATTGTGAAAATAATTGTGAGAGAGAGAATTCTTGAAGAAGAAGCAAAAGCTTGAGTGAAAGAAATTATTGTACATCTGAGAGGTGTGGAAGATTGTAAATCTTCAATTGTATATCTTGTCAAAGTTTTGGATAATAGATTGGCTTGTTTCTTGGTGGATGTAGCCCACACCGAGTGAACCACATTAAATCTGGTGTTCATTTATATCTCTTGTTTTGTATATTTCTTCTAGTAGAATATCTACTTTTAATTGCATATATGCTTAGATCGATATATTATCTATACAACCGTGTGCTAGCCCCAACACCCATTAGCTACATACTTGGTCCGGTATATCCACTTGCATCGAACCATCTTCCTTCCCTTATGAAGGTGTGTCAAATCCCAAGTGTTGTTCCTAATCAAGTATCTATACTTCTCCCGCATAGTTGTGTCCCACTTGGGATTTTCTATACCTTGTGAAAGGTCGGTGGATCGGAGGTATAGGCAAAGAAAGCATGTGGCCCACCCCTAAACTTTGAACGTGTATGTCTGACATTTATAGGATCCCATGCCCAAGTACTGCACTTTGTAATGTCTTTCTAGCCCAAAGAGGACCAGAAGTAGGAGTGTCAGGTATAGACTCTTCATCATCTGAGTCGTGGCCAAATGTGGAAGAGATGAAGCTCCATCACTACTCTCATTGTCGGAGCTAGAAGAAGAGTCCTCAATAGTAGAGATTTGCTCAAGAAGATGTTGAGACTCACCAAAACTATCGAATCATCCTCATAAAACCCAAGTGAAGCCGATGGGAGTGGAGGAATTTCAAGTGTTGAATCGGATGGACCTTTCGATATTTGAAACTCCTCTCAATGAAAAACTCATGTGTGGTTGGATGAAGAAGCTTATATCCCTTAACACCATTTGGGTATCCCACAAAGATGTAAGGCCGACTCTAAGGTTCCATAGCCTTATGTTTCCTTTTAGGGATGCAAGTCATAGCTAGAGATCCAAAGACCCTGAAGTTCTTAACTAATGGTTTCCAACCATGCCAAGCTTCAAAATGAGTGACTCCTTTCAAGGCTTTATGAGGGACACGGTTTTGGATGTAATTCACATAGTTAATGGCTCAGTAGCAGATATTGTGGTGCCAATGATTTAGAGTAAAGCATACAATTGGCCATCTCTTTCAAAAACTCATATGAAATTGTTTGTTGTAATGCAATCCCTTTTGTAGTGCAAAACTGCTCAAACTTGTTACTAATATATTCCCCACTGTTATCTATCTGCATAATCTTGATGACTTAGACCCAAGTGTACCTCGAGAAATCATCAATGAAGGTGAGAATGTATCATGCCTCGGTGAAGGAAGATATCATTTTTACCAACTTCGATACCTATGTAGCTCTCCAAGTTTTCCCTTTGTCAAATTTCTCTTCTGAATGCTTCACATGGGCACAACCCTTACAAAGTCCTAAAGAAAAACTAACTTTAGGCAAGCCTTCGACCATATTATGTTTGTTCAATTGTTTCAAGTAGCAATAGTTAAGGTGGCGAATCACTCATGTCATAGTTTGTTAATCACATCAGAGTGAGTCAACAATGCAATCAGAGACGTGTCAGGAGAAAAATGAGAGAAGGTATATAACCATGTATGGTGATCTACCCTTCCTGTGCAACTATATTTCCAATGTGTAGCTCTCTTATAATAATTGAATATAGGTTGAATTCAACCCTCATGCTTTCCCAATGTCAGTGATCTAGTACACTGATAGCAGATTGGTGGAAAGTGTTGGAACACTTAGAACATTGTTGAATGTTCCACCATTTACTTCAACTGACCCACTCCTTGCAACTACTACAGAGGTGTCATCACCTAGTGTGATAGAGGACAAACTACATGGCTCCACAAAAGAAAACTGAACTTGTGAGGAACCCATATGGTGCAACACACTGGAGTCAATAACGCATGATGAAGTTGGAGCTATTACATCAACTAAAGCCTTGTCCTTCTTTTCTTTATTGTTGTCTTTTGCCTTAGAATTTTATTGGTTTGATGAATTTTGTTTGATAGATTCATGGACCCCTATGTTGTTCTTCTCTAGAATGTGAGTAAGGTGGTCAATCTACTTTTTCATACACTTGTGTTCATCATGCCTAATTTGACACACTTCACCCTTTCATTCTTAACTTTAACTTCGGAGAAAGTGGGTTCGAGTGTTGGTTTTGGTTGGGATGATTTTTATCCTTTTTGTTGTCATTGATTTTTCTTGTCTTGTTTCTTCCCTTTGTTGTTAGAACCCTTAGGTTTCCCATTCCCTACAATCAAGGCATTTGATTTAGAAGACATTAGTGTGCCAAGTTGTATTAACTTGTCTTGTTCCCTAGTCAACTAACCAACAAACACATCAAAAGATGGCATCTTCCATGTTTCTCTAAGTGCATCTTTGGTGGCATGAAAGGTGAAGACAAACATCAAGTATTTTGGACCTAGTTTTGAAAGGATAGAAAGGATAAGTTGTGGGTCCTTTTTTACATTTCCACATTTCTTCAACTATACAATCTTACTAATTTGAACTTTGTGAAGAAGTCTTGAAGTGTGTCAAAATCGGTAGGGCTCAAACTAATAAGCTTATTTTTCATTCCATGCCCTCCCATTTCGTTTGTTTTCCCAAAGAGGCTTTCTAATATGGTCCAAACTTCATTAGGAGATTTGGCATATTCAACGTGGAAGAGAAGATCTAGAGACACAGACAAACATAGTAATCCAAAGGCTTCATCATAACAGATTATGCGTTTTCACTTTCTCTGCATCAAGAGTCAATTCTATTTCAAACCCCATTGTTATTCGATATAGTCCCTTACCCCTCAAAATGAGTTGAATTTTAGACTTCCATTCATGATAATTAAAGGGCATGAGTGAATTTACATAATTTAGTTCCGTTCTTAAGCAAAAAAGAAGAGCATAAGGTCGAACCCAAATCAAAATGTAGAAATTCAAGACATAGTAAACCCCTTAAGCTTACAGAGGTTCAATTTTACAAGGCATGAAAAATCTTCCAATGTGTAGAGCTTGAAAAAACTCGCACTTTAAAAAAAAGGTACCCCCAAAAGGAGAGATCAACTAAAAAATATAGCAAATCGGAGTTTTTGGTCCTGCTAAACACCATGGAAAACCCAAAATACACTGAGTTGAAGATTTCGGTTTGCTTAACACTTTCGAAAACTTGAGCTGGTCTTGGTTGGAGTTTTGGACTTGCTCAACACATGCAAAGGCCCAAAATGGTCTTGGTCAGGGTTTTGGACTTGTTCAACACATGCAACAACCCGAAATGGTGTTGGTCAGGATTTTGGAATATGCAAGCAAGTCATCGAAACCCAAAGCTTGTTGAGCATGTGTCAGACCACAAGCTTGTTAAGCATATACTGAACCCAAAGCTTGTTGAGCATGTGTTAGAACCCACACCTGTCAAGCATGTGCAAAAATCTGAAATACATTTGTGTTGATCAAGGGTCAAGGGTTTGACCACAAGTTGAAAATTTTGTCGACATGCTCAATAACCCCGAAAATCCTAAATACATTGGGCATTGATCAAGGGTCAAGGGTTTGACCGCAATTTGCAAATTGTGTCGATGTGTGCCAAAAGGCCCAAAATCTAAAAATACATCAAACCAAGTTTTTTCACTTGTTAAGCAACCTTAAAAGCTTGAAATACACTCGAGTCAGGGGTTTTTACTTGTCAAACAACCTGAAAATCTCAAAATACATGCAAATCCTCAAAATAATCCTTAAAACATATATATGTGAGATTTTGTTTAGAACACCCCACAATTTTCGTAAAGCCTCAATAATGAACTTAGCACATTATTCGTGAATAGAGAAAAGTTCTTTGCTCATATCCATTTTGGATTACAAAAATTGAATAATACAACTAAAAAAATAGACAAACATTTTTACCAATATTGCTATGATATCATATTTGAAATTACCCCGGAATCATTGATAAAGAATGCTTGCACACATGTAGTTGCATGAATTCAAATAATGATCTAACAAGTAATGCAACATGAAATTAACTCATAAACACAAGCACATTCCAAAATCAAAAACCTCTCAATAGTTCAAGTGATGTGTACATAAAGGAGAATGATAAGTAACTCTCCCATAAGAATAAGAGTCAAGATTCCAAGGAAAGAGAGTTACATTAAAACTCCCATAACCTACTGACACCTAATGACAAATCATTTAAGTCCTATAACATACTCCTGACACCTCAACGAGATGAGTCACCATATGTAAGAAATATTCTAAATAAATAAATGAGGAAAATAGCATCTTCTAACAATAATGATTTGGTCTTTATATCCATCAAACTTGTCTTCTCTTTGATCTCTTGTAGCTTATCTTCCCTACTTTGAGACTATGATTAGTGTGTGGCTTGTACTTTCATTTGTCTAATGTAATGTGTAATTTTTCACAACACACAGAAGGAAAAATCCTCTTGTCATAGTTCCTTTCCTTCTTATGTCATTTTCCTCCTCCCTTATACCTTTGCAAATATGAGAGTCAAGTAGAATAGCAATAGCAATAGGAGTAGATACATGAAAGCTAGCTTCCTCCGGAAGTTTGCTTCAAGGAGCAAGTCCCACACTTGTCCCATGTTGAGTTGTTAGTGAAACATCTTCAACAAACAGATGCTTTCACCTTCCAATAGATCCTACTACTGCATCCTCGAGTGCAGTTTCCAAAACCAATTTATTTACCAATTACCAACTTTTTAATCTCAATTTCATAATATAGTCCAAATCATATTCAATAGTTCCATCACATGGAGACACCAAAAAAAATGATTACACCCCCCAATGTGTTTTAAAAAAAATTAATCGTGTTATTGCTTCCAGCCCAAAAGTTGGCACTTCAGACTAAATAAATTTAATCCTCAATGGAAAAGCAAGTACAAGTAACGTGTAATGCTATAGATGGACCAAATTTTTCTTGGAGACGATGAAGCTCTCATCGGAGCATTTTCTGATCGAGACCGGCTTATAATACATTGTATAAATCAAAACTCCCAAGTCTAGGAAGTCGCAATCACTTCCACATTACCCCCACATTATAAATCACTACATAAATCAAAAGGGCGCTACTTTAATATAAAAACAATGTGTAATGTAATCAAATACTACATATATAAAAAGAGCACTGCTTTAAAGAAAAGAACAGAAAGTAAAATAATCAAGCCATACAGCAAAGCGAAGTATACATGGTCGGATAACTGCAGCTGCAATCTCAAATTACTGGAATAGTACTGCACACTTCCAGACAAAGCAATATATATATATATTATATATGGACAGATGTATTTTAACACCCAAAATAGAACAATGCCCCGTTGCAGGGAAAAAAAGTCAAGAATGCAAAAAAATCATTACAGGGGATATAATATAAACTGGTTTTGCAGGAAAACAAATCCTTTGGAATTTAAACATTGTGGTATTTAATATCTATTTTTGCTTGGTGGAAGATCCCGGGATGGAGAAATAATCTAAAAATGTATGCAACCAGTGCCTATTCTCATTGTTGTAAATAACTCTGGAAATCCGTAAACAATGCAAACTTTCCTTACATACCTAAAGAAAACAATTAAGTTGCAACAGAACCTGAAAAAGATTCAGAGCATAGAAACCAAGGTCTCTCCAATCTAAATTGTTTCAAAAAATAAATCCAAATTGCCATAACCTATTACTCACGCTCAAAAGGTTGCAAGTTCCAGAAACATTTTTGCAACAGTAATAGATGTACATGATTTCTTAAACATAATGCTCAAATTGAAGATTTGCAATATAATGATCAAAAAGTTGAGCTTAGTTTTTGATGTGCTAATGTCTTATTTGCGTTGCAGAGTACCTATGAAACTGCAATATGTATGTGGGCATGCAATGCGCCTGGTAATGGAGTTTCAGCACAGCCTACACATATATCCATGTTAAAAAGTCTGCACCGTGGGCCAACCATGAGATTTTTGGCACCAGAGTTTGAAAGATTCCAATATCAAACAAGTTAAATAAACACATACCCAAACATAACATAAAATTATTTTTTAATCATTCCAATTACAAAAACAAATCACTGGCATAAGATAACATTCACAATTTTGAACATCAATAGAAGCATGCTCTTAAAACTTCTGTGTACATCACCAAATTCTGGTCCTTTCAAGCTTTTACACTACTTTGGCATCCTACTTATAGAAAGGATTTTCCAGCACCTTTTGCACAGGTTACAGAAATCTCTGTATCTAAAAGCTGACTGACCCACTCTATGGTCCAATAACCTTCAACAAGCATGAATCTGTAGCACTTAACTCTTACAAGTTTGACCACAAAAAGCTACTATAGATTGTGTATATACTGCATTACTCCCGGAGCTAAGCATCATAGCTCTTAAAATTTTATTAAGTAGCTCCACGAGATCAAAATATGTTAAGGGAAGCCAACTCCTGAACCATGCATTACTCACCTCTCTATACAAGAAATACCTTATCCTTCCCCCATAGGAATAGTACATACAGCTTTAACTTGTCTTAAGTCAAACATACACCACACACTTAATTTGAGAGAAATAGTAGGTTATACGCATTCCGAGTATAGCATTACCCAAGCATCTGGGCTTCACATGCTGTTCTGGTTGCATAAGTCCATCAAGTCCAGAGTCTGCAACAAGAATGTAGACTGTAAGTTCTATGATAGTGTGAAAACAATATGCGAGTTCAAATCCAATGAATGATGATTATATCAGCTAAAACCTGTCACATAAAGATATCTTAATCACTAATCATCTTACCTCCGAAACAGATAGTTGTAACCGAAATTTGGGACCATCATAATGATGTAACACAGGCCTAAAGGAATCTTCCTCCAGCGGTTTGCATAGCTTTCTCACCCGAATCCGAACCTGAGAATCATTAAATGTTAGAAAAATCAAATGATATGATTGCTTTCATTCGCTGCCAAATAATGGGAATGTAAACATCATAAAAATCACTTTGTATTATAAAAAAATTAAAAACACTGTCATGCCTTGAAGAACCAATTTGACTGCAAAAAGTACACATTCGACAGTCAATACATTCCCAACTACTTGGAAATAAATTCTACCAACTGCTGTGCTTGTCGATGACCTTCTAACAGGCCCAAAACCCTTTTCATTACTTAATGAAATAAAAATAATAATTATACATCATACGATTTGTGTCATGCCTATCTAAATCAATATTAGTCAAGATAATAGGAAATGGTACCTGTGCAGGAAATCTCGATTCGCCCTTACATTTTTTGTCTTCCCAGGCTGTTGGATCAATATTCGATCCTCCAAAGCTGGCAGCCTAAACAAAATAGCTGATCCAAGGTAAGAGCTCAAATAGTATATGATATAGCAAAAATCAAAAAGTCTAGAATCAGAATGAGCATATCCACTTCAAATCATGCCCGTAGTGTGTAAAGCTAACCTCAAAAATTCCATGGAGTTGGTGGGTAGTATAATTATATAAGAATAGTGGTAGCCCTGGTGTTATTGCCCGAACAGAATCCCGATATCTTTGAGGCAAACCTGCAAAACCAAACCATATTCATGCATCTTAGACAAATCTTATATCACCAAATATGCTCAAATGTCATTTTCGCCATATCTGCCAGTCCAGGGGGCTATTTGACTAGGTGTATCCACGTCACGAATTAAGCCATAAGAGAAGCAAATGGAAATACTGCTAACTCAAACCAGTCATAGCAACAAAAGCAAAGATCCCTGTTCTAGAGTTCAGTACAGAACAAAACATGATACTTCAATGTTATTACAACATACAGCCTTAACCAAAGACCAAACTAAGGTCCTTGGCAACATACTCCCACTTTCAGTAGTGTGGTGCTTATTTGCATCAAGTACACTTAGCATGACATAGACAAATCTTATATCACCAATTATGCTGCTCAAAAGTCACTTGTGCCATTTGTGATAGTCCAGGAGCTTATTTGACTAGTTCCCTGTTTTGGAGTCAGTACAGGAGAAAACGTGAGACTTATTACAACATACAGCCTTAAACAAAGACCAAACCAAGCCCCTGGCAACATACCATCACTTTCAGTAGCATGGCTCGTTTGTGTGCAACAAGTACACTTCGCATCATATAAATACGCCAAGCTATAGAAGTGATGTAGGCAACTATATTGTACTATTAGTTCTTAGAAGTAGGGAAATTAAGGATTCATAAATTCCACTTGAAAAAAAAAAAAACAAGAACATTGCTTGGATGTATTTCAATACACCACAATTGAGAATTTACAATCAAAAAAGCTAGTAGGTCCTGCTTTTGGGTATTTGACAATTTGTATGTAAAAGCTAGCTACTGAATCAGAAAGTGGTTTAAAGCTTACCAAAAAGTTGACGCTTAAGATCCTATTGCATGGTATCATTGTTGCATACAAAAATGTAACCCCCAAGTATCTCGCTCCTAGGCAACATTTCTGGCGATGGTAGAGTCTTGAACCGCTTGTCAAGAGCACTGTTGTTGTTGCCACCATTGTTGTTGTTACTGTTGTTGTTATGGTGATTATTATTGTTGTTGTTGCTGTTGTTATTGTTACCATTGTGATGCAGAAGAGAATTGGAATTATAAATTCCATTCGAAATTCCTCCCTTGACTCCCATATCACCCTGCTTCCAATCAAGGTTCATCTGTTTAAAGTTAAGGATGTCGACCTTGTTCCCTTCTGATTTTCCCTTCGACTTTCCTTTCTGCTTGGACTCTGCAGGAGACCCTGCAGTTTCTATCCTGTTAATGCGGTCCCCTTTTGTTCTCATCTGCTCTGCGAGGGCCAACTTCGAGGCAGCTAGGTTCCATTTATGGTCATCGGTGGCCCTGACCTGCCCTCGTAACTCCTCCCCAAACTGCCAGAAAGAGTAAGCATTTGCCATGACAGCCTACCACGAAGAATGGCAAACTTCAAATCGCCTCTACACCCCTCAAACTCCAGATCCTAATTCTAAAATCTGAAAACACAACAGCATTGAATTATCAGACAAAATAATACACTTACTAGATGATTCTGATATTTAAAATTCTCTTAAATGTTATTAACATCCAAAGTTTCCATTCTATAGACAAATAACCAAAGACACAATCGAAGACTTAAAAATAACAAACAAGAATTCAATCTTCAATATAAAAAAGAAAACATATGCCGATGATCCGCTTCAGATACATGAAATTATATCAAAATATCCAGATGTACGTTTTGCCCTCAGATACCAACAACAATCAAACCATTCAGAGGCCGTAAACAAACTTTAATTCATAAAGGCCATGTATACAATCTAACCCTCGAAAGCAACGTTCTCGTCAGATGGCTATAGCGATTAATTATACCTATATTTGCCAAATGCTTCCCCACAACCAGTGACACAAAAATGCAAATTTCCTTCATCAACACCACAAAGAAATCATAAATCGACTGCATAGAATAAATTGAATAAAAAATGAAAGTATATCTCCTTCACCCACCATCACAATGTACAGTCAAACCCTTGAAATCCACAAAAACGCTTCAAGATACCAAGTAACCAATCTTATGCCCTTAAAAGTCATACTTTTGAAATGATTTTGGAAATTAATTGAATGAATCGTTAAGAAAAAACCATAGACGCTGAGAGGAAGACTATACCTGAATATATAAGTAAACACTTCAAAATTAACCCAAACAAAAAATTGATCTTGCATCCATAACAATAAAACAAATGCAGACCTAAATTACTGTAAAAATGAACAAATGCTTGCCCACATATTTCCATCCTTGGTAAACCCGTCAAAACAGAAAATATCCGCCAAAAACAGGGCTTCATAGAATGAGACCTCTAATCTAACCCTCGAAAGCATCAGGAAAAAGCTGCAGGTCCTCAAAGCGAAATGCAAGACCTAAATAATCAAGCTTCGACTCTAAAGGCCCAAATGCCCTACCGAATCCATATTCCATAAGCCAATAAAAACAAAATTGTATAACCCTATATACAGAAACCCCAATTCACAGACCCAATGCCTGCATGTAACACATAACCATCCAAAAACAAGAAAAGAAAAGCTGAAAATCAGTGGTGAAGAGGCGATCAAACCTGATTTAAAAACCCAGTCGAAAAGCTGAAGGCCGCTTCTTTTGTTAATCTCCAAATTGTAGCCCCCTTGCCGAATCTGGAATGACAACAAAATGAAGAGCCCTGTAATTTCAATTTGCAAAAGAAGCCATTGACGATAAATAGTTCCAAATGTTAGACGGCAAAGGTAAACTGCTCGGAAGGTAAATGCAATGGGATATTTTATTTATTGGATTCTCCTTCCTTTCACATGAATGTCAATGATGATGTCAGCTATTAGGTATGCGCTGTCACCTCCAAAAACGACGTGCTGCCGTGCACCCCAAGAAATTTTAACTGTCATTAAAAACTACTACTTAGAAGGCCGGTGCCCCGTGTCCGGTACCCGGTGCCCGGCGCCACTCCACACCGGTCAAAGTCACCTCTACGTGTAGGTGATGTAGTGTAGGCTAAGTTTCCTACCCCGTGTGGAGCTCCTTTGGAAATACGAAAGGCTTCTAGATGGATTGATTTTACCGAAGGTATTCGTTCAACCATTTTAAGTCTACCGACACAAAAAAATGTCTCCCCTCCCCACATGACAACTTCAATAATTATTTTCCCTTAATTTATTTACTAGCAATTGCAAATGAGTTGCAAGTTACGCCAGAGAGGGAATGAGATTTGTGTATACAATATAGTATGGGTACAAGGTGAAGGTGATTTGTGTTTGTATTGCATTACAAGTGGGGTTTGCGTATATATATGTACAACTCTTAACTTATTTAATGTTGGAGTTTACCAATGGATCCTAGATCATGGTATTGTTTTGTGCGCATGATGGGGGAAGGAGTATTTCCATGCCTTGTACGCCGTGTGCCAATGCTGTGTTGCAAAGTCTTTTCTCCTCCTCCTTGCGTGATTTTACGTTCTTGGTATATCTCATTCGTGCGTAGCGTTCAAACGTAAAAGCTGGTTGGATTTGTAGATCGTTGATGGCACGAACTCTTGACATTGCTGTGAATGTTAGTCCTTGACGGTCAACGTTTCCGATGTCTATTGTGGCCTTGTCAAGAGTTAGGCCCTGTGATTTGTGGATGGTAAGGCCCCAAGACATTTTTAGTGGGATTTGGCGACGATTTCCACGTGTGACAGGAGGTAGGGGCAAGTGTGTTGGGTTGAGTATGTCCCATGGGGGCCCTTGGTAGTGTTTGAAGTTGACAACAACAAAGGATGGCAAGTCTGGTGGTTGTGTTTCTGGGTTGTACACGATATCTGTCACTTGCCCGAGTGCACCATTAACCAATCCTGAGCTAACCCATAAGTTAGATGTCAACATGACCTCTTGTCCTGTGCATGGGAAAACTCCCTAGTTGAGTGTCGTTGATGTCCGAGTCGAGTTATGTTTGCTTTGTTCGCGATGCTCATTACGCAATTGAGTACGTGCAAGGATTTTAGCATTTGTTTATTGTGCTTGTTTCTTTAGGTCCTTTGTTGCGAAATAGGTGCTTCTCGGTCATGAACATGGATTGCTTCCGAGGTGACACGCATGACTTTGGTACGTACGTGACATGAGAAAAGACCAATCCTTAACGGTTGCTTTCGCATTTCTAATGTTGGTCAACATTTCTCTGAATTCAAGTTGTGTCGGGTTTAATCCTTATTGCCTAAAGTTTGTGTCCAAGGTGATCACTGTATCAAAAGCATGCCAAAGGGAGCTTCCTATTTTTTTTCCTACATACAATGGTACATCGTTGACTGGAGGGAGCTGGCCTAAGTCACCCACCAAAATCATTGAGCAGTTGCTGAATGCGTGGTTACTATGTTGGGGGAATGCCTCACGAAGTCTTTTGTTGATGTTGTGTAACATTGTAGGACCTATAAAGCTCATTTCATCTATCAGTATGTAACATATGGGACTCATACGCTCTTGGAAGATTGCTAGGGCTTGGCCTTCAAGAGGTTTCATGTCGGATATGGGTATTCGGAGGGAAGAATGTATAGTAGATGATTTTATATTGAATGTAGCAATACCTATTGGGGCTAGTACAAGGAGGGGAGATTTTAATTTTCCAGATATTTTCAAGCCCATTTCTTATGAATTGTATGAGGTATGATTTTCATGTACCAAATGGTTCCTCTGAATGATCATCTTCATGGTGGGTGTTCCCCTTCTTGAGTTGCGTATGGAAAGCACAATTGAGTAGGCAAGGTGTTGTTTTGATGATAGCTGCAGAGCGTCTAAATGGGTAGGTGGAGTAACAACTGGTGGTGAATTTTCAGTGCGGGCAATGTCTATGAATTTAGGTGCACTTATTTGTAAGGCAGCAGGGATTGAATGAACCTTCCAATCGTGGTTAATGTCAAAGTCACAGAGGCCTATCATGTCTACATCATCAATTGTTGTATTGAGTGTTGGGTGCATGCGTGATATATGCTCCCATTCAAATAGTTGTGCATGCAGCGGATTAGATCCTTGCGAGTCATTGTCATCGCTACTTGCCCCATTGCAGTTTCTTCTAGAGTAGTGGCTCTATTAACATGTAAAGGGGCATAAGAGTTTTTCATTTTTTCCCATTGGTTAGTTATTTCAGATGTGGAGATGCCAATGTCTGTTTGGATATGTCGAAAGGGTTTATAAAGCAGAAGCTCTGTCCAGCAAGAAATCCTCATAGTGTATCGCATCTGGGGTGGGGACATCACTGTATCGGGGGAATACGCGGACGACAGCAGGGGTTCTTCTTTGTAGCCATTGAGTAACTTTCCTTTGGTGTGTAGGACCGAGAACGAGCAGCGGCTTGAGAGGGAGGTGTTCTCTAATTGTGTAGGGTGTTTTATGTATGCATCTATGAATGAAGGGAATTGGAATGTGTTTCCTAGGTCTGGGAGGACACGTTTGAATACCTGCTTACCGACGGATAGGGTAATAAATGTTTGGCTACAACTGGAAAGGGGGAGTTTTTGTAACATGTGGCATGTTTCTTGTGCACCAATGTCCCTCGACAATAGTTTCAGAGAGGAATTTCTTTGTAGGCCGTCTTTGCAGGGTGATCAACGCTAACTTCATTAGATATCCTTATCAACATGTGATGGTAGCTTTCGATTTCTTCTCTGCCTTGGGCCGCATATTTTGCAGAATGTATCAGAAGACCGCATGTCGTGACACAACGGCAAGCTAGCGATCGACATTGGCTCGCCACAAGGTCTAGCATGTCTGAGTTGTGTATGTTGACCCGTGCATCATTGCATGCAGGGGTGTACTTTTTTTTACCGGTTTCATGTAAGCCCAAGCTCGAATACTCTTGGAGTGGCCAAGGGGCTTTATATCTACATCGAAGTGTCCCATTTTTTTCTGCAAGCAGGTTGCCTCACTACATTTTGTGTGGCGTTGCACGCGGTTCAACAAGTTCTCATAGTCAGCTACTGGGTTGTTTGTAAGTATCTCGTATGTGTCTAACAAGCACGGGTCATCTTCCTGCGAACGATGTATCTGACGTTCTCCACTCTCAGGGCCCCTTGGATTCCATACAGTTACTAATTGGTCGAAGTAAGTCTTCGCCGCATCAAGTTCACGGGGGTTGTCCCAGTTTAGGTCCTCCATGTTTGGTGCATTTGGAAGCCATATAAATCCGTGGATATGAGCCGAGCCTCGGTGTTGCCATTCGTACCTGTATTTTGCACAAAGAGGGTCCAGCTTGGTAAATGGGGTAGGCGGGGTATTGTATTAAAATCTAAGTGGTAGTGAGCTCACCTGTACGAGTCATTCACATGCATTTTTTTAAGCACCTCCTCTGCAAAAATATTGTAAATATTTTTTCCATGTATGCAGAGACGATATGGGGGTGCATGTTCAAGTTCACGTTTCTCCACTGCTGGCTTGTTGTTGAGGGTGGCGTCGGTGTTCTTGGCATTGCTTTGTGTAAATCTGGCCATTTAGTATCTGCTGCACTTAAAGTGAAGAAAAGTGTAGGGCTTTCTAGTTGGGTTATCATATCTATGAGTTCATGTCTGCACTTGCACCAAAATGATTTAGTTCCTCGCAAGTTGGACCCAAAGCGCATTAGTTGCTCTGCAATGTGGGTATCTGGGTAGTGTGCAAGTTGCTGGCGTAACATCAAAACTGTGGTAGGCAAGTTGTTGCCTATATTTTTTTTTGTGAAAACAACAAATGTTGATTGGCTTCTGTGGCGCAACATAATGTTGAGAATGAAGTAACGAAAGCGCGGATGGCTTCCAAATCTGTTATCATGGTAACGTAGTAGGTGTAGTGTGTATTCATGCATGTGAACCCTCTTGATGCGTGTTTGGTAGAACAATGCAACCGCCGTAGGGAACAATGTTGGAAAAGCCATGATAAAGAAACCCTCGGTGTCGTGATTCACGACCGGGGATGAACCAATGTGTGGCCACTCAATTGATCTGTAGCAGAGTTTTTTTCGCCTTCGATGAAATTTGTTATTTGGTCAACTTCTGAAATGGCTGGAGGGAGGGAGGACACAAAAGATGATGGTTGCCGCTCGTGGGTATTTGGTGGGGAGCTTGGGTGAAGCTCGTTCTGGGCCGTGCTTGACATTGATTGCCGCGATAGTTGAATTGAAGTGTGGTAGGGAAGTAGATATATCAGTACTGTGAGGTGGTAGGGAATGCAATGCAGGGTGGTCTAGGACAACATCCTCGTAGTAAGGGTCATGAGCTATTTTGAATTGCAACGGCCAAAACACGAGATCTCGCTTACAAAGCATTCGTAAGCTTTATTTGTTGCTCCGATTCTTTGGATGATTAAGATGTCCAAGTCTTTGACGCACCGAGGCAAGTGTTTAGTTATGGATGAAACATCTTGGGGGAAGCATATGGTGTGGCCCCTATATTTGTATTGCCACCTACAGGCGTGAGTCACTTGCAATATTGGGTCGACCCTTGTTATTAACATTTCCTCAACTTGTGTAAGTGAAGATAACACCTTAGGTCAAGGGCACAGGTCCATGTTATTCCAACTTGAGAAGCGCGATCATCCTTTTCAACAATGCATCTCGTGATGTATGGGCACCTTTGTAAACCCTCAGTACGTAGCCCAACATATAATTCATTACAACATGAACATGTGTTTGGAGGCGGGAGGTGATCTATTCTTTGCGGAATTGGCATTGTGTATCTTAGAGTGAATGCGTATTTGGTGTGTGATCTTGAGCGAGTTGGCATGGTTGGCTATATAGATCGCGCGCTTGTGTGTTCAAATTTTTGTCGTTTCATCGAGCTATATGGCGACGATGCTCATTGAGGTTGTTTTTGTTGGTTGCATACCTCAACCGAGCCTTTGCATTTTTCTCAGTCTGTGTTAGGCCTGCAAAAAATGAGTTAAAAAGGTAACAGTAATTAGGTATAGAACGTAGTTAATGCGAGCAAAAAAGAAAAGTTCTTTTGTTTGATTGGAGTGAAGTGTAACAATGTATGTTGACAGTATTTGCATTGCTAGTATAAAGTGACTTTGATTGCACCCGAATATGTGTATTATAAAGACATATTAAGAACACAGAGTGGTGTATAAATATAGGAAAACTTGAGCACAACATGCGTTAATATTAAAGGTTATATAACTTATGAATGCAAAAACCTATATGTGGAGTAGGTGGTATGGTATGTATTATCAGTAAGTCAGCTCATATTGTGTGGGTACAGTATAATATGTTTTCTGAGGTAGTGTAGGATCTTTTTGATCAATACATAGTTAAGGTGTTGCGAGGAATGCATCTAGTGGGGATTCCTGCATGCTGGAAGTCGTGTCCTTAACTGCAGCGACAACAGTGCACTGGGCTTTCTCTTCTGACCTGTAGACCTCTAGCTTCGCGGATATTGTGAACATGTAGCGGTGGAACAGAATTGGCTTAACAACAGGCCAAAACTTGTCGTGTGTTGGAAGTCAGAAGTTGTAGCTCTTATGCTGATATACCCATGATTGATGTAGCAACCTCATCAAAAGCAGTTACCCATGTTGTTGATGTGCCATCCTCAATGATGAAGTGTAATGCATATTTGTAGTCACAATGAGAGACGTCGTGCTTGCATTTTTGGCAATACCAAGAGGAGTTTGGAGTTAGATCAAGTTTTTTCTTGCATTGCTAGTTGTTAACAATCGATGTGCATCTTGGTGATCCGAGAGGATCCTCACGAGAAACACCGATCTAATATCTTCTCGAAATTGTTGCGAGTCATTTTTAAAGTGTGGAGAAAAATTATACGACTCCGACGACAGCTTGTTTGCAGGAAACGAAGCTCGTTTGCAAAAGTTATAGCCTGCTGAAATTTTTGGGCAACTGGCGAATTTTGGAGTTTTTGTGCAGGTTGGACGTGTGCACGCTCGCCAAGTGTTGCGATCATATTGCGACACGTGGACGAATTGTGTGACGTATTAAAAAAATGGGTTTTGGAACGCCGGTCTTGGACACTCGATCTCGGACAAATGGACCCCGCTATTTACTGGCTGGGGGCCCTCAGCCAGGTTCGACACACTCGATTAAGGAGGGGTGCCTTGGCCTCCTTCTCATTTAACCATTCAACCAACTTTGTATATAAACCTCTATATTTTCTATTGCACCATGCATGTGGGATATTGGGCATGTATGATTTAAATTACCCACGCCTTATAAACTTATTTGCACTTTCCACGCCTATATTCTAAACTTCCCACGCATTAGTTTGAACTGTCCACCATTTAAGGTTATCCATGCATAGATCCTATGGATTGGGCGCTAAAACCAAACAATGCGCATCCCCCAAGTCAAGCGCCTATTACATAGGCTTAGGTGGCTTCCTTGCCACTTGAAATGCGCACCCACCTTCTAATTTAAACCATTGGATAAGTTTCCAAGCGCCCAATGTGGGATTTTATTCCCAAAAGGATAAGCCAAAAGACAAGGAGGGGAATGGAACTCGGGTGGGCCGAGTAAAAAGATAAGCGCCCAGCCATCAGACCAGGAGGCGCACAAACAATATAAATAGGGTGATATTTTATTTGTAATGCATTCGGGACTGTGTAGAAATATTGTATTGCTCATATCTTGAGCTAACGGTGGAATTTGAAGGAGATGTAAAAGGCAACCCCTATTATTTTCGACAGAGGAAGACTGTGAGAAGGTCTAAATTTTGTAGAATTCTTTGTAAAGGATTATTTTCAAGATTTTAATAGATCGGTCCCATTCAACCGGACCCGGAGACGTAGGCCTCAAGCGCCGAACTCCGTTATCAATTCTTGTGTCACGTTGCTGGTGAATTCTCTTCATTTCTTTCAGTATTTGCATAGTACTTGCAGTTTTTATTCTTTTATTAAAAATACAAAAAGAAATAATGCACAAATTTAAATCGAAAATCAATACAAAGCAAGAAAAATGTGTGTGCACAATTGCTAGTTAAATTTGGTTTTCAGATCATTGGTATCAGAGCTGGTTTTGACTGATTTTTGGTTCAGTTTAACGTGTTTTGGATTGCAAGTTGTGTGTTGGATGTTAACAAGGTCTCGATCTAAGAAGGGTGAAGGAGAATTAATTGAAGGAGATCCCAAAATTGGTACCAGACGATCTCGAAGTCCTACAATGGCGGATCGAGAGGAAGTGGAACAAAATTTCGTCAATCCTTCCAACAGATGAAGGAAATGGTGGAAGAAATGTACCAAGAAAGGAAAAGGGAAAAGGGGACTAGAGAAGGTAAGAAAGAAGAAAGCTCTAGTTCTGACATTCCAAAAAGAGACTCCTTAAAATCTGATTTTCTTTCATTAAAGTTAGATATCAAGTTTGAATTGCCTATGTATACTGGAGAGCTAAATGCAGAGAAGTTGGATAACTGGGTCAAGCAAATAGAAGTATATTGCAGGGTTCAGAAAATTGTTGATGATGAAGCAAAGATTCATCTGGCAACTCTTCGGATGGGTGGAACCACACTCATTTGGTGGGAGAGTAAGCTTCAGGAAGTGGAAGAAAACAAAGGTATAGAAATCACTTCTTGGTCTGAATTTGTTTCAAATCTTAGGCAACAATTTTATCCTCTTGGTTATAAGCAACAAGCTATGATGGATTGGCAAACATTAAGACAAACTAAGGGACAAAGTGTTCAAGAATACACACAAGAATTTAGGAAAAGGGCTCTAACTCTGGGAATTTCCCTGAACACAGAAGAAACACTGCTCAAATATATTGGTGGATTGCATAGTTATCTAAGGCATATGATACTTGTTTTAGGTACTATTAATCTTGATGCAAAGATGTGTTCAAGCAACCCATTTGGAAGCACGAGGGAAAATGACAAAGGAGTCCTCTTTCTCTTCTTTTAATCAGAAGAACAAGCAATATGAAGGAAAAGGTTCGAAAGAACAAGGAAAAGGAAAGGGTAAGCATAAAACAAACTCTACTGTTAAGAAGGAAGATGAAAAACCATTTTGCAATCATTGTAAAAAAAACCATGATGAGTCTAAATGTTGGAAATTACATCCTGAAAAGAAGCCTAAATGGATGGTTAAGAAAGGAAAGGAAAAGAAAACAAACACTGTAGTGCATGATCTTGGTTCTGATTCAGGTGATGAAACCAAAATCACAGCTATGGGTTTACAAGGTAAGTCAACTCTTCCAATTTCCAACAATAGCATTTCAGATGTTGCATCTTCTTCTAGTAAACAAACTACACCTGACGATAAGAAAAGAAATGAGCTTTTCCACATTAGAGTAATTTCAAAGCATACGAAAATTGATACTCTTTTTGATAGTGGATCTCAAGCTAATCTAATTTCTGAGGAGGTTGTTAAGAAACTAGGACTCAAAACTAAACCACATCCCAAGCCTTATCCTTTGGGCTGGGTTTGTGATGATGCAAAATGCAAGAGTAACTAAAACTTGTACTTTCAGATTTTCCATTACAGACAAGTTTATTGATGAGGTTGAATTGGATGTAGTTCCTTTGGATATTTGTGGGGTGGTTTTGGGAAGTCCTTATTTGTATGATCGTAAAGCAATCTTCTATAGGGAAGAAAATAAATATTTGCTTGTAAAGGATGGAATTGAGTTTATTATTAGAGCTCACCGTGAAAAGAATAATCTATCCTTGGTGACTGCAGGTCAAATGAAAAGGCTTGTAAATTCAAGCAAAAGTTTTGTGCTCATGGTGGTCAAAGCCAAGGAAAAAGAAAATGAAATGGCTTTTGAGACTTGCGATCTAAAACATAAGGATGAATTGGTAAAAATTGTTTCTCAATTTGATGATGTTTTTCAGGATCCACAAGGTCTACCTCCCAAAAGAGGGGTTCAACATGAGATACAGTTGCTTCAGGATGCACCTCTTCCCAATATCGGAATGTACAGGTTGTCAGTAGTAGAGAACGAGGAAATCAAGAGACAGGTAATGGAACTTTTGGCTCAAGGTATAATTCACCCAAGTACATCCCCATGTGGTTCACCAATTATATTGGTTCCTAAGAAGGATGACACTTGGCGAATGTGTGTTGATTTCCGTGCTTTAAACAAGATTACTATAAAGAATCGTTACCCTCTTCCTAGAATAGATGATTTACTGGATCAATTAAGAAATGCAATTTATTTCACTAAGTTAGACTTAAGAAGTGGTTATCACCAAGTAAGAATTGCAGAAGGTGATGTTTGGAAAACTGCTTTTAAAACGAAACAGGGATTGTTTGAATGGTTAGTGATGCCTTTTGGTTTGTGCAATGCACCGGCAACATTCATGAGAGTTATGAATGAAATTTTTAGACCATTCATTGATAATTTCGTCATTGTCTACTTAGATGATATTCTTATTTTCAGTAAATCATGGGATGAACATATTAAACACATCCAGAAAGTCTTAGATGCACTAAGGAGAGAGAAATTGTATTTGAAGATGTCAAAATGTGAATTTGGAAAAACATCTTTAATTTACTTGGGGTATATTATAGGAAATGGAGAATTGAACATTGATCCTGCAAAAATAGAGGTTATTGTGAAATGGCCTAGACCCACAAATGTGACGGAAGTTAGAAGTTTTCTAGGTGCAATTCAATACTGGAGGAAATTTATTGCTAACTTCTCATATATTGCATCTCCTTTGCATGCTTTGACAAGTATTAAACAGGTCTTTCAGTGGGGAGGAACACAACAAAAAGCATTCGATACACTGAAAGAGAAGATAAGTACCGCTCCGATCTTGGCACTTCCGGATTTACAACATTCATTTGAGATTGATACGGATGCTAGTGACTACGCAATGGGGGCAATTTTGATGCAGAACAAACGACCAGTGTGTTACCATTCAGAAACCTTTACAAGTGCGGTAAGAAACTATCCAACTTATGATAAAGAGTTGTATGATTTGGTTCAAAGTGTTAAAAAATGGAAGCATTATTTAATGGAAAAAGAAACAATTATCCATACTGACCATCAACCGCTTCAATATTTACAAACACAAACCAAATTGCAGCATCTAGACATTTCGTGTGGATGGGATTTTTGCAACAATTTCATCTTGTAATCGTGGTATAAAAAGGTATTCAAAACAAGGTTGCCGACATGTTGTCCAGACCACCAGTGGTAGTAGCATCTATCCTTTTACAGCATAGTTCTTTGGCTCATGTTAGTTACAAGGAACAATATGCAAATGATGTTGATTTTAGAGAAGTGTATGAGGATTTAGTAAGTGGGAAACAAGTAGGAGAAAAAGATTATCATTTGCATGAAGGATTGTTATATCATTCTGGAAAACTTTGTATTCCAGAAAATGAGCGTGTGCATATGATTAGGGAAGCACATACTTCTCTTATTTCAGGGCATTTTGGTGTAAGTAAAACAGTTGCACATTTACAAAAATATTGCTATTGGCCTAGAATGCATGAACATGTAAACCGATATATTAAGGGGTGTGTTCTTTGTGCCACAAGCAAGCCAAGTAACAGGAAATTAGGACTTTACACTCCTCTTCCCGTTCCAACACGGCCTTGGGAAAGTGTTTCCATGGACTTTGTAGGAGGCTTGCCCATGACACGGAGAAAACATGATTACTTATATGTGGTAGTGGACAGATTTAGCAAAATGTGTGTTGGTTCCATGTACTAAACAAATAACTGGTGAGGGAACTACACATTTATTCTTTCAGTTTGTTTGGGTTCATTTTGGTTTACCTACTTCAATCATATCTGATCGGGATTCTAGATTTCTTGGGGAATTTTGGTCAGCATTGTGGGGGCTTATGGACACAAAACTGAAAAAAGCACTGCTTTTCATCCACAGACTGATGGTCAAACAGAGGTTGTAAACCGCACAGTGGTACAATTACTTAGGGGCTATAGTAACAAACATCCTAAATTGTGGGATGAACATCTTTATTATGTGCAACATGCTTATAATCGTGCCTTACATTCTTCTACTTTGAAGTCTCCATTTGAGACTTGTTATGGATATCTGCCTAATTCTCCATTAGATATATATTATGGACATGAAACTGTTGTTAATGGTGCAAGTGATTCTGACAAGGCTAAAAGATTTGTGCAGAGAATACAACAGGTTCATCAGTATGTCCATGAACAATTGGAGAAAAGCCAGGCTAAGTACAAAGCTAGGCATGATAAACATAGAACTGATCACAAGTTCAAAGTTGGTGATTCAGTTTGGCTTCACATCAGCAAGGAAAGACTGACAGGTGAAGGTAAAAAATTGAAACCTATACGGTATGGTCCGTTCCAAATATTGGAAAAAATTGGTAACAACGCTTTCCGGTTAGATTTACCTCCATATATGCAAATCTACTCAGTTGTAAATGTTGAGAATTTAAGATTGTATGAACCGCCTATGATTGTTGATCATGATGATTCTAACATTATGCCTTCCATTGATGATTTTGCTCCTGAGTATCTTGATGAGTCAGCAGGAAGACATCATTTTGGACAGAAAGTAAGAACTTCGCGAACGGGTGATATTGAATATCTTCGTGTTGGGTTCAGAGGCATGCATCCGAACAAGGCAAAATGGATGGAAACCGGAAAGGTGAGGGAGAAATACCCTCATCTATTCACCAATTAGGTTGACTTTTGGGGTCCAAAAGTTTCTCAGTGGGGAGGAATGATCCAGAGGATCCTCACGGAGAAACACCGATCTAAGATCTTCTCAGAAATTGTTGCAGTCATTTTTAAAATGTGGAGAAAAATTATACGACTCCGACGACAACTTGTTTGCGGAAACGGAGCTCGTTTGCAAAAGTTATAGCTCGCTGAAATTTTTGGGCAACTGGCAAATTTTGGAGTTTTTGTGCGGGTTGGACATGTGCACACGCTCGCCAAGTGTTGCGATCATATTGCGACACGTGGATGAATTGTGTGACGTATTTAAAAAAATGGGTTTTGGAGCGCCGGTCTTGGACACTCGATCTCGGACAAATGGACCCCGCTATTTACTGGCTGGGGGCCCTCAGCCAGGTTCGACACACTCGATTAAGGAGGGGTGCCTTGGCCTCCTTCTCATTTAACCATTCAACCAACTTTGTATATAAACCTCTATATTTTCTATTGCGCCATGCATGTGGGATATTGGGCATGTATGTTTTAAATTACCCACGCCTTATAAACTTATTTGCACTTTCCACGCCTATATTCTAAACTTCCCACGCATTAGTTTGAACTGTCCACCATTTAAGGTTATCCATGCATAGATCCTATGGATTGGGTGCTAAAACCAAACAATGCGCATCCCCAAGTCAAGCGCCTATTACATAGGCTTAGGTGGCTTCCTTGCCACTTGAAATGCGCACCCACCTTCTAATTTAAACCATTGGATAAGTTTCCAAGCGCCCAATGTGGGATTTTATTCCCAAAAGGATAAGCCAAAAGACAAGGAGGGGAATGGAACTCGGGTGGGCCGAGTAAAAGATAAGCGCCCAGCCATCAGACCAGGAGGCGCACAAACAATATAAATAGGGTGATATTTTATTTGTAATGCATTCGGACTGTGTAGAAATATTGTATTGCTCATATCTTGAGCTAACAGTGGAATTTGAAGGAGATGTAAAAGGCAACCCCTATTATTTTCGACAGAGGAAGACTGTGAGAAGGTCTAAATTTTGTAGAATTCTTTGTAAAGGATTATTTTCAAGATTTTAATAGATCGGTCCCATTCAACCGGACCCGGAGACGTAGGCCTCAAGCGCCGAACTCCATTATCAATTCTCGTGTCACGTTGCTGGTGAATTCTCTTCATTTCTTTTAGTATTTACACAGTACTTGCAGTTTTTATTCTTTTATTAAAAATACAAAAAGAAATAATGCACAAATTTAAATTGAAAATCAATACAAAGCAAGAAAAATGTGTGTGCACAATCTTTAGTTAAATTTGGTTTTCGATCAATTGGATAGGCAAGGAGGACATATTAATGTGTATAATTGTTGCTGCGGTGGAGAAGGTGAGCGGTTTACCTAGGCCGTGAGGAGGATTTGATGCCTGCGATATCGGTTTTCTCAATTTTTCCAATACTCACTGAAGGGTATGCAGTTGTAGAGGCGAGCGAAGTAAACCATGCACGCAGTGCATGAGCCTCAGTTATATCAGGATCTATGAAGATTTGTGTATTAGGGCCTGTGGCCAATGTTGTTCCTTTGAAAGTTGTAGTTTTTGCTCTCTTAATTGCAAGAACTGGTCGGATTGATGTCTGTGTAGCACATAATTCACTTAGAAGTTTGCCCTCATTGTCACTAAAAGTGCCCCATAACGTTGCCTCAATACATAGTGCCGAGTTATCACTTAGTACGACTGTGCGTTTGTGGTTGAAAGTACTATCACTTTTCCTGATAGTGGAGGGGGCGGTAATGGATAGTGCAATAGCTAGTAGGTCAATGGTGGATTTGGCGGGGGTGGAGTTGATTTCTGCTATTGTTTTGAAGCGGAAAAGATATTGCGGTATGTTTACTGACCGTTTGGTTTGTCTTAAGCTTTACTGAGAGAGTCCAAGTCTAGGATGATGTCCCAAGGAGTTGTGGAGTTGTTGTAATCTTTTTTTGCAGTGCCGCAAGGTGCCTCCTTTGATTGTGTATGTTTTACCTAGTTGTATTTGGTTGTAGTAAGAAGTTGCAGCTAGGTCAAAAGAAGTCACCACTATATCTGAGTTGCTTTTGTCGATAATGTCGAAGCTGAAAACCTGCCCTGTGCGTTTTTCCGTGTTGTAGTTGTTTAGGTTGCCTTTTTGGATGACCCTGCCTTCAATAGTCCAAACGCTTTGGTAAGGATTTAACGATTTAATTGGTGCTAGTTAAATGCGGTGTTGTTCGGGCGGCCTTCACGAGTAGCCAGTGCCAAAGTATCTGTGCGGATGTCGGCATGTGTACGGCCAGTTGGGGAGGAACAACGTTGGGGGCAATGGAGTCTGCGATGCTGGTGGTTCCTAAACAATAAAATAAAATGGAAATGAATTAGCAAATGGGGTAATGTTAAGTACGAGGGAGCATGCGCTAAACCATAAAGTGGGGAAACCAAGTTATGGCCCACGTAAAGTGTTTTTTTAGAGAATAAGCACGTAAAGATATGTACAGAGGGGAAGATGTTTATATAACACAACAGTTTATACGCTCATTCTTTAAGTAAAGTACGAAACATATGTACAACAACTCTATTGTATATATCGTGATTGGAATTATACAAAACTTTTGACGACGGTTTCAAAATGGAACATGTACACCATATTTATGCAAGTATAGGTTTATCAAGTTAGACCTTCAAAAAGAGGTTACTGTGGGGTAGGATGAAATATGTGGGCATATGTATGAGCAGTGCAAAGTCATAGTAGGGGTGAGGTAGGGACTTAAATTAAAGGGATGCAAGATAAGCTTTGAATGCAGCTCTAATGGAGTGTTCCTCACCGCCAGAGTAGTACTGGTCGTAGCTGAGCGAACGAAGGAAAGTGTACAATGCGTCAAGCCTAAGGTACGTTGCATCTACCTTGTGCATCATGTCTAAGACAGTGGTTAAATCACTATCGAGAATCATTGCTGATGGGATGAGGGACTCTGATATTCTACCAGAAATGGTTGAGCATGTAGCTGCAACAGAAGTAGCCAAAGTATGGACAGAAGTCGCAAGCGGTGGCTGGACACTTTGTATTGAGCTTTCGTTGGTGGTTGCTTGGGTTGCATATGACTGAGGTGTCCCATTTGAAGCGACCAGTTCAATAGGAGGGCTCCCGACAATGGCACCAGAGGTATCATCTGATATTGTGATAATGGATGGGCTTCCACTTGGAGTGGCCATAATACCTGGAAAAAGCAACCAACTTTGTTAGTATAAATTTAGCTTCTACTGACAAGTACGAAATATATATACATATATATGACACGGATTATGGTTAGGACAAAGACAGAACCATGATATTTAGTGAATGTCATGCAATTGAGTTAGAGAAGTGCTGAAGAATTCTAAACATTGCAAAAAACATTGGCTCGCTGAAACTGAAATTGCAACTACATCCATAAATCATATATCATATATTTCATCCATAATTCTCTGTATGCAACTATGGAAATGTCAGATATGCTCATTGTAGTTTTCAGCAGAGCTTACATAAAGATTATCACTAACAGATTAAGAGCCTTTGAACTATCAGCAGCAAAACATATTCCAATACAATTACTCTACCCGAGATGATTAAACAACTGCTGTCCACTTACATATTGCTACAAAATATTTTCAACGTGATTATAACTTGCTTTTCCTTCTGTAATACAAAATAGGACAGGTTGACCCAGCACAATGCAAGGTGCAGAAACAGAATTTCAGATGTATGACATCTGTGTAAATAATTAATCAACTCTGCAACTGCATATTTCAGTACAAGCTCGATTTCACGTCCGGACATCAAATCTTTGATCAAATTTATTTTGTTTAATACTGATCAGCTAGAAGCATTCCCAAACCAAGTTCAAATTTCAGTCCAAGCTCAAATCCGCATTTATAAATTAAAAGTCACCTCATATTTATACCATTTACCACTGATACGTTAATAACATTGAGAATCCAGATCAAAGACATGAGTTTTTCAACCAAATTGAGATAAAAAAACCACAAATAGTTCGAATGCCTAAGTTCTCGACCTAGATGAAATTAAAAACCATAAATTGTTCAAGTACCAAAGTTTCTCAACCTAATCGAAATTAAAAAACCAAAAAAACATTCAAACACCTAATCAAACTTTAAAAACCACAAGTTTGACAGCCTTGTAAAAACTAATTTTCTTTGAACATGGTTTAATCTTGAAACTATCGTTTACATCCTCGTAATAATTTATACATTACACCTTTACTCATATTTACACCTACTAGTATTGATCAGCTGGAAATTTTCCTGAACCCAGTTCAAACACCTAAGTTTCCCAACATTATGGAAATAAAAAAACCACAAATTTGGTAGTTTTGTAATAATTAAAGCTCTTTATACCGATCATCTAGAAACATTTCTGAGACCGGTTCAAATACATAAGCTTGTCTAGCTGATTGAAATTTTAAAAAATAACTGCACATTTGATATCCTCATAAAAATTGTATGTATTTATGCTGATCGGCTAGAAACATTGCCAAACTTTGATCAAATACCCGAGTTTCGAGGCCTAATTAAAAGAAACCGCAAATTGTTCATATACCTAGCTTTCTCGACCTAATAGAAGTTTAAAAACTGTTACGAACACCTAAATTCTTGGACGTACTTGGAATAAAAATGCCACAATTGTTCAGATGCCGAAGTTTCTCAATCTGAAATAAAAAACCACAAATCTGATAGCCCTGTAAGATCTTTGCAAATCCAGGTTTACGGTGTTATTATAAAACAGGAGGACAACAGGTACTGAGCAATAAAATTTGAGAAGAATGTAAGTAGGAGAAACATAAAACAATACTTTGCAAACCTATTATAGCTCTGAACTGTGGCGTATATGAGGTGAGAGGGTGTTGCAAGCGCTGGCAATAACAATCAAGCGGAGATGGTGCAGGATGTAAATTTAAAAATGCAGGGGTGTATTTATAGAGAGAGATAGTTTAAGCAGCCTGTAAGAGGAGGACAACAGGTAGACAACAATGACCGACTCTGCAAGAAATGCAATTACTCCTCTAAATATCACACCAGCACACTGTTTCTAACATCAGCTTTGCACTGTTACAGAATTGCACGTATATTTTATTCACAAGCTTTTATTCGCCTGATGCATACACAATGTGCAGATGCCAACGGGAGTTATTGCGAACCGGTGGACAATCAGTGGATCAGTATTTATGCTCGGGCAGTTTCAGTGCAGAACCACCGACCCTGAACATAGCCGCCAAGCTGTATAAGTTTAAAAGTATCATTATAAATGAATCTGAAGCTGTTCATGGTTATCGCTCTTTCCATTTCCTACGTGGACGCAGAAATAAATGCTCTGATTACGTCTGCAAAATTAAAGTCCAGTTGATAAAAAACCGAAAAAAGCCAGCATGTTCCATAATTTATTAGAATATAGTTGTTTTTAAAGTTAAGAGTCAACCATGACGCTAAATTGGAGAAATAAGTTTATTAGTTAGAGATTTCACGCTTCTAGAGCCCACAGTATATATAAAAAGGTTTTCAAAAGAAATTATGTGATGTTTGAACGAATATTTTGGATCGTATCTCATCATTAAGAAGAAAATAGAGTTATATGATGTGACTAAAATATTGATAAAAAAATATTATTTATGAGATTTCTGATTTGTCTACAATTTATGAGATTGGGTAGCCGGAAAGAGAAAAGTGGGTAGCCGGAAAGGTAGGCCGGAAAATGTTGCCGGAATTTGACACTTTCCAGCAAAGCCTACTTCATAGTAAACGCCTCAATAATTAATGTTTACTATAGCCTAAGAATGGGGAGAGGACTCCAAAAGATATTACATGAATCTAATATATATATAGAGGGAGTGTTAAAAATAATTCCAAAAAAATAGAAGAGATAAAATTAATGATTTACTATTTAAAAGTTATAAATCTTGAACTCGATAAATGTATGTTATTGTAGACACAAAATCTATACACTCGTGGTATATTTTTACGTCCTAAAGCATATTAATGTATACATGATTCTTAAGCAAGAAAACTAGTGGTTGACAACTTTTTTGGCCTTTTGTTTTATCTTTTGTATTCTTATTGATCTTACACATCTTACAATCTTGTCGATACTTAACAGATTTATCTTTTATGGCCTCGGACACTAGCGCCCGATTAGGGCGAAGCACCCAGTGCTCATGTCCCTCTTCTAAGGCACTCTCGGCCCTCTCTATCTTTTTCTCGCCCTTTTGGGTCTATTTTACTTTTGGGCTTCTTTTAATATTTTGGGTTGGCTTTCTAGTTGTCAATTACTGAAATTCAAACAAGGGAATCATATATATACTTAGTTACTTCTCCAAAATTAAGGGCCAAGCACTAAGCATTATTTATTATCACCTAAGCTTGCATCAAAGGCATAAGAGCATTTCAAAGGCATATATCTAGCACATATATACAAGGGGCAAGGGTGCATCGCTCTACATACACACATATAGGAGGAAGTTCATTTTATTTCATCTCACACATTTACATACTTGGAGCAAACAAGATCTAGCCCACTATCATAGTGCAACTTGCACAAGGGCAACTCAAGGCATTAGTACACACATACAAAAATAACTACATGGAGTCTGAGATGTAGTGCAACACTCGGTCGTAAGATCACTCTTCGGGTGACCATCGAGGTCAATCCGACTCCCCATTCTACATCTTCTTTATTAGGTTTGATGTGGTTGATTTAACAAATGTGAAAATTTATAAAACCCTAGATATTGCATAGTCACGTATGATAAACAAATGTTGAAGCATAGATTTAACACAAGTAATAAGTTAATGAAATATGAAACCCTAAGTGCAAGAGAGAGAGAGAGAGAGAGAATACTTAGTTAATTTCACACTTTGATCCCGAAGTGTTCGGACTAAAAACTAATGAACAGGCGGGCGGTCATCACGAATGTGCTCTATAAATTATGGAAATGTCGGACAAAGTGGACCAGGGAACCTAGAATGAGACTAGGCGCCTAGGCGCAGAGACCTCTATCAGCGTTTATGATTGCACAGACCTTGTAACTTGGGTTTTTGGTGTCACAAGGTGGTCGCTAACCTTCGTTGTTGGTCGTTTGTATATCATTGGATGATCACTAAATTTGGTTGTAACTGCAACAAAAATATGACCTACAAATCCCTCAAACTATATCAAATTCCAAAAATAAAAGATGTAATATGGGGATTCGAATTGACCCCAATAGTCACTTGATTGAGTGAACTTACAACCGAGTGTTACACTACATCTCAGACTCCATGTAGTTCTTGTGCGTGTGTGATGGAATTGTGCCCTAGGAGGATCTTGTGCAAGTGCACGTGATAACGGATAATAACTAGATGTACTAATGTAAATAGATGTGTGAATGGCAAAATGAACTTCCCCTCTTATGTGTGTATGCAGAAAATGCACCCTTGTCCCTTGTATGAGTGTTAGATGGATGTCTTTGATTTTCTTAGATGCCTTTGGATGCAACCTTAGGTGATGATAATAGATGCTTAGAGCTTGGTCCTTTATTTTGGTTACATATCATTGTATTTATATGATTCCCTTGGTTGAATTTTGTAATTGACAATTGGAAGGCTAACCCATAAGAAAACAAGATGCCCAAAAGATAAAAGAGGCCAAAAAAATACAAAGAGGTCATAGGCACCCGAGAGGGGGATGAGGACGCCAAACCTTTGGCGTCTGGCTAGGCGTTGTGTCCGAGTTAAGAAAGATAAAGCAATGAATATCAAACTGGTTGTGGGGTGTGTAAGACCAAAGAGAAAACAAGAAAGATAGAAAAGAGGCCAAAGATAGTTGTCAATTACTAGTTTTCTCGCTTAGGAATCATATGAATGCAAATATGTGCTTAGGACCTAGAAATGTACCCAAGTGTGTGATTTTGTGTCTACATTTTCCCCTACTTTATGTTGTTGAGTGAATACTCGATAACATAAAGTAGTTAAAAGATGCATACCTTTTGTTCCTTGTAGATTGATGGCGAAAGCATGTCGAGTGGACAAGTGAAAGCATGAAGTGATAAAAATGAAGCGTGGAAGCTAAGAAAGAGGAAGTGACCCTAGGGGTAAAGCGTATGATGGTGTACCATGTTGTACTGATGTTGTGTTTGATGAAGGGCTACTTCTTATTGCGTATTAAGGACAAACCTACAAAAGAAGAGCAAAAGAGTAGTCAAAGTCATGTATTATGAAAACTCTGTAAAAGTATGTGAAAGTATGTAAAAGTATGTGAAAATGTGTAAAAGGAAAGTGTGCACTGATCCGTGACAAGTAAAAAAGGATAGAAAATGTCTTGAATTACTTTAGAAGAGTGATTTTTTCAGGTGATCTCATGCCAAGAGCGAGTTTTTTGGGCAATCTCACGTCAAGAATGAGTTTTTTGGGTGATATCATGCCAAGCCCAATTTTTTAAGTGATTTCAAGCCACGGAAGAAGAGTGTTGGGGAGAGAGGTCTAGTTTTACTCTCCTTCCATGACTGCTTCCTAAATTTATACACCACTGCATATGGTGTGATCCTACTTTATTTCGTGTTTGTTCCAAGTTTGATCCAAGGAGAAAAAGGAGATAGAATGTATTCTGATTATTGGAGGACTATGCATGTAGTATGAAAACTTTTCTGTGAAGTATGTTGGTCCGAGAAAGTAATCAGAATCGCCCTTGGTCATAGGTGCCTAGGAAAGATCAGGAGCGCCCAAGCACTAGTGTATGTATCTAGGCATTGGTGTTTGTGTTAAACTGAGGATCCAAGTCAGAATCTGGGCCATTTTTGTAACTTCCGTATTGCTTTGTTCCCGTACTATGTAGGTCCAATCAGAATTGTAGCTTTGTCTTGTTATATAGGGTGATTGATTCACCCAATATATGCCCCCTCATTTGGGTTGCATACGATGTCATTAGGAGTATGCGGCCCAAAAAAAGGACATGAAATTAATATGATTTGACGCGTTGAAAGGGATCCCTGCGGTGGAGAGGGGATGCGCGTGGTAGAAACCAAGGCACATGTAAAAAATGACTAGATACATGTGTTAGTAGGAAAAAATAAAGCAACGATGTAATAGAAGACAATGTAACAAGCAAGAAGAAAAGATAGACCATGAAAAATGGGTTTCATACATGGGACATTGCTCATAATGTCACAAGACAATTAGGGCCAAAGCGGCCAAAAGCATACAATGTGCACACAAGACAAAGGGCATAGCCTACAAACAATAACATACAATGGCAAACAATAACAAGCAAGATAAATCAGACAACCATGGTGGCAAATAGTCCTACAAAGAAAATTCTACACATGAAGCACCCATTAATATGTTAGAAAGATAAAAAGTATGTCAAAGCATGTATAGATCAATAGAAAGTAGTGTGCTAGTAAGAATAGGAAGTAGTAAATAATGAAACAATAGCACTTGTGATGTGTGAGAAAGTAGATGCCCCCAGGAGCCTCGGTGGGACTAGTAAAAGGTATTGTGCTAGGCAACCGTGCTACGTGTAAGGATCTATAGAAAGTCTACATTCAAAACTAGAGAACAAGTGAATGCACATGTGTATATAGAAAAGATAATGACATATTATGTATTTGTCTAGCATGGGAAACAAAGTGTACATGTAAGCATAAGTAAGCAAGAGTAAATGCAACCAATATATGCAATATGTTGTGAATGAGTGAGATGGAATGGTATGCAATGTGAATGTGATAGGGGTAGTGTGCCCCAGAGCAGTGTGTGTGTGTGTGTGTGTGTGTGTGTGTGTGTGTGTGTGATGAGGTTCATTTATAAAAAACCCCTCAACAGTCAAGAATGAACCATAGAACAAAAGTGTGACATTGGGAAATGGTTTAAAAGAGAGATGCTAGAAAAATAGATCATGAAGCACGAGCGTAAAGTGTAGAATAATTTGAGGTTCATTTCATATTTAAACCCTAGTTAGCGTCATAGTATGAACTATGGAACTAGTTAGCGTCATAGGGTAATGGTGTGAAAAAGATATGCTAGAAAGATAGATCATGAAGTGCAGAGAGTAAAGTGTAGAATGGTGTAAGGTTCATTTAAGATTTAGACCCTCAAAGCGATAGAGAGTATGAACCGTGCAACTAGAGCACCTCCTAGAAGATGTGTATCAATTTGTATATGATTGATGTTTAGAAATATGACATACAAAGCACAGAAAACGATAGTAGAAATGTTAGACACCTGATAATGTTAGGAGGGAGGAGAATAAGTTTGATTCCCCCAAGCGTATGCTAATGAAAAGAATCAAATAACATCGTCTAGGAGATCATCGTTGTCACTACTGAAGCCAAATGGAGATGATTTAACAAATATTGAATTTGTAAAAACCCATAGGATATTGCAGAGTCACATATGATAAATAAACAATAAAGTACAAATTTTGATGCAAGAAATAAGCTAATAAAAATTGAAACTCTAAGTGCAAGAGATGGAATAGGAGACTTAGTTGATTTTTCAATAAATTCAAGCATTATGGACTGGACAACTAATAAACAAGAGGAAGAAGTTTGCCGCAACCACACTCAAAAAAGTGTGGAACTATCATAATAAGTTGGACGAGGGCACTGATTTAACAAATATTGAATTTGTCAAACCCTAAAGGATATTTCAAAGTCACATGAAATAGATAAAACACTAAAGCATAGATGTGACACAATCAATAAGCAATAAGAAATTGAAACCCTAAGTGCAAGAGGGAGGAAAGAAGAATTAGTTGATTCACAATAAATCCCGAAGTGTACAGAGTGGGAAAACCAATGAAACATGAGTACTGAGACTATCATCGTCATGCTTAAAAAATTATGTGGTTGTTGGAAGAGGTTGGACCAGGTGTCGTGGATGGTCTTGGGCGCTAAGTGCCGAGACCCTATTTGGGCATCTTTGACTACTCAAAAACTTAGAAACTAGTTTTTACGGTGTCGCTAATCTTCATTGTTGATCGCTTGTGTGTCACACTATGTCTGCAAAATTCTCCTATAACCTACAAAACAAAATACCTCTTGTAAAATACCAAAACACATCAAATCCTAAAAATAAAAAAACATGCAAATGGGGAGTCGAATGATCCCTAAGTCACCTAATTGAGTGATCTTACAATTTGGGTGTTGCTTATTTACATTTCGTGACTCCATGTTGTTCTTGTGTGTGTGTGCAATAATCATACCCTAGAGGCTCTCGTACAAAATGCACTTGATAGCGAGTAATAACTAGATGTAGTAATGTAAGTAGATGTGTAGATGGAAAAATGAGCTTCCCCTCCTATGAAGTGTATGCAGAAAAATGCAATTCCTTGTCCTTGAATGAAGCTAGTTGGATGCTTTGATGTTTTGAGAATGCCTTTGGATTCAACCTCAAGTGATGATAGTAAATTCTTAGAACTTTGTCCTTTAATTTGATCACATAACATTGTATTTATATGATTCCCTTGTTTGAATTTCATAATTAACCATTAAAAGGCCGACCCATAAGAAAACAAGATTCCCAACATCTAGAAGAGGCCCAAAAGAGGTAAGTAATATACAAAGAGGTTAGGGAGCCTAAGCGTTGGCTTCTTGGCTAGGCACTAGTGTTCAAAATCAAAGAAGTTGAAGTGGGGAAGGTCAAACTAGGTGGTGGGGTGTGTAAGACCAAGAAGGAAACCAGAAAGAAAGTAAAGAGGCCAAAAATAGTGGTCAATTAGTACTTTTCTCACTTAGGAATCATATGAATGCAAGTATGTGATTAGGACCTAGAAATGTACCCAAGTGCATGATTTAGTGTCTACATTTTCCCCACTTTATGTTTGTTGAGTGAATGCTCAATAACATAAAGTAGATAAGAGATGCATACCTAATAACCATGTAGATCAATGGTAAAAGCGTGCTAAAGAGACAAGAAAAAGTGTGAAGTGATAACAAATGAAGCATGGAAACTAAGGAAGAGGAAGTGGCCCTAGGGGTGAAGCGTATGCGATGTGTCATGGTTTACCTATTTTCATTGTTGTGATCGATGTGTTCAAAAATGTGAGTGTTGCTTCCCATAAGGACGAACCTACAAAGAGAAAAGAAAAAGAGAAGTCAAATATGTGTATATGTAAAATTTGATTCAAATATGTAAAAATGTGAAAAAGCAGTAAAATGAACATGTGCACTTGATCCGTGATCAGTGAAAAAAATATAGAAAGTGTCCAGAAGATGTTGTAGAAGGGTGAGTTTTTGGGTGATCTCACGCTAAGAGCGAGTTTTTGGAGTGATCTCACTCCACGGTAGAAGAAGTGTTGGGGAGAAAGTTCTAGTGTTATTCTCCATCCCTGACTATTTCCTGAAATTTATACACCACTGCAAATGGTGTGATCATGCTTTGTTCCGTTTGATCCATTTTGATTTAGTTTGATCCAATGCAAATAGAAAAAGGAGATAACATGCATGTTGATTGCTAGAGGACTATTCATGTTTTGTGAAAACTGTGACAATCTGGGAAAATCACCGTAATTGCCCCTGGTCATAGGCACCCATGAAAGGTCAAGAGCACCCAAGTTCTCATGTATGTATCTGGATGTTGACATTTGTGTTGTGTTGAAGACCCAATTTAGATTCTGGGCCATTTTTGTGACTAAAGATTGTGTTATTCTTGTACTGTGCAGGTCTGAACCATGACTATATGTTGCTGATGGGGTGACTGATTCACCCAATGTACGCCCCCTCGTTTGGGGTACATGTGACGTCCCTAGGAGAATGTGAACCAAATGAGAGGACCAGATGATGATCTAAAAATGATAACATATATAGGGGAATGTGCTTGGTAGAAACCAATGCACATACAAACAAAGTGGTTAGGACATGTGTTAGTGCAATAAATGAAAAAAACACGTATGATAGACAATGTGTAATCTAGCAAGTAAGAAGACAAAGTAGACCGTAAAAAACATGTTGCAAACAAATGACATCGCTCACAATGTCGCAAGACAATTAGGGCCAAGTGGCCAAAAGCGAGATAAGAAATGAACATACAAGACAAAGGGCAAAGCCCACAAACAATGGCATACAATGACAAACAATAAAGCAAGCAAAGCATCGAGAGAACCACAAAGAGTAAATAGTTCATGTAAAGAAAATGTTTCACATGTTAGCATGTTAGAAAGATAAAAAAGTATGTCAAGACGTGTATATATCGATAAAGTAGTGTGCTAGGAAGAATAGGAAGTAGTATAAAATGAAACAATAACACTTGTAGTGTGTACAAAAGTAGATGCCCCTAGGATCCTTGGTGGGATCGGTAAGAGGTACAATGTCAAGCATCCATGTTGCATGTAAATATCTATGTAAAGTCTGCATTCACAACTAGAAGGCAAGTGAATGTGCATGTGTATATAGAAAAGATAATGACATACAAAATATCTTACTAACATAGTAAGCAAAGTGTACATGTGAGTATAAGTAAGAAAGAGTAAATGCAACCAAGATATGTAGTATGTTGTGAGTGAGTGGAATGGAATGGAATGCAAGATGAATGTGATAGGAGGAGCGTGCCCCTGAAGTGAATGTGTATGTATGAGTGAAATGAGGTTCATTTATAAAAGACCCCTCGGTAGTCAAGAATGAACCATAGAACAAGAGTGCGTCATTAGGAAATGGTTTGAACTGTGTGCTCTAGAAAGATAGATCAATGATGTATAGAGTGGGAATATCATGGAATGAGGTGAGGTTCATTTCAGATTTAGACCCTTAGCAATCGAGTATGAACTGTGGAACTAGAGTGCATCATCGGGAAGTGTGTTGTGCGAGAGTGTGATGCTAGAAAGATGTGTCGTGAATGCATCAAGTGTAGAAGTGTGTAGTGTGTGAGGTTCATGTATGTAGTATGCCCTCAATAGTAAAGTGTGAATTATAGCATAAGAGTGCGTCATCGGGTAATGACGATACAAGTGTATCAAATTGTATAAGATTGCTCAAAGATGGAAAATATGAAACATGAAGCATAATAGTATAAAATGATAGGCACTTGGTGGTGCTAGAATGGGGGAAGAGTAAGCGTGATCCCCCCGAGTGTATAGGAGATGGAGATCTAAGTTATGATGCTAAGGGGATCGATGTAAGGAGTAGCTTCCTTGGAAAAAGTGATTGGAAGCTGAAGTGGTGATGGTGAAGGTGGCCTTGAGTGACAAAAGTTGAAAGAGGCTAGCTAGATCTTGTTGGTCTTATGCGATGGGTGGTTTCTTATTTAGGATTGGTAACATTGTAGAAGAATTGAAAAGTGGAGGATTTGTACTGATATTTAGAGGAGGTTGCTTAGTTTGACTTGGTAAAGATGTAGATGAATTATTAGGAGGTGATGGAAGATGAACCTTGAGAGGTGATTGCTTAGTTGAAATGGGTTGAATGGGGGACGCTTGACTGACCGAAGAAGGCACATTATAAGTAGTGGCATGATGCTCATTGGACATAAAAGGAGAAAATTAGGAGCCCATTTGGATGTAGCATTTGTAGATGGGCATGCAACATAATGTTGTGCAGTGAATGAGATAAAGCCTTGACACTTAAGATGTTGATTAACTAAAATCGACTAAACTAATGTAATGTAGGGATAGCTAATCTAAGATATGAACAACAGTAATAAATTAAATAAATGTAGTATAGAAAGTATGTAAATGATCTAAACAACTATGCAAAAGGAAATGCTAACCCTAATATGCAAGAAGGAAGAGGAAACAACTCATTGAATAATGAGATGTTCGCAGGCAAAGTGTCGCAAAGAATGACCGGGAAAAATTAGAAGTAGGAACGACTGTATAGAAGTCCCGAAAATGATGGATCTGGAGGATCTAGCTGAGACTGGAGCACCTAGAGAGGGATTGGGCCACCTGTGGTGCTCGGTCCGTGATCCGGTGCCCTGGTTTGTGCAAAATCTCTGAAATTGATCTTCATAGGGATGAGAAATGATTTAGAACCTTCGTTGTGTGTTGCATCAAATTCAGTATCCCGCAAGCGAGATGTCGTCAATAATCCAAGATGATGAGAAGGCCTACAAAATACCAAAAGAATGATCAAAACCCTAAAAAAAGAAATATGCAAATGAATGGGTCAGACTGACCTTAGTTGCCACAATAATGGGCTTACTAACTAAGCATTGCACTACATTTCAGACCCAAATGTAGTTTTGGTGAGTGTGTGCATAATGTGCCCTAGGTGCTCTTATGTCAGTCGGACTTTGTGAAGTAACGAGTAATAGCTATATGTAGAAAATGTAATAGAACGTGTGCATGGAATAGAATATAATCCCTCCCCTTATGAAGTGTGATACAAATGTCTTAGCTTTGTGCCTTGACGATGGAGCTATGTGGATGCAAGTGATCTCCAATTCAATAGATGGATGCAACTCTAGATGAGTGATAGTAGTAAGTGATGTTAGGTCCCTCATTATGGTCTCATAACTTTATATTTATAGGGTTCTCTTGATCTAATTTTGTAATTAACCCCGAAAAGGCCAACCACAAGAAAGATAAAGATCTCAAATAGCTAGAAAGAGCCCAAAAAGTGGTGGGAAAGTGTAAAAAGGATTGGGTGCCCCTGGTGGGACTAGGGTGCCCACAGGTGCTGATTAAGGATAAAATGACGTGGGATGACAAAAGTTGATTGGGCATATGGGTGCAAGAGGTCGGTAATGACGAAATAAAATAAAACAAAATGGCCAAAAGACGAGGGTTAATTAGTACTTTCTTCACTCAAGAACCTTCTAAATAATAGTATGAGACTAAGATAAATAATGTCTAAAGTGCATGATTTTGTGACTACATTTTTCCCCCACTTTATGTTGGTGAGTGAAAATCTTGTTAACATAAAGTAGATAGAGATGCGTACCTGATGTCCATGAAGAGTGTAGTAGAAATGTCTTTGAAGGACTAGACAAAGTGTGGAATGACAAAAAGATGGAGGAGCGTGGAAACTAAAGATGAAAAATGCGTAAAGAAAAAGTGATGAGAGTGAACCTAAGGTGGAACGCGTGTGTATCTACTACGGTGTGTGATGTACTTACATGGTTAGTAAAGTGTGTGTTGTCATGAAGTGTTGTTTTTGACGTTGTTGTTTTTGCCCCCATTTGACTGCTTGTTTCTCATATGGTTGAACTTGCAAGGAGAAAATGATTAAGTAGTCAAATATGTATGTATGTATAAAAATGTAATGTAAAATACACATGTATATGAAAGCATGTAAATGTAAAATATGCAAATCTAAATGGAACATGTGCACCTGATCCATGTTGAGAGAGAGAGAGAGAGTGTGTGTAGAAGGATATCTTGTATTGTGAGTTTTTTGGGTGATCTTGTGTCATAGGCCAAAGAATTGTAGGGAGGAAATGCTCCGTGTCCTCCAAGCTCTAACTGTTTCCCTAAATGTGTGTGTAGAGATCTATGCACGTCTTGGTTTTTTGGGCAATCTGACGCCACTAGCCGAAGTAGTGTAGAGAGGCACACCCACTATAACCTCCAAGCCTATAACTGCTTCCCAGAATGGTAAGGACACCGTGTCTTGTAAAATTAGTTGTGTATGGGGTTCGTAGATTGGTCTGAACCCATTCGTTGTATATAATTGAACCAAACCAATGTAGAATCTATGTGTTAGTATGTAAAAACCCCCAAATGATTCCCCCTCTTTGGGGGCACATGCGCATTGCTAATAAGATGTTATGTTGTGGATCCTATTTTCATGTGTGGAAGTGTTGAATAATGTACACTAAGAGTAATTGTATACTTTCCATAGTAATCCGTCCGAAGAAAAAAAAATTGGCCTAAAAAATGTGCCCGATATATCGGGAAACATGCTCTTCTCATATGGGTGGGATTTTTGACCCATAGGTTTATGGGACGGTTTTGGCCCATGGTTTTAATACCCACAATATTGTAAAACTACTTATGCGAAATTTATTTGTGTGCTTTTCATGCATATGGTAGGGTTTGATGTACATGGTAGATGTGTGTGAGTTCAAGTGTGAATTTCAGAGAGTTTGTTGAGCATAGCTCTAAACATATATAGTCTTGTATTAAGAGAAGATATGGCTTGTAATAAAATCCGAGCAAGTGATTCTTGGTGGGCGTAGCCCAAATTGGGTGAACCATGTTAAATACTATCTCTCTACGTTGTGTTCTTTTATTCGCATTTTTTCAGATCTCGTAATATTTTATGCATATTAGTTTCTACTATTGCGATTATATGTGGGATTGTTTTGCGTATTTTATCCCTTTATTTCCTAACATAGGAGAATGTGGCCCCAAAAGAGTACCACACACATGCGTTGTAACCTAAAAAGTGCTTGGTAGAAACCAATGCACACACAAACAAGAAGGATAACCAAAGACAAGTGTAAACAAACATGCATGTAGAAAACAATGTGTAAGATACGTAAATAGTGAAGTAATGTAAACATGCAAGAAGACAAAGTAAGTCGCACAAAGTGGGCTACAAACATGGGACATCACTCACAATGTCGCAAGACATACAAGTCCCTCATGGCCACAAACAAGCAAACAAGTGTAACAAACAAGTATGAAAAAAATCCTTGTATAACAAATGATGCACATGAAGCACTACAAGCATGTTAGAAAGATAACTAGTATGTCAAAAGTGTGTAGATCCAAGTACTATAATATAAAGTGCTAAGTACAAAATGAAACAATAGCACTTTATGAGAGATGAATGTGGATGCCCCAGTGACTAGTGTAGGAAGAGTAGAAGGTGAGCATTCATATTGCACATATAAGAGACCCGTATCTACGATCACAACTAGATAAAGGCATGAATGCACATGTGTGTATGATATAGGTAAATGACATACAAGTAAGTTGACTAGCATGTGTAATAAAACGACCATGAACAAACCGTTGATGGCGAATCACAAGCACTTCGAATGCCCGCAACTCGATGGGTTGAGACTCTCGGTGCGATTGCATAACATGGAGCTTTTCCCAAGTGTGGGACCTTGCGAATCGGGGAAGCTCTCCTGGATGAAGGCCGGTTCCTATTCCTTTGTTCGAGATGCACACATAAAAATGTAGAGGGTTTTCAAAAACCTAATCTAACTTGCAAGGAGACAAGGTAAGAAGATGCATAAAATAAAACCTAAACTACAAAGGTGATGCACCGAGAATGAAGAACACCTCTTGCCAATAAACACAAACCATAAAAATGCAATGCAAGATCATGCACGAGATAAGCGATTCACGGTGAAAGATCGGGAGGATGCAAATGAACACAGAGAGGGTTGAGAATCATCCACAGACATGCATTATTTGCTCCAAGATTGATACAATACACTATAAAATGCCAAGAGGCAAAGTTGCATTACAATTTTAAATGGGAGGTTTGAACTCCACAAATTCACTTGCCAAAGAGAAGAAGGGAGGGGAAAAACAAAAATGTCCAACCTTTAGAAAGAAGCCCCTCCTTACAATTTATAGGAAGAATGAGAGAGAAAAGAGAGAGGAATTCCAAATCTACCCCAACCACCTCCAAGTTGCATTTAATTCATCTCATTATGGTGGTAGGTGAGGACCCAAAAAGTGGCGAACTGTATTTTGTATTTTTAAGAATTTTTCTCACCCAATTAAAGATATCCAGTCATAGTTGGATAGAGGACCTCGTAAGCTTTCTAAAAAGTCCAACCTTGCATGAATCCGAGCTCCCTGTCAAAAGTTATGGCCATCTGAATATCTGCGCCAGGGTCTGCTTCCTGTCAGCGCTCAAAATGTTGCGCCTCCTGAAGGTGCGCCTTGGCGCATCCATCCTTATGTCGACATACCCTTATGTGCACCAAGGTGCAAATTTTGCCATGTCGACACTCTGTGTTGTGCACCCTTTACCTACACCTTGGCGCATCCATTTTCGTGTCGACATCCTTTGCTTTGTGCCCTTTACTGCGCGCCGACACATCCATTTTTGTGTCGACATCCTTTTACATGCGCCCTTAACCTGCACCTTGGTGCATCCATTTTCGTGTCGACATCCTTTTTCATGTGCCCTTAACCTGCGCCTTGGCACATCCATTTTTGTGTCGACATCCTTTTTCATGCGCCCTTAACCTGCGCCTTGGCGCATCCATTTTCATGTCGACATCCTTTGCTATGTGCCCTTTACTCGCACCTCGCGCATCCATTTTCGTGTCGACATCCTTTTTCATGTGCCCTTAACCTGTGCCTTGGCACATCCATTTTGTGTCGACATCCTTTTTCATGTGCCCTTAACTCGCGCCTTGGCGCATCCATTTCGTGTCGACATCCTTTGCTCATGCACCCTTAACTCCGCACCTTAGCGCAATAAACATCGGGCTTTGAATTTCTTTGATTTCCATATTCTTCTGCTTGTCTATATCTACCTGAGGGGAAGATATTTACAACACAAACACAAGTAAACAAGAGTATAAGTAACCATAATATGCAATATATTGTGGATGAATGGAATGGAATGTAAGATGGAATGATAGAGCCACGTGCCCCCAAGTGAATGGAAATGTATGTTGTGAGGATCATTTAGTTTCCCCCTTATGACAGTCAAGAAGGAACTATAAATGAGAGCATGTCATCGTGAAATGGTCGAAGTGTGTGTTGTGTCTAACGCAGCAGTTGTGATGAATGTGTATGTATAGTGATGAGATGGGGCCTAGAAATGATGTGTGCATGAACCTTATAGCCGAAGCATATATCACAACCAGATGAACGTATAAGTGATGATTTAGCCTTAAGTTTATATCACTATGAGATGAAAACACAAGGAGTGGTGATGTAACCTAAGGTGTATACCACTACAAAATGATAGAATAGGTGATGATTTAGCCTAAAGCGTATGTCACTAGCCTAGGAATGTCGCATGATGAAAGGTCAAATAGTAAATGTGTGATGAATGTAAGGTCCATTTGATTTGTAAACCCTCGATAGTCAAGTATGGACCGAGGAACTAAAGTGCCTCATAGGGTAATGAGTCCATTGCATAAAAGACAATGTTGTATATGTAAGGACAACAATCGACCATGTGATGAGTGGAGTGTGTAAATACGTTGTGTAAAATGCAATGTAGTATGTGTAGAATGTGTAAAGTGTAATGTGTAAGGTAGCATGTAATGTATGTAAATAGACTAGTAATGTAACATGTAAGATGATGTAATACTAGACTCATATATGATGAAGACTAGCATAGTATGTAGAATATGTGTGAAAATGTGTGGTGTAATATGTATGGTATGTAGATAAACGAATAATGTAGTGTGTAGGATAAGTAGTGTAGGATGTAAGACACATAGACAATGGTGTATGCATAATGAATACTAACATGATGTATGATGCATGACATGTAATGTGGGAATAGGTGTAGTGTGTAGTGTATGGGTTTCATGTGTAGTAAGCCCTCAACAATCAAGTGTGAACCGAAGCACAAGAGTGTGTCATTGGGTAATAACGACGCTATAGTAAAAATGAATATGCATATTCTATGAAATTGAATAATGCAAAGAGGGGATGTGAGTAGGCTCTACAATGATATATACATAAATGTGAATAATGTGATGTAGTACTATGTAAGAATGATAATGCAATAATGAGGGATATGTCTATGGTGCAAATGTGACGGGGAAGTGTGAGATGTGATGCCCCCAGGGTGTATGGTATAGAAGAGGACTATGTGCCGTTGTCAAGAAGATCATCATTATCATGATCGAAACCTACCGAGGCAACATCAGAAACCTGATAAGCTATAGAATGAGGAGGGTCATATAGGGACCCATTGCGGCGAGTGTATAGACATTCATTGCATATTATTCATCAATAAAGGTGATTGGTGGACAACCGTGAGCATGCCAATGAGAGATATTTGGAGCATAAGTAGGAGAAGAATCATTATGGATAGAAATGGTAATTTGAAAGGCATAGGAAATGTGAGTAGAGAGTGATGAGAACCTATTGTACCATGATATAATCAAGCCAGGATTTTCCAAGTGTGAGTGGAGAGTCATGAGGGGTACGCGCAACAAAGATCGTTAGATGAAAGACACACAAGCCATAAGATGTCGTAGTGTGAAAATAGCCATGATAGAGATGTGGTGAATGAAGAGGTGGTAAAATGTCATTAAGTTTTATACTAAACATAGCTAAACTGTCGTATACACAAATAGTTTCTAAGAACATAGAGTCGACAAGGATGTGTTGCCAAAAGGTCCTATTGATGAATAATGTACATGTAAAAGGAGGTAGTGGAGCTGCAACCCATGGAGGAGAAGATGAAATAACATCGACACTATGGATAGATCCTCGATATAATACCATAACATTAGTAGATGGAGGGGTCTTAAACCTATATTCACTTGGGCCATCAACCACAAAGGTTTCTTTGAAATAAGAATTGTCTACACCTAGAGGGGTAAATTCAAGTTGTCTTAATGCTTCATCCATAAGTTTGATAGCATCAACTTCATCATTAGAATCCTCATGAATCATCGGTGTGAACATCATCATGTGGTATAACATTATCAAGGATGTTGGTAGGTGGCACCATAGGTGGAGTGGTAGAGGGTTCGAAACTGGTTGAGAAGGAACACTAGTAGGAACTGATACTATAGGTGAAATAATAGCCATTGTGTGAGTGGATATAATGGAGCATTACAAGTGGTAGAAGGAGAATGTGAAGTGCTAGATTGACCAATGTCATATGTGCCAAGGCTGCTATATGGAATGCATTGTGAAGGTGGTATGGGAATAGAAGTAATGGGATCTATGCAACAATATTTGAATGGCTTAGGATCAACGATGATGGTATGTTCATAACCATCATGCAAGAACTTGACACATTGGTGAAAAGTAGATGGAACAACATGCATTGCATGAATCCAAGGCCTTCCTAACAAGAGATTAAATTGAAAGGAGGTGTCGATAACATAGAATTCAATGAGAACATTCTTAGGCCCAACATGAATATGTAATGAGATAGTCCCTATACATGAGTGAGTGGTAGAGTCATAACCGCGAATGAGGGTAGAATTCTTAGAAATTAAATCATCATTAATACCCAATTGCTTTAAAAGAGAGTGAGCACATAAATTGACAGTTGATCCATTATCAATGAGGACTCTTTTAATACAAGTAGTCTTTGATAAAAACAAGAATAAGCAAAGGAGCACAAAAATTTCTTTTAGAAAAATGTGCAAAATAATCATCGATGAAAAATATAACACGGGGTAAGTTGTAAAGAGATTGTATAAGATGTGCAAAGGCCACTGCAAAATTATCACTTTCAATGTGGATGACATGAAGGGAAGCTTCTAGTGTGTTACGACAATTTGGTGCATTATGCAACAAGTCATAAAGAGAGATCTTAGCAGGCATATTTTTAAGTTGTTTAATGATGTCATATCCCTTAGAAGTTGTGGGGAGCTGCCTTAGAGTAATGGGTGGAGGAATAGATGTGGGTGGAGCCGTAGGTGGATTAGGACAAGTACGAAAAGTAGTAACTACATTAATATATGAATCAGCCTTAGGTGTGACAAAGTGAGGAGGATGTTGGGTATACATGCGCATGAAATTAGTGGTAGTAGTAATGATGCCAGAGACCTTGGTTGGTGTAAAGGTAGGATAAGAAGATTGAGCCATAACTTGATAAGGAGATGACATGATCAAAAGGAAGTGTTGAAATTGGTTGGGTTTACCAAAATGATTAACTAAAATTAACTAAACTAATGTAGTATAGGGATATTTAATCTAAGTTATGAACAACTGTAATAAAGTAAATAAATGCAATATAGAAAGTATGTAAATGATCTAAACAACTATGTAAAAGGAAATGCTAACCCTAATATGCAAGAAGGAAGAGGAAAGAACTCATCTAAATAATAGATGTTCACAGGATAATGTCGTAGAGATGACTGGAAAAATTAGAAGCAGGAATGACTGTGCATAGAAGTCCCGAAAAGGATGGATTTGGAGGATCTAGTTGGACTGGAGCACCTGGAGAGGGTTGGGGTGCTTGCGCCATGGCACTGCAGTCTGTAATTTGGGTGCATTGGTCTATGCAAAAGCTATAAAAATGATCTTCACATGGTTGAGAGATGATCTAGAACCTTCGTTGTGTGTCACATCATATTCGTTGTCCCATGCTAGATGTCACCAATAATCCAAGATGACGAGAAGACCTGTAAAATACCAAAAGAAATATCAAAACCCTAAAAAAAGGATGGAAATGAATGAGTCAGAAATACCTCAGGTGCCACAACAATGGGCTTACTAACTGAGTGTTACACTACATTTTGGACCCAAATGTAGTTCTGGTGAGTGTGTGCATAATATTCCCTAGGTGCTCTTGTGCCAGTCGTACTTTGTGAAGTAGCGAGCAATAACTAGATGTAGAAAATGTAATAGAATGTGTGCATTGAATAGAATAGAATCCCCCCTATGAAGTGTGATGCAAATGTCCTAGATTTTTGCCTTGATGATGGAGCTATGTGGATGTAAGTGATCTCCAATGCAATAAATGGATGCAAATCTAGATGAGTGATAGTAGTAAGTGATGTTAGGTCCCTCATTATGGTCTCATAACTTTATATTTACACCATGCTATGATTTTGATGTTGTACAAGTTTTTTAATTATTCAATCCTTCATCCACAACCCTCTGCTCTTTTCCCCGGACTTTCCCCCTGTTGCCCCTTCCTCTTCCACTCTTCCCACATCTACCCTTCCCACCTCAGATCCCACTTCCTATCCTGCTCCTTCCTCCATCCCTCCCGACTCTACCCCCTCCACTAGTAAGAGACCCCAAAATATTTCTCCGGAAAAATACCATAGGAAAAAGATGATCAAATCTTCTACGAGGATTTTGTTCTTCCTTCCCCTTATCATTGGGGAGGGTGAGGTCATACTTGGTCTTCTCTCCATGGGAGAGAAAGTCTCTTAACTCCCCACTACCGAAGAACCAAAGGCTAGAGTGGAGCTTGACATCTAAACGAATAAGATCAAAGATCTCTAAGACAAGATTGAAGCTTGCAGGATCGATAATGACAAAGGAAAGGTAGATAAGAAGATGGTGATGGATATTTGCAAGCGTGTCACTAAAATTGAAAATGATATGGAAAATTTTAGGGTCAAACACTGTGATATTCTTAGCATCCTTAAGAGCACTATTGACTTCCTTTATCTCATTACCTCTTAGTTTGAAGATCAAAAAGGAAAGGAAAAAACCAAGAAAGAAACCAGCCTCAGAGACATCAAAAGGGGGCTTGATAATGTAAAGAAGAACTTCCAGAAGCTCATGAAGTAATCTTGTGTGTCTTCTTGCTCTCTATTTTTTGGATCGTTTAGGTCTCTCTACCGTGTGAAGTTCTGCAATTATGTTGATTTTCTATTGACTTCCAATTATTTTTGGGTTACATGTTGATCGGAAGTTTTTTCATATCTTGTTTTGGATTTTTATTCTTTGTATTTTATATATAGGCTTTAGCATTTTTGTAAATGGGTAGGATCCCAGGAAAAAAACCTTTATCCTTAATAAAAATAAATATTTTGGTATTTACCTTAAAATTTATTTGAAAATAAATAAATAAAGTCTATTTTGTTTGCAAAAAATAAATAAATTAGATTATTTCGGATATTACGAAGTTAGTAATTCATACTACTTTGCCCTGTGGGTTTCGTGCGAACATCCATATTTATCTAGATTTATTTGTGAGGATATTACATCAAGTAACAATCATTCTTGTAATAATTTCTTAAATGTATTCATTTCTATATTAATAAATGTGTACATCTCGAGGAAAAGGAAAACAATTATTGGTATGCTTATGTATTTTGTAAAATATCATCAAATGTATTAAATATCAAATGTAGGAAAACTTTAGTTAGTTAAATAAAACTCATGTGAGAACAAAAAAGCTAGATTTTGGGGGACTAAACCAATTTTAAGAGTTTAACATTAAATTAATTCATGTTATCCATTTTTTGCACCCTTGCAAAATGGATAACTTAGTAGGTCGAAGCATTGGAAGTTGATGGGGGAAAAGGAAATGCTTCGTAATCTTCTGGGTAGCTCATGTTTTTGCTCGGATGAGTTGGTCTTAACTCGTGGCGAGCTAGTGAGCCATGGCGAGTGGTCGAGTTGGTGGTCGGGCTTATTGTGGAATCAACCAAGTTAGAGGAAATTGTATGACGTCACGGAAGCTTGGGTTGGGCAGATAGGTTAGACGGCCGCCTCAACCCGAGATGGACGGGGTTGTCTGACACAAGGTTAGATGGGTGGTTCGATGACATAACAAGATTGGTGGTGAACAAATGAAGTGAGACGACCATCCAACCTCATGGTTGGATGGTTGGGTTAGGCGACCCATGGGTTAGATGGCTATCCAACCCCGTGTACGACTCATGATGGATGACCATCTAACCTCCTTGGTTGGGTGACAATTAGGTTAGATGACCTATTCACATTTTTACGGATCATGGTTAGATGACCGTCTAATCCGGATATAAAGAGCATCTCGTAGGCCAATTAGTTGTTTACTTGGAGAAATATGTACAACCCATGAGGTTAGACGTCTATCCAACCCAACATGGTTGGATGACCAACACGGTTGGACGGGTCACAAGCCAGGCGGAGGTAGGTGGGCGAATGACATCTCAATAACCAAAATTAATGAGGCATTAGTGCCCATGACAGCCCATGCGAAGCAAAGTACCAAATCATATGGCTGCCCATACCTCTTTAATGCATTTTTCTAGTTGGTGGCACAAATTTGCCTATATATTGTATAATCTGCCTCATTTGGAGGGAGACTTTCTGTAATGTAAAAGAACTTTTCAAAATTGTTCCGAGAGATGTTGTGAGGTAAAGGCCTTGAATTTTGGTATTTCGTAAAGGATTTTGCCTTGTGCCTATATTGTAATGGATTGTGCATGTTTTTAGCAGTAAAATTTATATTTTGTGGCTTTTATTGCCCTACTTTGAATTATATTGCATCTTTTGCCTCCCATTATCTTTGTGGGTATATTGTGCACGTTATATCTCTTTGCAAGATCTTTAATTTGTTGTGCTTTATGAATATAGGGAATTTAATACTATTTCGAATTAATGAGGCATTGGTGCCAATGACTACCCATGCAAGCAAAGTACCAAATCGTATGGCTGCCCATACCTCTTTAATGCATTTTTTTGGTTGGTGGCACAAATTTTCCTATATATTGTATAATCCGCCTCATTTGGAGGGGAGACTTTCTGTAATGCAAAAGAACTTTGTCAAAATTGTTCCAAAGATGTTGTGAGGTAAAGGCCTTGAATTTTGGCATTTTGTATAGGATTTTTCCTTGTGTCTATATTGTAATGGACTATGCATGTGTTTTAGCGGTAAAAAATTGGTATTTTGTGGCTTTTATTGCCCTAATTTGAATTATATTGCATCTTTTGCCTCCCATTATATTTTTGGGTATATTGTGTATGTTCTATCTCTTTGTAGGATCTTTAATTTGTTTTGCTTCATGAATATAGGGAATTTAATACTATTTTAGATTGTGGTGCCTCCATCTACCCTCTCCCACTTTGTTTACTCCCTATTTTTAACCCATTCGATTGTTTCACCCTTTCATGGTGTATCACCTTCCCTTAGAGTAGATTTAATTTTTATGCATTCTTCTATCCCTATCTCCTTGGAAAGCATTAGGGTAGGATTAGTTTATTTTTCCATTCTCCGCCCTTTGGAGAAGTTGGCACTAGATTAGGAGAGGAAGTCAGCTTTCTCTAGAGGGTTATCCTACTTGCTAGGTCCCACATTACAGGATAATCCCATGTTATGTAGATTACATTGATTTCCTCACACACAAATTACAAGCAATCAGGGGTGTTGTAATTTGGTGATAACAATCCTTTTAATCAATTATATATATTCAATGTAAAAATGAAAAATATATAAAACAATGTAATGAGTGCCAAAATACAAAACATAATATGTTAGCAAACTCTAGGTAAGGTGAGTTTAGGTCTTTGGTGGAGTTAGGAAAAAAGTATTTTCTTTAGTACTTTGATTGGGAAAATGTCTACATAAGGCATTATTCTACATTGTAGAAGGGTTCCTCTTCTCTCTCACCCTTGTGAGAGAAATTGTTACAATTTTATATGTTTCATATTCATTATCACAATTTGTTAATGAAATATGAAAAAATGTGTGATATGAATTTGATGTCTTATCCACTTTATAATATTATTTTATCATGAAATGTGCATTGGTGTTTATACATAAGGAAAACTATTAAAATTTTGTATTCATTGTGCATGTAAAATATGGACTTTACAAGATTTATATTGTGAACTCTTGTGAATGGACTTTATCTAAATACATGTACATGTATTAAAAGGAATACCTTGTGTTTCCAAATAATATTTTGTTCCTATTCAATTTTTTTCTCCTATTTCCATTTTCATGTGAAAAGGAGGATTTCCAATTTATTCTTATCATTTACGAGTTATCCAATTGGTTCTTCATGTTTATAGCGTTGTTGGTTTATCATCTTTCTCCTCTTTCTTCCACTTCCTTACTAATTTCCATCATTCATTTTCTCTTTTATTCCCTTGCTAATTTTCATTTAAGAGTACCAAAACCCCGAATACCCCTAACATATGAGGGATCTTCCCTTTTCAATTAAGGGAAATCACCTTTCCATGGTGATTTTTCTAATGTTGCAAATCTATTATACTACTTGTAAGGAAATTTATTGACATGTACATTTATTATATTATAACTTAACTTGTGTTGGAGAAATAATTTGTCACAAGGACAAATTAGTTGATTTTCACCAATACTGGGACTATGTCCCTTCTCCTAGTGGAAGGGGAGGCTTCCTTTATTGAATGTAGATAAAACAAATATTGTGGATGATTGTTAAGCCGGGATCACACATGACTACTCCACTAGACCTACGGAAAACTATTTGCACCTAGTGCAAGGGAGGAATTTTCTTGTAGACAAGGTGAGGAGGAGTTAGAACTTAGAAAAGAAGGGGTTAATATTATAAATAGGAATTAATAGAGTATTAAAAGCATTAACTGGAATCATTTCACACTCAATTAGAGGAAAACAACTTTGTTAACAATGACAAGACACAATAAATCAAGGACACAAAATTCCATTAATCCATTAATCAAAGTCACTAACACCTTCCTTTGTTGTACATGATTATAATGTCCGAAATGGTTGTCAATTGCGAGTCTCTAAGTAGATAACTATTGCACTACTAAGAAGCAATAAAAATATAACAATTTTCTATTCCTTTTCTCTATGTTTCCAAAATAATTTTCACAAGGACAAATTAGCTGATTTTCACCAACGCTATGAGACTATGTCCCTCCTACTTATGGAAGGGGATGCTACCTTTATTGAATGTAGATAAAACAAATATTATGGGTTTCTATTAAGCCATGGAGCACATAGGACTACTCCACTTGACTGCACGCCAAATTTCTTACACCTAGTGCGAGGGATGGATTTTCTTGGTAGAAAGGTAAGGGGGCTTAGAACTTAGAAAAGAAGGGTTTAATATTGTAAATAGACACTATCAAAGTTTCAAAATAATTAACTAGAATCAACTCACACTAAATTAGAGGAACACAAATTTTCTAACAAAGACAAGACACAATAAATCATGGACACAAAATTCCATTAATCCATTCATCAAAGGGGCTAACACCTTCCTTGTTGTACAAGATTATCATGTGTACAAAGATAAAAATTAGAGAGATAGAGGAAATATAGAGAAAAGGAATATAAGAATGTTTTCTTCTTAGTAGTGCAATAGTTATCTACTTAGAGACTCACAATTGAAAACCCTTTAGAATGAGGGAGTCATACAATATATAGCTTTACAAAAAGACTCTTCACCTACCCCCCACATGAATTTTCACTTACCTTTACAACTTGTGACCTTTCATATCCCTAGGAAAGAAAGTGAGTCCCTTTTTATTAATTAAAGGAGACTCATTACAATGCTTGACTATAGGTCACATTTAAATGGATAAGACAAAAATTGAAAAGTGAACCCCCTTAATGAAGAAATAGAAAATGAGAGAAAAGAAGAAGGGGGAGGGAAAGAGAGAAGAAGGGGAGATAACTATGTTAAAGAATATGTTAAATCCGCTGATGAAGATCCACCTAATGAAGGACTCTAGGATATTTCTCTTGGAGAAATATCTATTCCTTTTAACTCCTTACTGAAACAAGTCCGTTGTGGGTGTTAGTTTCTCTGCTTGAGGAATATGCACAAAGTTCAAAGCCTTAAGACAATTATCAAGTATTGTTGATGTTTTTACATTTCTTGAACCAAATTTGGTGCAACTTAACAATGTTATAAATATCACATATGATATCTACAAGGGATTCCAAGGTGTCCTCCTTGAAGGAGAAGGGATATCCCACCTCTTTCCTGACAAGTTCCTCAAATGGCTTAAGAAGATCGTTCATTGAGGAATTTTGATTCATTGAAGATGTTCCAAGCTTCTCCACTTCCTTGTTTATGTTATCTCGAGTTATGAAGTGAGATCATCATATGAATCAATCTCATTAAGAGCGGTGTTCAACATCTCATATCAGACAACCAACGTCTGAGACCAAATTAGAGACATATTCTTCATGCTGGAGTTGAAAAATTTATGCCTACCAACGTAGGAGAATCAAAGCTCCCCATATTTATTACCAATGGAAGCACTTGGTCCAAATGAATATTTTCCTTATAAATTTCATCTTTATCCTTTCTTACTTTTGTAGCAGTGGCAAGCATGAACTCAAATAATGAAATAATATTTGGAAATAAAATTTTACCTTTCTTAAGGATCCTTTCAACCTAGTTATCATTGGCTCTCCTCATCGCATCGTATCCCTACACCTTATTGATTGAATCTAGATCAAATATACTAATTGAAGTGACCTCTTTGTCTAGGACAGATGGGATCGCACTAATATATATGAATGGTTGAACTTAGGAAGTGATAGTTTTCACATTTTCCTCCAATTGTTCAATCCTTTATAATCTTCATTTGTTGTAAGAAGATGAGTGGTAGATTCTTGGAAAAAATGGGAATCTCCTTCATGTGTTACTAGTCCCAAGGGAATTGTTGTCATCTCATAGTCTGATGGAGTGATCTCATCAAGGGGATTTACTACCTTTGGCCGAGAAAATTCTACATATTGGTTTTCTGAGGCACCACTGAAGAAGTGAGAAGTTGTATGGGATTTATTACCTCACTTTGATTTTGCCATCCTTAAAATAGTTTGAAATTACAACACCACCTTCCTATTTCAGCGTACAAGTCTCACCTCCGATCGGATCCTAGATACATGGAAAGATCTATGTTGTTGTGGGTTTAGAACTAAGCATGATTGCCATCTCGGGATCGGTGTGAGGAGGTTCCTCCTACATGTGGTGAGTTGAATCTATAGTGGAAGAAGAGATTCTTAAAGAATAATGAAGAATTAATGGGTGAGAAGGATATATCTCTCCTTGCTCTAGATATTTTGTAGGGTCTTGAGTGACTTTTTCTTTCTTATGAAACATCTTGTAGTGGGAACTTTCAACATCTATTGTTTTCCTCTTTAGGGGATATCCTGAGTGAGTAGTTCTCAAAGTCCTCTTGGGTTCCTTTAGAGATGAGAGATGAGACATTTTCCTTGTGATAGTTTGAAGGCCACCTAATTCAATGAGTGTAAAATTATTTTTCTTGAACTACTCCTTAGACCTTTGGATCACTAATGCAATTCTTTTATTGATATCCCTTGACTCACGAACACTCCATGACATTTGAGGGAGAGGTGAAACCTTCACTTCTTGGTATTCATGATCAAATAGCTTAGTTCCATCATCTTTCACACCTTTTATGAACCAATCAAATATCAATTTCCTCATTTGACTAAATTTCATCCTCATGTGATCTCTTTTTCTTATCTCAAAATCATCAAATCGAGTTAATCTAATAATCTTCAACATGGGGAACATGTAATGACTCGGGGAGATTAAAGGTTTCAAGATTACTCGAATGTCAAAATCTACCCTAGATGTGTATGAATATAGGCTCATGGAGGAAAATGAAGCTTCAAGGTTTGAGGCATCAATTTTTTTTTGCAAGAGTAAATACTAAGTGAAATGGAGAAAGACAAACCTTTCTTCTTGTGGTTCATGATCTTTTTATGGATATGAGAAAGTTACCTACATAGTTTAAATATCACAATATTTTCACCGAGATATATCGGTTGTGAGGAGCGAGATCAAATCTTGAACTCGATATAGGATAAGGTGGAGAATTGAGTGAAGTAGGACCCATAATTTTTGATCAATGTTGTGGCTTGGGAAGACAATCTCAACTCGGGTTACCTTCAAAAATCGAGATAATGAACATGGTGAATTCATCATTCACCCTAGAAAAGTGGTGGTTTTCTTCTTTAAGATTGAGTTAAGGTTACCTTTCATAAGCCGGGGCATTTTGAGAAATATTCTCGAGAAAGAGTTATTCCTTTGAATGACCTCGTGCTAGCATACGAGCATACAACAAATATGATGTCATTTTGATTTGTAACCTCTAAGCTGGAGCAAGTGATGATGGATGTTATCACTTAAGATTTATCCCCAATTAACTATATGATTCTTCTTGGTGACAACAAGGATGAATTGTGTCATCCAATCTTAAAATTCCTTTGTGGTTTCTTCATCCATCACCTTGTTTAACAATATTATTACATCTGAGTAACCCTCGTGAAACTCACCCTTTGAAAAGGTTTTTGGCATATGAGAAGGTTTCCCTCCTTGTCTACACCATAATCCCAGTAAGAGGCCCTAGAGATAGGACTCAGTATTTGACCACTCATTAGATGCAAACTCTTTTGATATTATGACCATGTTATTACCAATAGGAATCTTCATATATTGTGAAATTCCTTTCATAGTGAGAACTGCAAGTATGGAATTGTCATCTGCTCTTACAATCCTAGATTCTAGATCATAGTGTTAAGAACATGCTAGCAATAAATTATAGAATCTATATTGACAATTTTTTTCCTTCATCTGTAAACAACCCGCTTGTGAAGATCTTTTCCTCAATAGGCTCTCTTGGTCCTTTGAGCATCCTACTTTTAGGTCCTCTAGGTCCATATGAGTGACATCATTATCACCCACACTTGAATACTATGTGTCTAATGTTGAAATAGGTTTCATGCTAAAGAATTTGAACTTCATGATTCTAAAAATCACTAAAGTAATTTAAAATGAATCCAATAACAAATTTGTTCACTAGAATCCAAAACTTTCTATTCTTGGCGGGTGGGATCACGAGCTACTAGTTTGGGAAAGTTTTGTTTTTTGCTCAAAATTTTCATTCTGAAGATCCTAGCACACTTAGAATACATCCACTGATGATGCTTTACTATTTTTAGAAATTTTCTATTTTTATCATGTTGTTTTTTTAGAAACTACTTTTTTGGGAAAGTTGTCTATTTTACCTTGCTTATTATTTTCCACTATTTTTGAATGTTCTGAGTAATGTGAGCTTGTTTTTTAAGAGGATTAATATTTTTAGTATGTGAATATATATATAAATTTATATTTTTATAATTTTCACTTACCAGTTTCAGTTTGCAATGAAAACACTCTCATCGGATTCGGCTCTGCACCGGGATCCCGTGCTCCAAATTTCATAGCGATCCTTCTGCTGAAACTCATACAAATTGAAAAACAAATTGAATAAACTAGGGCATCATATTATATGTATAAATTTTATTCTCAAAGGCACTTCAGAGTAGAGTATTTTGTGAAAAATTCAATGGAAACGAGTTTTTAGCTAAAAAGATGGAGAAAATTCGGTTTCCAAGGTTATGGTTGTTTTGGAGTGATTTTGGTAGCATGTCTGGTATTTTTGATGTTTTGGGAGGTATTACAACAACATAAATTGGGAATGGGTTGAACTATGCAAATAAATTAAGTTAAAAATAAGTTAACTTTTTGTTTTGTGCTTCCCATTAACTGCAGATTTGACCACAGGTTGAGTGGAGTTAAAACTTCGGTTAAATGAGCTAGCACATGGGCACTCAATTTTTCCCATCTATACCCTTGGTAAAAATGTTCAAGAGGAAAAAAATGGTGTTTTGATATAAATTATGAAAAGTGGCGACATCTAGTGAAGTGTGCACCGGGTTGAAAAATTTGAGCAAACACTAGGGCTTGAAAATGGATCATATGAAAAACCACGAAGGCACTTGTACCTAGGAGTTAAATTTTGTACCCTCTATACCCTTTGGATAGAGGGAAAATATGGAAAAAAGGGGGCTTTTAGAGATATTGTGACAAGTGGAAAGATCTGGGAAGTGTGAGGAAGATGAGCTTAGCCAGTTAAGCACCCTACTAAGCTAGAAAGGGTCACATGAAGAACCACGAGGGGGATTGCACTTGGGTGCTTATTTTTCCCTTTTAACCCCTTGGTAAAGGGATGGGAGGAAACAAATGGGTTTTAGGAGGAAATCATGACATTTGGCGTCAAAAATTTTTGGCTAAGTATGAGATCTGCACACTTTCAAGTAGCGAGGACTTGAAAACCTTGCTCTGGAGCTTAAAAAGGTATTTTGAGGTGAAATTTTATATGATTCGGAATCCAAGAGGCCTTATAAGATCAATGGAATATTTTTTAGAACCCAATTCTTTATGAAACTCCAAAAATGGATCCTTTTTCTTTGGGACAATGAGGTGTGCTTGTAAAGATTGAAATGTTTCAAGAAACCATCAAGCCTTGGATCAAATCTTATTATTCCACCATGTAGAGGATTATTCCATATTTTCATTTCCTACTTGTTTTCATTCTAACTCCTTACGTAGATCCTAGAATCATTTGAACAAGTTCAGGGTTCATAATTTGGCTATTTATTCTTTACACTGAAAACCTATTTTTGCATAGTTTGTCCCTAAACCACCAAATCTTCCCAAAATATTCTTAAATTAATTCCAACACATTCAATTCTCTCCAATGCCACCTCTAGATGTTTATAATATTTTATAACCTTCCCGGAGGGTACACATATGCCTCAAAATGGACAAATTGGCCTTTCTCGGTTTGTTGAAGAACTAGTCCTTTACCGCACTTTGTTGAATGGAAGAGTTTACCTTATCACATCAATTTGAACACATGTACATGATTATTCATCATATTGAGAGGACCTACAAGTTAAATATGATCATGACACATAAGACAACTGATCGGGTGAGGGGTTCAAGAAGCATTTAGAAGCATATTTTCACTTTGTGGCTTGGTTGTCAAGGATCAATTTCGTATTTTTGGGCTAGTAATTTCACATGACAACAAATTGTAACATAGAAATTCATACAAAAATTTTGAGCAAAAAAATATTGTGCCAAATTTCAATATGTACAAAAACCAAGTGGATAAATGGAAACATGAAACAATTAATTACGAGTTTTAATAAATGACTATTGATGCATATATAAATAAGTTATGATTCCCTTACACTTGGATAATAAATTATGAAGACTAATTAGAAGGAATTAACACCAAAGTGTATGAGCGATGAGATGAATTATAATAGGATGAAATCAACACTATTGAATATAGTATGACAATACTAAGTAATTAGTTCCTTTGCGGACATGAAATTATATAGAATTATACGTTTCTAGCTTTTAGATTGAATTAAAATTATTGAAAAGATATTAATAAAACTTGTATTATGTACAAACTTAACTATTTACGAAAGTTTTTATTCCTATTTAATGAGAAAATGATTAGAGGTGATTGAACCTTAGCTAGTTTATTGATCAAAATAATAAGTGATTATTTTAATTGTTGTTACAAAGAAAGTTGAATGACATTCATACTATCATAATATGCTTACTTAAAGTGGTACCGAGTTTTAGAGTTAAAATTGATGTTATGCATATCTTGTAAAACAATATCTTATCATAGTTGAGACTTTAAATTCTTATAGCTAATTACGCCATGTAGAAACTATATATATATATATATGATTGTTCCTACTTTTAAATTCTTGAGATACATGTTTTTAGCTATGAAATCAACCATAAGATTTATCTTTAAGGTAAACCCAAACCAACTACTAACAATTATGCATGAATTGCAAGGTATGTCAAAAAGGATGAAAATGTAAAGCTACTTTGAAAACGTTTTTGATGTGTTGATTGTTATGTAATATGTGTTTTAATGTTGTTTTGTTTTGTATGTTGTGATGGAGATTGTTGAGGATTTGAGGAATTAAGAAGAATGTAAAAGATGAAAATGTCTACAAGAAATAGATTAATTGTAAAAATCATTTCCTTGTTTTCCAAAAAACTTCACACTCCCATAGTTTATCCATAGCCTAGATTAATTATAAAAACAATTTATTATCTCCTCTACTAGTCAAGATTATCCTTCTATGGGATGTTCTCAAGTAAAATCAAGCCTATTATTTGTCTGAACTATCACAAATTTTTCTTACAACGCCTCAAATTGCAATCCATTTTGATTCACCATTACATGAATTCTCTATTCACTTCATGTGTCTTATACATATTATATTCAACCATACTCATCACAAGTTTAATAATTTTCTAAATTGGCTTCTCTCCATGTTGTTGCAATTTTTGTGCATCTTTAAAATAAAATATGCAATTCATTAACCCTTATTAATACACCCTATTTTTGTGGCACACAAGACTTGGGGGTATCTTGTGTAATGGAGAACATCCAAGTGGAAAACTAAATAAAAAAGAAATGTAATATTTAGGGAATTTACCAAATATAATTTCTAAATAACAACTCAAACTAGCAAGTGATATCTATAAATAAGTGATATTGAGTGTATTTATTGATATTTGATATGTATTTCATCAATTGTCTTGGCTAATAAAGAAAATGTTTGCATTATCATATAATATTTACACTCATGTTGTCTATTCTACTATTCTAATTATTGTGGGTTAATTACTTTTGCAAGTAAAATAATGATTTAGTGTCAAAATTCAATAAACTCCCACAACCAATTTGAAATGTGAAAGAAATGCTATCGTATCTTTAATTGAAATATTAAAATTTTGTATCTCTGTGTTAATTTAGAAACAAAATTGAAAAAGAAACAAGTATTCGAGAAGAGTTTAACATCTTGAACCGGTTTTCAAAGAAATATATTAATGGAGATGTGGGATATCAAATGGAAAACAAGTGCTCTATCTATGGATCATTAACATAAAAATGACTCAATATATTTAGTTTAAATCATGCATGAAGGCACTTACATGGTTACTAGATCCACCATCGATGAGGTTTTTGTTCTCATTTGTAGCCTTGAGTTCATTTGAATTGGTTTTATTTTTATATTTTCATTTCTATCTTTATCGTCATCAACATAGAGTTACACAATGGTTTGTAGGATGCAAAAATAACAAAACAATTCAAAATAAGGGGTTTTCAACATTTTTTCATATCCTACAATCGGTGAAGTCACATACCTTTTACGAATTTTGTTGAACAGTTTACATGCACATTTTGCATACATATTTTCCAAGGCACTTTTAACACAAGTTGGGAATTTGATAACAAAGGTAAATTTATCGGGTTGGATAGAAACCAAATTAATGGTTTGTGAGGATGTCTATTTCTTACGTAAGCTATAAATGTGGTATTCTAAAGTTTAAAAACACACTAAAATATCTAATACCATTGAATATATTTATATCAGCGAGTAAAATACATACCCCTATAGTTCTATATGACAACCCCTATCTATCTATATGGGGGTATGGGGGCACCATCTGGCCCTATGCCCTATTTAGATAGTGGGTGCGGGCATGTCGAGTGACCGAGTAGAGATAGGGGACTTCTCCGGATAGATCTACGGGCATGTCAGCGCCCGAGTAGAGATAGGAGCCTCTCCATATAGAAAAAATAGATAGGCCCACGAGATGACACCCCTTCTCTTCCTGGCTCTCTCTCTCTCTCTATATCTATTTTTTCTCTCATCTTCTATTAGCTCCCAAACATTAGAAAGAGAAATATTCTGGAGTTCCCAACCCCAATGAACTATCCTGTCATCAAGTCGGGGTTCATAAGAAAAAGATAATCATTGTTTCTCCCTTTAGGGTTATGCTCTTCACCTTAGTATGGGGCTCTATAGAGTTACATTGGCGTACACTGCTTATATCTATATAGATATAGAAGGAAGGAAAAATCACACCAAATCACCCTCCAAAGAGAGAGGGGTCGAAAGCACACCTTAAATATATCTCTCTCTTGCCCCCTTCCCCAACCCAAGGAGTGATCTAATCCTTATTGGAGATAATTCACGAGCGAGAAAAGTGAGGAAATATTCCTATATCGGAGGATTTGTCGATCAAATCGTGGGCAAATGTCGTATTGTGGATAAACCCCGAACGAGAAAAGGATGGTTCCCCCCTCTCTATGGAAATTGGACCATAGATATGAGATATGTCATTGGGGTACAAATATATATATATATATATATATATATAGAGAGAGAGAGAGAGAGAGAGAGAGAGAGAGTCAATAAAATTACATGAAAATATGTTAGAAAAGTAAATATGTACAAATCATATGTAAATGGGTTGGAAACCGATGGATATAAAATTAAGTATCAAAATGTTAACTAAAAATTCAATATTATGAAGTCCATTGAATTCGAACCAACATGGATTTGATTTTGGAGAAGTTTATTAATTTGAAAGTCAAAAATAAATTTGCACTCGATTTTAAGATATAAAATTTGGGCATAAAAAGAGCGATTCATGATTTTATCTTCGTGTGTGTATGAAATAATTATGTTTTAATAAAAGGGTGACCTTGATATTTGTTTGGGTGTAATAACATCGATGAATTTTTGAAATCCTTACAAGAGAGAAAATATAGCCTATGTAGAAAACACACAAATAAAAATTATAGGAACCATTTAGATTTATTGGATATATAGACCTAGTAACTACTAGTATGTAATAGGGAATTAAGCGATGTAATCCCAAAATTATGCAACCATGTTTTACATTAGAGTAGAAAAAAATCCACTAAGGATTATTATTAACCCATATCTCAAACTAAAACTTGACATTTTTATTGTACCATGAACACCATGTTTTGGTTCCAAACATGCACATAGATTGAAGATGAAATTGAATTTAATTTTTTTATTGCATCTAAAATAAAGTTAGCTAGTTGGATTTAGTTGGCGGGTTGGCTAGCTAGCCAACTAGCTAGCTTGCATGCATGTGAAGTAAAGTAGTTTTTATGTCGATAGTTACATGTTACTATATTTTAAGAGATTTAATTCATTAAACAACAATGGATTTGTACTTGATTGTCTCCCACAATTAAAATAATAAATAAATTCATTATGTATCCACTTTGTGATAAATAGTTTTTCATAAACTAGTATAATATCAAAATTAAGATTAATCTAATTTATGATCGATTCTTTATGTGTAAATATGAAAAAACCAAAAATTAACTAAAATAAATAAATCACACATCCTCGATCATTTATAGCTCGGTATCACGATTACATACAATCTCTTGAAAGCCGGATAAAGAAAGTGTGAGTTAGGGATAAACAATATTACATTGATTTAGTAGTTTAAATGGATTGATGGTGATTTGGAAATGTGCACATGAGTTATATAGGGTGTCATTGAACTCTCTTAAAAAAATGGGGAGCTACAAATTAAGAGAGGATGAAGTGACCAAGGAAAATTTTCATAATTCATCCTCTACGAATGATTTTTCAAGCACAAATACACACTTGAAATATAGTTTTGGCATAATATTTTTCTATGTTTTGTGATCCTAATTATGTGTTCAACTTGAACAATCATGTTTGTACACTAGATTAGGGCTCATCCTTATTTTTCTTTATTTAATGGCCTAAAAATGGGTTATTCTAGTAAGGTTGAATTTCCCCCATAACACCTACATAAAAATACTTTGAAGAGGAATCAAACCCTCATAGTTACCCACCCGATGAATGTGTGCAAGATGTGCATGCAGACACAAAAATTAAGTCACCCTAATTCCTACACATGCGTACGCACCCAAGGAAACCCCTTCATAATCCCACATGGTCAATTTACCCTTCTACCGATTTACATTCACCATTTTACGACTTGTAACCAATAACAACTACTACTATAACAAAAACATAAACAAAAAGGAATTAAAAAACAAACCTAGACAATCCTAACCTCCCAATAAACTCCCCACAAGCTAAAACAACCTAAGACCATTATAAACTTGAAAATTCTCTAAAAGGAAATGGTTAAAACCAAATTTGACCATTCTCCTCGAAAAAAAAAAATCAGTGTCGATTCTCAAAATCAACACCGATCGGTGCAAATTCAAAGTGAAATGATATTGATCCTATAAGAGGTGGCTCAAACCACTGCCCAAGGATCTAAAAAATTTACAGTGACATGGATTAATTATGGAATTGAGAATTAAATGAGAAGGAACCTCTTACGAGATGTGAAGAAATAGAGCTCTTTGTGTCCTAATCTCCCTCTGGAGAAATATTCTTCAAACATTCAATCATTTAAAGTTCATCCACCCCTAAGGTATGTCATTTCATTTGATTTTGTAAACTACGGTTCTTAAATTTAATCACAATTTTTTCCACCTTATACAAAGTGTCCAAATCCTAAATCACCCTTTTTATCTAAGCATTCTCCCTAAAAATTATCTCGATTAAATTTTTGTAATTCCATACACAACAATCAACGTCTATTTATATGATCAACACGATATACCTAATCAATGTCAATCCTGTTTAAATATCCCACTTTTATTCCATAATACATTTTGATATATCTTCATAATAACTCATAATCATGACTAATACTCTTTTTCTAGTAAGCTTATATTTACATTTAGATGACCATTCCATGAGCATCTTCCGAGCACGACACCATTTACGACCTACCCATAGTCCATCAACCATTCATGTGGGAGAAATATGAAATTGAGAAGTTAGACATTCTCCTCGAACACGTGATGAGGCCAATCTCTCTTGGAAAAATTATTTCAATCCTCCCCATCCTATTATTGAGGACATCGATTGAGTCTTAACATCTCGAGCGTTACATATATATAATTTGTCATCCACATAATTATATATTATATGTAATATTACCATTATATCCAAATTAATTGTCTAAAAGTGAGTTGTCACTCGTCAAAGGAAGCCCTTTGGTTCCTTAGATTGGATTTTTCAAGCATCTAACCTCATAATTATCTAATATCTCTTTTGTCAAGTTATTTGTGTGTGTAGGTTTTTCAGGTTATTTGGGAGAGGAGCTTCGTGCACCCATTTGGATCTACCACCTTCCGTCATCATCCACACAAGTTTCATTAAACCGTGTCATTTTTTAGTTTTTTTTTTTTTTTTTCATATAGTAAAATCAAATCCTAAATTTTCAGCTCTAGTTCCTTGGGGTCTTCTTGGAGGGTGTCGGCGAATAGAGGTATTTTCATTTTCTCTCGTTTCTATTGTCCTTTCAATCTCTTTTCAACTTATGATTTTTTTGTGTTGTCCTCATCAAAAGTAAATTTTTCCTTTGGGACTTAAAATGAATTTACATTCTCATCCTTGCTTGATCATCTAGTCTAAGTAGGGGTTAAAAGCTACATTCACCCCTTCCCATCACATACTACTAAACCACTTATAACCAAACTTGTATTCTAAACATCTCCTCCTAGGTCTACCTACTTGGATTTCATCACTAAGGGGAAGTCGACTCGGTGTTTTGGCCAAGTATAAATAATTGGTGGGTGGTATATTAGCTAAGCACCTGACACCCTTATCACTTTGTGGGACCGTGAAATGAGGGGTTGGTCCCAATACCACACCTTGTACCAACACCAACACATATTTTGGCCTCACATAACTTTAAGTATCTCGAGGACTCCCAAATTAAACACACTTGGAACCAGACTCAATAGGCCTTGTTCTTAGTACCCTTTACAATTTTTTTCTCTTTTCACATATTTCTAAAATTAATCAAGATAATCAAAACTTCCTTCCATGTGATTTGCATTAAACAACTATCTTTCACTCATTATTTGTTATCTCATGGTTCTAACTAGATAGGAGCCCGTATCCAAAATAAAATATACATGTCATATCCCTTACATCAATATGTAGATGGAAATCAGGAATCACCATGCTCTCCCAATGTTAGATCAAACACATAAGAAATTCCCGATCCACCCCTCCCATAGTTCTTCACTAGTGGAGATCCTACCTTCGAATAACTTATAGACATCAATCCTATCACCATTAGTAGTTACCTCACTTCATGGGCCATCTTCATTCCCCATTACAACCTAGAGGCCGAACCACCTCTTAGTACCATTACTTATGATCACTCTAGACTCATCGATCCCAACTATCAGTCGGTCATTGAATAAGCCACTCCTTATCCTATCCTTGGTCATATAGAAACATCCATAACCATCTCATCAACCCCTTTAGTTAGCTTTGAACTTTATATTATCTCGCCCTGAAAACAAGGTTATAAAGCAAGGGCCCTTCTATCTACCTCTTCAACTAACTCTCATAGTGTATAAACTCATATGAATACCCCACCTCCTGTAGTTAGTCACATGACATCCACTTCTCCTCCTCCCTCGATGGGATCCTTGAATATGCCTCATTATCGAGTTCTCTAATCACATCATAACCCGTTGTCTCCTAGAAATACTCATCTACAATCCAAAACTTAGTTATATCTATCCCTAAATCCTTACCACCTATTAATATCGGTGTTATCATTAGCACTTGTACCCTCTCCCAACCAATAATAATAATTGGTGTCCCACAATACAACTACATTCCCCCAAAAATCCTCAACCTTCACAACCCTTATTTAACACTTCCCTTCCCCAATCTTACCATTATATCTACTCTTCCTCACATCTGTTAGTTTCCCAAAAACTTACAATATACCAAGAAGCCTTCCCCCATTTTCAAAATCCTCCTCTTTTACCATATCAATAGTACCAATAAAATCCCCTTATCTATGGATAGACTAATCCTTCCTAAAAATATCCAAACCCTTAGAATGATCCCATGCAAACCTTGATGAATAGAATCACAAGCTTAGAAGCCACTACCATGGGACCCAAAAACGTGTTCTCTTATAAAAAAATTTATAATGAGCCCATCAATCTAGTATTACTTTTCAAACCATACCCTTCGCATTGTGACAACTTATGAAATTTACCAAATTCTATAGCAAGGAAGATCCACAACAACATCTTAGGGCCTTTTGACACTCTTGTTACCTCATAGCTCACGATCAAGACCTTATGCTAAGGACATTCCCGATGTCACTAGTTGGGCCCGCTCTTGACTAGTATAACAACATCCCTCAACATTCTTTATACTCATTCGTGCGGGTAGCCCAACTATTCTTAGAAAATTTCTCCATTAACATCACACATAAAATATCCATCATCGATCTATATTCCATCAAACAATACAAAGATGATTCTATCAACGACTTTGTCGTTAGGTGGTGTGGAATCATCAATGAATTATCTTTCTATCTACCATAGACTGAATTAATTGAGTTGTGTTATGTCAAAAAGTAACACCCTAGGATTTACACATTACAAATCCATACATTTTACTAACATGGGATTGCCTCAAGGCGTGGGACCCTTGTAATTAAGGCAAACCTCTAGATAAGGTTGGTTCCTCTACCTATTCCTAATGTTATACCTATTCCTAATGCTAAAACTACTCCTAGAAAGGAAATACAACTATTCTAACACTAACCTAGATTTCCAAGGGACCAGGGAAGAGAGAGATGCATAAAATTAAATTCCTAAACTAAGGAGGGGATAACACCAAGAATAATACTGGAGAGATTCCTAGTGAGTGAAAGTGGAGAAAATGAGGTAAAGAGGGAAGAAAAGAGTGCCACAGTTCAAAGAACACATTCAAACCTCCAATTTTGTGGAGCACAATGAATTTGAATCTTGTAAAAGAACACAATATGCATAATATACCTGTAAAAATAACGGAAGGAAAAGAACGAAATACAACTCAAGCTAGGGCAAGAAAAGCCACAAAACACCAATTTTATTTCTTAAAATGATGCACAATCCATTAAAATATAGGCACAAGGAAATAATTATTTACAAAATGCCCAAATTCGAGGCTGTAACTCACAAAAGTGTTGGAACAATTTTGATAGAGTTCCTTTACATTCCAGAATGTCTCTCTCTCAAAATGAGGTGAATTTTAAAATATATAGAATAAGATCCTCAAAATTACCTCACCAACCGAAAAATTTCATTAAAGAGGTATGGAAGCCATACAAATTGGTCCTTTGATTTCACAGGGTAGTCATGGGTGCCATACCTCATTAAAATGGTGGTTGAAAAAACTTTGTACTACTTCCATTAATGCTTGGTTTGTTCCTACATTTGCCGTAGCATGTAATTTTACTCTCGGATGGTGGCATCTTCTTCCCTTATGGCTAGTTGTATAATTCTCTATGGTGTCGATCGGAGCACATGTTTTCCTATCGGTGGTAGCATTCCTTCCATTACTTACCTTGTTGTCACCATGTTGTAAATATAACTCGTAACATATTTTCCCTTCTACCGACACTTTGCTTCATCATGGCGTGAATGCTTCCTTTTCCACTACCGGTTGGTAACACAAAATCTATGTCGATCGATAAAATTTGTACAAATGCTACTACGATGCCCTTGTTTTCCTATCTACTTCTCTTTATCACCTTTTTGCTTTTGGTCGGTAGAACACCAAAAATGCTACCATTCATGTAGCATTTAAAATGCTACCAACGATCGCATCATCATCTACTAACATCGCCATTGTCGCTACCATGCTACTATCGTCCTCAGAGCTACTTACCGGTATCATGTCCATACATGCTACATGCATCGGTAGCACAATATAAGATGTTATCGGTGCCCCCTAATTTCCAATTACTGCTTGGTAACATAAATGATACCAACCTACGGTACGACATTAAAACCTATTCTAACTCAATGGGAATTAAAAACCACAATCTACACAACTTTCCGAGTTTACACTAGCTCATCACCCTTTGGCATGAGACTAACTCGATTGAGCAACCCAAGATTCCCTATAAATTGCATAACATGACTCAATCAGATGCCAATGCCTAGACCTATTAAGTTATCCATTTTGTAGGGGTGAAAAAATGGATAACAATTTGGTGACTCACGGGATGATCTTCTTGCTAGATCTGTAAGACAAGTGACCCTAGAGGGTCCATTGGGAATGGAGTCATTATGATTGCTGAAAATGATTTGACACATGAGAATCACCCCTAACTTCTAAAAAAATGTTGGGACCAAACATTGTTTTGAACCATCGGTTGAAAACTAATTGTTCTCATCACAAGACCCTTCCTGAAACTAGAAAGTGCAAGAGCAATAAAGGCACACTATGTACAAATAACAAAATCATACACATCCCAAATGGAACATGCAGAGAGTGCACAAAACACTTATCACAAAATAAACCTATACTATAATAGAACAATGTGCTACAAGCACTTGGAGGAATTATAAATCTAATCTAATATGTACAAGGAAGATACTTTACTTTAGTAACAATGCTTGAGATATATTCCATTGACTGAATGGAATTCTCCATCCAATTTGATTGGAAAGCATTGCATCCTAAAATCATGTAAGGCCACTCCATATTGCATCAAACTTGGAGTGTCTTCCTAGTTTGGCTCTATCTACATCCCATTTCAGACCAAGTCTCCTTCTTGGAAGGTCTTTTTTTTTCCTTCTTGTCAAAGATCATCTTGATTTGAGCTTGGTCTTTCTCTATTGCTTCCATATCCTTGGTTTTCAGCTCCTCTAGCTCCATGAGCTCTACATACCTAACTTCCATGGCTTTAAAATCAAATAACTCCAGCTTGTTTGATAAGCTCCAATGCTGGTAGTTCAAGGGATATTGACATCTTTGCTTCCTGCCATAGACCAACCTAAAAGGAGAATAACCAGTTGACTTCTTAGGAGTGATTCTATCAGCCCACAAGGCTGATTTTAGTTTGGTATGCCAAGTCCTCTGGTTCTCATCTAGAGTTCTCCTTATAATCTTTAACAAGTTCTTATTGGTGGACTCAACTTGGCCATTACCTTGAGGGTAATAATTAGAAGATGTGCTCAAATATATGTTATTCCTAACAACCCAATCATATATCTTTATCCCAAGAAAATATAAGGCATTATTTGATATTATAGTGGAAGGGACACCAAACCTTGTCACAATACCTTCATAAAAATCTAGAATGTTGGTTTCATTTGCTTCTTTGAGTGCAATTACCTTTGTCCACTTGGTGAAGTAGTCTGTGGCTATAAGGATCCATTTGTGACCTAGGCTGGAATTTGGGTTGATCACCCCAATAAAGTCCAAACCCCATTACATGAATGGTTCATTTATAGAGATGGGGTGTAATGGGAGGGCTGTTAGTCTCTCTTTTCTTATGAAGAAGGCACACTTCTTGTATTTATTGATCCATGAGTGGAAATCATTAAAAATATTAGGCCAGTAATAACCAACTTTCATGATTCTAAGAGTTTTTTCTTTTGGGGAAAAGTGACCACTTGTTTCTCCATCATGAAACTCATGTAATACCCTCTCTATCTGATATGTTTTGATGCATCTTAGAGGACACCATTCACATCCTTTTTGAACAAAATATTATCTACAACACATATAGTATAGTTTGCATCTGAAATACCTTCTCTTGGCCTTTCTCAAACCTTTAGGGCTTTGACATTTTGAAGGAAGCGTGTTATATCCTGAGTCCAACAATGAGTGGGTAAAGCATCAACTTGTTTTTTTTGATCATCCTGGAGCACTACTAAATATTCCTTCTCCATCTTTTGACTCCACATGTTGATTTGAAGACAACTTCTTCACAAAACCCTTACCCCTGACCAACTTAGTTACCTTAATATCAATGTCATATTCCATAACCTTGGTTATCCAACCAACTCTTTTTTCATTAAGGTCCTTGTTTAAAATAAATTCTTTTACACCAACATGTGTAACTAGCAGATGAATTATGTTATTTGAAACTAAGTGTCTAAACTTATTCAAACTTTTGATAACAACAAGGACATGTGCTTCTCAATGAAAGAGTACCTCACCTCATAATCCTCCAAGATCTAAACTAAGAAAGAAACGGGATTCTCGGATCCTTCCTTGTTTAATTGCACTAAGATGGCATATATTGTGTCCAAGCCACCAAAATCATAAAGGATGAAGTCCTTGGAGAAGTCCAGATTGATGAGAGTTTAGGGCTTGGGATATTGCATGTTTGATAGCCTCAAAACTCTCTTTTCCCTCCATTGTCCACTTGAATGCAAGGTTCTTCTTGAGCATCATTGTTAATGGCTTAACGAGAGTGGAAAAATTAGGCGAAACCTTCAAAAAAGCCGATTCTCCCCAAGAATCTTTGGAGATACTTCTTATGGCTTGGAAAGGTAGAGAAAGGATAGCTTCAACTCTTTCTGGATCAATTTTCAACCCTTCTTTAGACATAATGTGGCCCAAGAGCTTTCCTTCATGAGCTAGGAAAATACATTTCTTAGGATTTAGAGACACTCCAAATTTCCTACATCTCTTGAATACTTTCCTAAGATGAAGGAGGTGATCTTGCATCCTTGGAGAATACCATGATGTCATCTAGGTATATAAGAACCATTTTGTTTATCAACCCCTTAAACACCATATCCATTGCTCTATGAAATGTATGCTCCAACATTTGATAAACCAAAAGGAATCTTCCTATAAGCATATGTGCCCCATTTGGTGGTGAAAGTTGTCTTGAAATTGGTCTTCCTCTTTCACCATGATTTGATTGTAGCATGAGTAGCCATCTAGCAATGAAAATATCTCTAAACCGGATACCACTTGTAATATTTTCTCCATGGAAGGAAGTGGATAATGGTCCTTGAGAGAAGCTTTATTCAAGTCTTGGAAATCCACACACAATCTGATTTCTCCATTTCTTTTCCTAACTAGCAAAGATTAGCAACCCATGAGGAGTGCTTGATTGGAAAGATGATACTTGCTCTATGAGCTTGTTCAAATTCTTTTTTCATGAGAGGCTCAATGTGAGGATTCACTGGCCTTTTCTTCTTCTTGATAAGTTTAGATTATGGATCTAGATCAATAGTGTGTTGGGCTAAAATTGGATCAAATCCTCTCAAATATTCATAGCTCCAAACAAAGATATCTAGAAACTCTTGAAAAAGTTGAATGAAATCAGATTTTCTTTATGAGTACTTAATTTTCCAATTTAGAGCACTTTACCCTCTCCCACTTAAACTAGTTATGAATCTTCACCCTTGACTTGGATATTTGCTTTCTCCTTTCGAAACTAGTCATTAGGATTGAAGATTGACTCTAGAGTCACCAAACCTTTTGGGAGTTTGTTCGTTCTCAACTAGACTACTTGATCCCCATATTGTCTTTCTAGTTTGTTGATTCTTGGAAGAGAACTCAACTTATTCTTGAAATAAATTGATGATTTGTTGATCATTTTTGAATACTTGCTAATTAGTGTTATTTTCGGAACAATTGGTCTCACCACTACTTTGATATGAGGTTGTACTTGATCTTTCTTGATACTTTCAACAACATCAAATGCTGCTCCAATTGTTGAAGCCTGTCTCAACCTTCATTCTTCTTCCTTGGAATGGAATCAATGTTGAATGCCTCAAAGTATTCTATGAGATCCCATACCCTATGCTTGTATCCCTTTAGGAGATCATTCTTGGCAGCATTGAGCCCTCTAATCTAATTTACAACCAACTCACTATCCCCAAAAACTTATAAGTTCTTGATACCCTTTTCCTTGCCCAATGTAATCCATGGATTAATGATTCATACTCAACTATGTTATTTAAGAAACTAAACTAAAATATGAAAGTTGAGTAATATTTCATACCTTTGGGAGATACCAACATTTCCCTCCTCTACACCTTTCCTGCTCCTTGAACCATCAAATAACAATTGCCAAACTTCATTGTCATCTCCACCATTTGGTTTGATGATGCTAGGAAGAGGTGGATTCTCTTCATGTATAGATAATAAATGCCCAATTCATCTTCTCCATCTCTTTGTATGGATCATAAGCATGTCTTTTGTGATCCCACTCATCAATTTTAAATCCGAAATGCCTCCAACCTTAGTATCCACTTCTTGAGTGTTTGGGCAATCTTCTTGATCAAAGGTTGAACAATTGGCATTGATTGGACTTGGCATGTAAGGATCAATGTGGTAATTTGTAAATTGGTTCTGATATAATTGTAGCTTTATCTCCATACCTTGTTCTGAAAAGCATGTGGACCAATCAGCTGATAGGTACCCACCAATTTTAGCTCATGAAATCCCTTGACAAACATAAAGAAAAGAGTGGTGGTAAATCAATGACTGATATGTCTTGTTGAACTGATGACATTTGGGCATGCATGCGTGTTAGATTCAAATTCTTGATGATTCCAACTATTCCCACTATTTGTTCCATCTAATTACACCACTCCTTTTTGAGACAAGTTCATACTTTAGACCTAGCTAGTCTATTATTTGTTTAGGCATTACTGAGCTACTTGCCCCCTAATCAATCATACAATTATGTACTGGGTTGTTCCTAACAATTAAAAATACATAAAATGGAGGAGGTTTCATATTTCTACTTGGTTTACCTCCTTCTTGTTGAGTTGTATTGTTAGCAAACCTTTTCTTGATCTTGGATGACTCATTGGAGATGGACAAGTTGGCCATGATAGCGTGCAATAGATCCCTTTGTCCCTAAATTGTCAAAGATTCCACATAGAGATGCTTACATTTTTTTCTTCATTTGATCAATGATGTTGAATGGAGATGTGTTGGATTTTTCCTCCCTTTACTTGACACTACTTTCTCTTACACATGAGCTGATATAATAGGTACTCTTGGGTTGATTATGTGGATTTGGGACTACACTTGAGTTGCTTAACTCCTTGAAGTGTGATAGAAAGGTTGAGAAGCATTTGAATCTAATGAATGCTCTTCAACCATAGCCCTCTTCCTAGCCCTTGTGTTAGTTGTTACACCCTAAAAAGAGTTGATTAACTCCACAAAATCCTCTCTTTTCTAGTTTACCAATGAAGTATCATTTTGGGGTTCATCTTGAGTGTTTAAGTGCTAATTTTCTTCTTCATTTGTCTCTTGTGAACACCAACACTCTGTACCATTAGAGCTGATTTAGCATACCATTGAAACATGTTGCCTAATTATGGGGTTGTCCACAAGGGAAACACCATTCATATTCTGTGCAAGGTTATTTTGAACTGGAACCAAGGCTTTGGATGTTGAAGTTGTATTAGGATTATACGGTTGAAATGGCTTAGTAGTAGGAGGTTGTCCTTGGTTTTGGTTGATGGCTTGAGTAGGAGGTCTATTAGACTGATATGAGGGCTTATTAGGTTGGTATTAAGGTTGATAAGGTCTAAAATTCTGAGCTTGTTTCCTCTTGAGGGTCACCAACTCATTCCCTAGGTTCTGCAATTGTTTCATGACCTCCTGAGTTCAGTTGAGGTGCTAGAAGAAGAGGTAGAAGATTCATTGGAACTCTATTTTTAGGGGCAAGAATAGGGGCTAACTCAGGTCTTGCTAGAACTAGGATTCCCCATTTCTAGATAAATAGGCATAGGTGGCCTAGGTGCAATTTTACCAGCTTGAATTATGATATTCTTAGCATAATGGATAATGGAAGCTATGGAATAAGCTCCTGTTAATCATTATCCCTCCCATATATTACACACACACACACACACACACACACACACACACACACACACACAGAATTTAAATCTTTAAGGAAATAAAGAAATGCACCTTCAAGTTGGTCTTACGGAAATTGGAATCATGTCCCACTTCCTTCGAAATATGAAATTGAAGTCATCCATCTATTCATTTGGTGTTCTTTTGATAGTATTCAACTACTCCAAAAGAGATATATTATCTCCCCTCTCTCTGAACTGATCATATAGGGCCATGCATAACTCATTCTAGTTATGAATGGATGTCATTACTAAGCTTTTGAACCATTGTAGATCTTTACCTTTGAAAGAAGAAGCAAGAAGTTTCACTTTCCACATCTATATCAACAATCTCATGTATGGCACATACATTTACAATATCTGAATATGATCAATTGGGGTTGTATGATTCTCTCCATTGAAGAATGGAATGTTTTTAATGCTGCCACTAGAATTGGATTTTTGCATTAAGGGAAAGTGGACTTCCGTGTGTGAAATTTATAAATGGATTTGGAGGTGGTTGTGCCATTATAATTAGTCTAATAACTCTAGTGGATTGAAGAAATGGCCTACCAAGTGGAGGTGTTGAAAGGTTCTATTTTGTGGAGATGGAGATCTCTAAACTTGTCTTCCTCTTCTTCCTCTGCTTGAAGATAGTTGTAAGTATTCAAATATCCCTTCTTCTCTTGTTCTAGACCTAGTTTGGATCCTTCTCATGAATTTGAGAAACTTTGGTTGCTAAAACTGTTGAATTCTGATCCTTGAGTCACCATATGTGTTACTATAGAACCTCCAAAGGCTAAAATTTCACAAGACACACATTCAATCTTGATAAAAGGAAAAATTGACTTTTGTTCCCATCTGGTGTGCTAAAATTGTTATGTCAAAAAAGTAGCACCCTAGGATTTGCACATTATAGATCCCTACTTTTGACTAACATGGGATTATCTCAAGGTTTGGGACCCTTGCAATTGAGACAAACCTCCAGAGAAGGTTGGTTCCTCTACCTATTCCTAAAGCTTAAACTATTCTCAGAAAGGGAGATGCAACTATTCTAACACTAACCTAGATTTCCAAGGGAGTAGGGAAGAGAGAGATGCATAAAATCAAATTCCTAAACTAAGGGAGGTGATAACACCAAGAACAAGACTGGAGAGATTCCTAGTGAGTGAAAGTGGAGAAAATGAGGTAGAAGAGGGAAAACATGAGTTTCACTTTGTTCAAAGAACACATTCAAACCTCCAAATTTGTGAAGCAAAATGAATTTGAATCCAAAAAGAACACAATATGCACAATATACCTAAAAATGTAATAGAAGGAAAATAATGCAATAAAACTCGAGCTAGGGAAAGAAAATCCACAAAACACCGATTTTATTGCTTAAAATGATGTACAATCCATTACAATATAGGCACAAGGAAAGAATTCTTTGCAAAATCCCAAATTCGAGGCCTACATCTCACAAAAGTGCTGGAACAATTTTGACAAAGTTCCTTTACATTCTAGATTCTCTCTCTCTCTCAAAATGAGGTGAATTTTACAATATATAGATGAAGACCCTCGAAATTTCCTCATCAATCCAAAGATTTCATTAAAGAAGTATGATAAGCCATACAAATTGGTCCTTTAATTACACGGGAATTCATGGGTGTTATACCTCATTAAATTGGTGGTTGAAAAAATATGTACTACTTCTATTACCGTCTAGTTCATTTTGGTACGCAACTAGTAGCATACAATTTTACTCCCGGACGGTAGCAAGTTCTTCCCCTTATGGTGGTTACATAATTCTATCTGGTTTTGGTGGAGAACATATTTCCCCATTGGCCGATAACATTCCTTCCATTACTTACCCTACTTATTGATCGGTTGCATAAATGCAACCATCCAATAACATGTTTTCCTATTACTGCACCTTGCTTCATCGGACGTGAACACTTACTTTTCCACTACCATTCGGTAGCATAAAATCTGCTATCGATTGGTAGCATCCATACAAATGCTACCCGGTGCCCTTGCTATCACTTGACTATTTTTCTTTATCACCTTTGTGCTACTAACTGATAACACCATAAATACTACCGGTCGGTAGCATTTAAAATGATCTGGATGACCGCTTCATCATCTGCCAACACCACCATTATCTCCAACCGAATCCTCTCCGTGTTACCATCTGGTAGTATCGTACATGCTACTAGCTGATAATATATGTACATACTACCGGCCAGTAACACTCTAAGATGCTACCAATGCCCTTGTGCCAATTTTCACTGCCTGTCTCGATCCCTCTACTGACCGGTAACATAAAATGCTACCATTTGATAGCATCTATTCTTGCTTCTTGGTGGACATTAAATCCCGTAATCTTCACAACTCTCGAGCTTACACTAGCTCAGCCCTTCTCCATGGAAAGCTAAGAGAACAACTTGGTTGAGACAACCTACGAGCTCCCCTATAAATTTCAAAGCATGCCTCAATCGGATGCCAATGCCTAGACTGCTAAGTTATCCATTTTACAGGTGCAAAAAAATTTATAACAAGTTGTTCACTCGGTCTTATGAAAAAAACACATCTTTCACTCTCCAAATCCAATCATTTCAGACATTTGATGAAGCCTTTACCATGGCCCAAAAATTGGAACTCCAATCCCTTGAAGATGGTAAAGTTAAACTACAATCTAAAAATCCTAAACCTAATTCTTCTAAGACTTTTTCTAATAATGACAAGTCTAAAGGCTCAACAAATGCAATTGTCATGAAAGCGCATCAAAGGGTCACTCAATTTATGAGTGATCCTGACCTCCTCAAAACTACACACCTCTAGGGGAGTCTTACAGTTCTATCTTTGATAAGCTCATGAATTCCCATTTTATAAACCTTCCTCCTATCCGACATATCGATGAATCCAGTCCTAAGCCATCTTGGTATAGAGAAGAAGACTATTGTAAATATCACGAGGTTCACGACCATGACATTGATAGATATTTCTCCTTTAGAAATGTCCTCCATGATGGATCATTGTATTCTTCATCATTTAACTAACAAATTCTTCTGCTAGTGTCATTATAAAACTAGGGTTGTGTGTCCTAGGCTATATGCAATGAAGTTTTATGTAACTCAGTTGTTTGGTGGTTCCTTTTGGGGGTTTTGGTTGTTATGTTTCTATCTCTGTCTCTGTTAATCTACGGAAATGTAATGCTAAACTACTGAAACAACATTACTTGTAATAAAATGTGTTTAAAGGAAATACTTTAATAGAATTGAAATACACACACCGAATTAAAATAACAATTGAAATAACACACTCTGAATTGAAATTGCACACTCTGAATTGAAATTACAATAAAGGAAATAACACACACTAAATGGAAATTGTAGTAAAGGAAATAAGTAATTGCATTCAAATTGTAACTTATCGAAACCACGAGCATGCATAAACATAAAAGCCTCCAGTCACCTTGGTCGAGTGGGCCCTTGCTCTTCCTCGGGACAGAGGTAATCTCAACACCACAGGATGTTCAAAACAACATCTAATATATTGATTCAAAAAAGTTCCAAAACATACTCAGTACATAACTGGAAAATAGATACTAACTGTTATATATATTATCTTTGATTACTAACACCAACTAACTACTAAATTGTTCTTGAAGATGTCTATATAGACATAGTTAGTTACACATCATGCCAAAATTGTAGGCATCAAGTTCTTCCACTAACAACCCTATTAAAGTTCATTAAATCCTACGGAACTACTAAAAACAAGATCCATGTTTATAGGTTATATGTGGAAAAAGTCCTCCATGACTTGCACAATGGCTACAGACTCAGACTCCTTGATTACAATTCCCAGCATTGGCAGTAAATGTCCACTATTATCCTACACATGTCACCACATTTCACTCACAGAGGTGATTAGTGGGAAGTTCTATGGTCAACAAGTTGCATGAAACAAAAACAAGAGAAATGCATTGAACTTACTAGGATATAACTATATAAAGCATCCCCATGCACTAATTAATCATGTTTAATGACAAATCAATAGTCACATAGATGATATAAACAATTCAAATAATGCACTCATCATCTCCCCTACACTTTACCTGTTACATGTCCCTATGTAACTCATCTTTCCCTGCTCTATGGCCAAGCTATTGTGCCATGTCATATTCCTCAAATTGATCTACATATTGTTTCCTAGTTCTCCACTGAGTGTTTTAAATAACTTCCACCCAAGATGTGAAACTATCATGTGACTGGGTAATGTTATTCTACTAGGTAGTAGTGGGACTTAGGAGAAGAGGTGGCCTCACCTGTGTTCCTACCCACTCATCATTGTATTCCTTGTCATTTTCTCAGATAATTGCCAAATTATTGCATCACCCCTCCGCATACACCAACTGAGATTCTGAGGGGAGATAACTTCCCTCCTTTTCAATGGAAAGTTTAAGGTATCCCACCTTCTATCACAAGCCTGTCTTACTTCACCAAAATGTTGCTGACTATAGACCTCAAAATCTTGCACACATTTCAAAAGTAGAATCTTAGAATTATTTTCCCAACACCAACTTTGATAATAGAGAGATTGAATTTTTTTCCTCATGGCCACATCATTGTGATGGGTAGGCCTAATGTAGAAACCTATGGTGCGAGATGTTTGATTGAAAATTTCTATTTTTTTGGTCCATGTAATTTGGTTTCGAAGCAATGATTGAAAGGAATTCAACTGAAAATCTCCCATAAATAGATTAATAAATAAATCAAGCACATTGGTGACCAACATGTTGTGGAGGTAAAATTCACACAGTTGATTTTGTATCTCGGGGTACTATTTTGATAAATTGACAAAAAGGTTTTTCCATCAGGGGCTTCATGAGGTTCTTGACTACACATTCTCATTAATTTTCAAGCATAGAATTTCTCTTGAACAAACATGCTATAGACAAAAGAAGGTTTTCTATAGGCCAAAAGCTTACAGGCCAAAGGAAAAACAAAGTATAAAATAGATTCTAACTTCTTCTTCTCATTTGCACTGGCCTCAATCTCTTCTTTTAGCTTTTTATTTTCCTTTTTAATGCTTTATTCTGAAAAGATAACTGATTTAAATAATCCCATAATTTAAGGCCTATATCTCTTTATCTCTTGAGACTACTAACCTCTACCTTCAAAGCAGTAATTTCCCTCACTTTTTCTACAATTATCTATGTAAATGTAATTTGCAAAGATAAGTTGGTTTCTTGCATACCTTTTAAATTTTCCTTCGGGAGGAAATTTCATCCAAATAACACCTCAATACATCATCTCCATATGATTCACATTGCCTGCAATGTCCATTGTAACATATTATGGAGCTGGGGTTTGTATATCTGGTGCTAAATGCATTTATGGAGCTTCTGACTCAGTTTGGAGCTGTAGAAATATTTGGACTTTGTGTTGTAGGGATGGTTGTTGTGAATGTATCATCCTTAGATTATTCATCAGGGATAGTTGAGGTACTAACCTCTTCCTTCTCCTCCACAATGGGAGTAGAATCTTCATGAAAAAAATTCTAGTTGGGAAACTTCAAATCTTTGTAAAGTACAAGACCTTCTTGTCCTCATTGAAACATAAGAATGGGCTAGTATGGTGCTTTTACCCACAAAATTTTACGGCATAGAGGATGTATTATCTTGACTAGGTAGGTTCTACCTCAACTTCTGTGAAGGTCGAGGATCTAACTCAAGCTTAGTTCGAATATTGAGAGATGGTCCCTTCTTGATCTTCTTTTGTTTGGAAATCTCCCCTGCACTTATTTGTTCAATCCTCCTCTTGGTTATGTAGAAAACCTGATGTGAACAAATTAGTTAAATAAGCCCTGGTGTTTCAATGCAGCCCTACCACCTCCATTTTTATATTTCTGTCCCACTTTAATGACTGCATCCGTTAAATATTCAAGTAAATTCACCCTAAGTGCAGGGTTTATGTGGCCTTTCTTCAAATGAGTTAAAATATTTAGAGAATCCCCTCTAAGCATAGATAGTTGTCCGTCATAGATAAAGTACCTGTTGAACCATTTAGTAACTTCCTTCCAAATACTAGGACAAATTTTCCCGCTTAATTCCCTTCTGAAAACCATATGAAGTGAGGATTACTTCGGAAGAGCTTCACCATCCTCATGAAACAGGGGAATCAGATCTTTAAGAGGAACATTTGTCACAACCTTGAGACCAAAGTTTGGTAAACTAGATAGGTTAGAAACAACTTGACTACTTATTTCTACTCTTTCCCCCAATTCATGAGTAGGTGGATTCAAAATTTATCAGAAACTCATCAACTAAATTTTCATTGAAGCCCTCAAATTTCCTAATAAATTCTAGCTATCCAACATCATAAAATACTTGGGAAATTGTAGCATTTTGAAGTAGTGGGTCTAGAGAGTCTGGTTCAGATTTATTTTTCTCCCCCATAATATAGACAAATTTAGATAATTTGTGTAGAAAAATGATGTTGTGTTTGAACTCACAGAGCAATGGCATGAAGTGTTTGGTGAGTGACAATTTGAAATATACCACAATATTTTAATTTCCTCAAGTCGGTGCAAAATTGGCGGCATGAAAAGTTGACATGACCAAGTATGCGTGGGAAGTTTTAATGCATGGTATGACACACATCCTATCATATTGAATAATAATTCCACTTGTCCTTCTTATAAAGCATCTCATCCTTTTCTTATAAATTTGACACATGTGATATCCTTGCTCATTATGATTCATTACACCCCACTCATTTGTCACAAGATTTTGAATGATATTCCCAATAAATGCATTGAAAATTGTGTATTTATTTAATCATGCTAAATAAATGCAATGGGGGAGTGTTTCAAAAGTTAATATCTGTAGCAAAGTAAAATGCACTTACCCTTGCCATCTCAACTTCTCGATATCCATAGATTTCCACGTCCTACGCTCATAGATAAAATGTGATTAGTGTACATTCTAACAATGAACATTCCTACCTTTATTGAAAGCATAAAACAAAAAAAACATCTATAATATAAGGGGAAGAAGATCGAAAGCATGATCATCTTCCTTTATTCAAATTAAAAATCAACTACTCTTGACGGGAAGAGCCAGGGCTCCTCCAATGAATCCATTTCCTCGCATAGCAACATATATTTGTTGAAGGTTTCTTTATCCAGAGGATGCTGATACATCCTTAATCTATGTCCATTCACCATAAGAGTTCTTATGTCTCCATCAATTGACAATAATCTCACAGATCCTTTATCAAACACTTTTTCGATTTGGTATGGTCCCAACCATCTTGTCCTCAACTTGCCTTTGAACTATTGATACTTTGAGTCAAAAGTAAGACCCAATCTCCCTCATTGAACTTCCTATGTTTGATAGTGCCAAGCTTTTCTTTGGTGTTGAAGAATTTCATTTTGTTGTTGTGCCTCCATCCTCATTTCATCTAGCTCGTTTAGTTGCATTACTCTCTCATGTTGTGCTTCGTCCAGATCGATGCCAAATTTCATTGTTGTCCTCCAAGTCTGTAATTCAAACTCAACTGGTAATAATGGATTCTTCCCATACACCAATTCATATGGGGAGAAACTAGTGGTCTTCTAGGTTGTATTGTAGGCCCAAAATACTTCTGGGAGTTTTGGTACCCATTTCTTTCTATCTGCATTGACAACTTTGGTTAAGATATTCTCCAGCTCTTTGTTTGTAACTTCTACCTACCCATTGGATTGGGGGTGATATGGTGATGAATTCCGATGCTTGATTCGGTAGATCTCTAGGAAATCCTTAATCATGTTAGACACAAATTGAGGTCCCTGATCAAATACAATGGCTCTAGGGGCACCAAATCTCAACATAATCCTATTGTACAAAAATTCAGCTACAACATCTTCATTAGCAGATGCCAATTCTTGAACCTCAGCCCACTTTGTGACATAATCAGTGCACACCAACAGTACTCTTTCCCAAAGGATGAGGGATTAAAAGGTCCAACGAAATCAATCCCCCACTTCTCAAATGGTCCTAAGACTAGCTGAGGGTTGAGAGGCATTTCCATGGACAATGTAGGATTCCCCATTCTTTGACATGCATCACACTAGCCACACGTACTTCTTGAAAAACTTGTGAAGAGAAGGCTAGTAATACCTAGCTCCAAGGACCTTGTGAATTATCCTCTTCACTGAGTAATGTCCTCCTCTAGGATCATCATGAAAATATCTCAGTATGTCATATACTTCATCCTCACGAACACACCTGAAGAACCATATCAGGACAACATTTAAATAAAATTTTGTTACACCATTTATATGTTGAGCTATTTTTAACTAATCTCTTTCATTCCTTATTGGTAAAGTAGGCTGGAAACTTCCTTATAGTTAGGTAGTTCACAAGATCAACAAACCATGGAGGCTGAGTTGATATTACAAACAAGTGTTCATCTGGAAAATGATCTGGACTGCTTCTTCTTCTCCTAAAACATTCAATCTTGAAAGGAAATAAAAACAACATTAGTCTTTCCTGGCTTATCAATAATAGTTAAGTTAAATTATTGTAACAAGAGTAACCATCTAATAATTATGCCCCCTACTACTTGGTTTATTCATCAAATACCTTATGGCTGAATGGTCAGTATAAACAAAGATTTTGTATCTAGTAATATAATGTTTGAATTTATTCAGAGAGTAAACAACAACTAAAAATTATTTTTCCATAGTGGTGTAGTTTCTCTCTGTAGGGGTCAAATTCTTGCTGATAAAATAAATGGCATACATATGATCTTCCTCATCCTTTTGTCCAAGAACAACTCCCATTGTTGTGTTAGATGCATCAGTGTGAATATGGAAAGGCTTCCCCCAGTTGGGTCCTCTCAAGACTAGAGTAGTGGTTAGTTTCTCTTTGATAATCTCGAAAGCCTATTGACATTGAGGAGACCATTAAAAAACACAATCTTTTATTAGCAAAGAAAACATATGTGCAACAATTTTACTAAAGTCTTTGATGAACTGCCTATAATACCCTACATGTCCAAGGAAACTCTTGATGTCAGTCTGATTTGTTGGCGTAGGTAGCTAAGTAATTACTTCAATCTTTTTGGGGTCAACCTGTATTCCTTTGGAAGAAATATGATGACCTAAGACAATTCCTTGATCAACCATAATCAGACATTTTTCATGACTTAAGGAAAGTTGGTGCTGCTCACATCTAGTTAATACTTTTTCAAGATTGTTCAAAGATTCATCAAAATTTGAACCATGGACAATAAAGTCATCCATGTAAACTTTGACATAGTCATTTGTAAGGTCTGTAAAAATGGCCAAAACTTCTTTCTGGAAAGTAGCGGGTGCATTACAAAGCCCAAATGGTAGGACTCTAAATGTAAATGTACCCCTGGGACAAGTGAAGGTGGTTTTATCTTGATTAGCGGTGCAATACTAATTTGGTTATACCCACTAAACCCATCCAAGAAGGATAAATATTTCTTACTTGCAAGATTACCCAAATTTGATCAATAAAGGGCGGAAAAGTAGTTTTCTTAGTAGCTTTATTAAGTTCTCTATATTCTACATGATTCTCCATTTACCAATTTTCTTGGGAACTATAAATAGTGGTGATACCCACTCACTATCAGATATAGAATAGATGAATCCTACCTTAGATAATTTTTCTATCTCGTTCTTGACTATGTCTCTAAGTGTTGGATTAATTCTTCATTGTGTTTGTCTTATAGGTTTAACATCATTGGTGTAAATATGGTGAGTGTATATGCTTAGATGGATCCCTTTCATGTCAATATAATCCCAAGCAAAATATTGGGAATGCTTCCTCAAGATTTATACAACCCTAGTCTCTTGGTTGGCCTCTAAGTTATTACCAATGGTCAGCTCTTTCCCTATGTCAACAGTCACTTGTTTGGTATCTTTCGTATAGTGAGATTTGCATCAGCAATTAAAGAATTCAAGGGACAAACATGAGGTTGAAGCATGTGTAAAATAGTCATATTTTCAAGAGACATAACCTTGGCTAAAGGACAATAGAAATCAATGACTATACATTCCTCATGATAAACATAGGTTTCTTTACAATTTTCATTGGAAATGTCACTTACCAAGGTAATATTATCTTCCATAGCCTTAGTTCCAATTTTCATAGCCTCAATTTTGATTTCTGTAGCCATAGTGTCCTCTTCATTAGACATTGTGTATGACTCAACAATTTCTTCCATGTGATTTTTCATTGCAATGGTGGCCAGATAAGAAGAATTCGATGGTTAGTATCTAAATAATCTACCCATACATGTTCAAAAACATCCACATATGGTTGGGCAGGAGGATATAATGAAATATTATTTGATTTTTTCCCATTTAAAATAGTCATTTTTCCCGACCTACAGTCAATATATGCAACAACAGTAGCCAACCAGGGCCTTCCTAAGATGACTGGATATCCCAACTTCGAGATTTAGGCTGTAAGACCATAAAATTGATAGGATACTCCCAAGATTCAACCGTGACCATTACATCCTCAATCACTCCATCTGGTACAACAATAGATTGATCTGCTAATTGAAGAATGGTATTGGTTGGTGTAATCCTATTAAAGATAACAGATTGAACATATATGTTGTTATAACATTGATAACAACTCCTAGATCTAATAAAACATTGGATATTGACTAACCATTTACAAAAATAGTGATGACTGGACTCCCAAGATCCCCATATTTTGGTGAAATAAGCTTTCCATAACAAGATCAACTAGATTCCCTTCCACTTTGACTATTTTTGGGTATTTCTTCTTTCTTCCTGGTGTCTTTATGCACTGGTCTCTAATGGTCTGGTTTAACTTAGGAATGTCCCTTATTGCTCTTAGAAGTGGGACCTCAATGTTCATCTTTTTCAACTCCTAAACTAGTGTTGTTTCTTCCAATTTGAGTTTCTTGTAATCTTTCTGGAATAGGAGCTACGCGTGCATTCTTATCTTTTCCTTGACCGTTACTTGTGAATTGTAATTGTGGAACATGTTTAGTTTATTCATTTTCCTTAGGTGTCTCTTCTTTCTCATTTTCCTCAGGTATTTCTATGATAACAATAGGAGGATTATTCACTGTTCTCCCAAACCTTAGTCACATATTATTGATAGTATTAACATGCATTGTATCACTTTGTCTGCTTCATTAATCGAAAGCTCATTTGATTTTTAGGGTTCGCTATAGGCTGGGATAGAAGTTGAGTTTGTGATGCTTGCCTTTATTGTTGGTATTTTTTTGGTGGGGCCATTAAAGCTTGTTGTGGTTGCTAGAACCTCCTCTGTTGATTAGAATTATGTTGAGGTGTCCATTGTTGGTTTTTCCATGGATTTGCATTAGCTGGTGGTGTCCAACCCTACTAATTATATGGAGTCATCCATGGTGGTGGATGTGGATAAACCATCCAGTTTGGTGGTGTCCACTCAGGTTGTCCCCAAGTAGGTTGAGGAGCATGATTGGGCCATGACATCATCCGGGGTTTTGAGCAGGTCTAGGGGCATACACAGTCTGATTATTTGGCCTTTGAATAAAGTTTACCTCTATTTTTTCCCCGAGAGATGACATTCAATATTTATTTCAACTAAGGTAAGAAAGTTCAATGGTTATTATCGTGATCAGTGACATCACAAATCAAACACATGTTTGTGACATCCAAAGGACATTCTCTCAAATGATGTCTCTTCCTGCATTTAGGGCAATATATGTCTAGAGGTTATTTTGCAACATTGGTCTTGGATTTCAGCCCATCTATGGTTGATGTCAATTGTGACAAGATGTCTATTTTCATGTTAGCCATTTCCTCCATAAGTTTTGAGGTACCTAGGGCAGTCTTGGATGTTTTTCTCTTCCTTATACCTCCTCTTGTTCTAGAGTAACTTCTACATAACTCAGTGATCTCTTCCATGCTAAGTTTGTGCACATCACCTCCTCCCATAAGATGGAGGGAGTCCTTGGTTTCCTCATCAAGTCCTTTAAGGAAAATTGTCTTAGTGATTTCTACATGTAACTCATAACCACTCCTTCTATGGAGAAAGATAAATTTATCCAGATAATCTTCTAGATTTTCATCTTCCTTTTGCTTTATCTGGAAGAATTCTTATTTCCTATCTCTTCCCTTGTAGTAGTCTTGATATTTTTCCAAAAAGATTATCTCCATGTTCTCCCAAGAATGAATGGAGTTAGGGGAAAATCCCATGAACCACCTCATAGCAAAGTCTTTGAGGGTGGAAGGGAATTTTTGAGTTTTTGATTGTTTGTTCTATAGTCATATGTCTGGAAAAGAACTTTGAATTCAAATAGGAACTGATCTAGGTCTTCTGTAGACATTCCTTGAAAGATAGGGAGGATGGATGGAGAGATATTTTTCATAGGTGCATCCTCATCTTCGTTTAAGACAATGTGATAGGTAAAGGTTCTACCTAAGGGATGGTTTTCATTATTCTCATTGTATCTCATTTCTGAAGGTTGTTCTGGTTCTAAATAGGAGGATGTAGAATGTTCAGAAGGGCTTCTAGGCATTGTATTAGATTTAGTGTCACTTTCAATGTGCCCTACTTGTACTCTATTTAGAGATATTCTTTGGATATTACAAGGTATAAATATCCCTTGAATGTCCTGTGGCTTGTGCATCAAGGTTGGTCATGTAAACAAGGCCTAAGAATTCTACTTTGGTTGCATAGATTAACTTCATTAACACCCATAACATGTAAGGTGAATAAAATGTTGTGTTGTGCTTATGGTGTCCCCGAAAATGATGCCAAAAATGATGGGTTGTTGTATTCTCCAATAATTTAACTAACATATTCTTCTTCTAGTGTCATTATAAAACCAGGGTGTGTGTCCAAGACTGTATACAATGAAGCTTTATACAACTTAGTTATTTGGTGGTTCCTTTTAGGGGTTTTGTTTGTTATGTTTCTCTCTGTCTCTACTAATATATGGAAATGTAATGCTAAACTATTGAAACAAAATTACTATAATAAAATGCGTTTAAAGGAAATTCTTTACTTTGGAATTGAAATGTACACACCAAATTAAAATAACAAAATTGAAATAACACACTCTAAATTGAAATTGTATTAAAGGAAATAACACACACTGAATGGAAATTGTAGTAAAGGAAATAAGTAATTGCATTCAAACTGTAACTTATCAGAAACCATGAGCATGCATAAACATAAAATCCTCCAATCACCTTGGTCGAGTGGGACCTTTCTCTTCCTTGGGATGGAGGTAATCTCAACACCACAGGATGTTCAAAACAACATCTAATATATTGATTCAGAAAATTTCCAAAACATACTCAATACATAATTGGAAAATAGATACTAATTGTTATAAACTATACTACAGATTACTAACATCAACTAACTACTAAATTTTTCTTCAAGAAGATGTCTATATAGACATAGTTGGTTACACATCATGCCAAAATTGTAGGCACTGAGTTCTTCCACTAACAACCCTATTAAAGTTCATTAAATCCTACGGAATTGATAAAAACAAGATCCATGTTTATAGGTTGTTTGTGGAAAAATTCCTCCATGACTGCATGATGGGTAAAGAATCGGACTCCTTGATTACAATTCCCAGCATTGGCAATAAATGTCCACTATTATCCTTGCACATGTCACCACATTTCACTCACAGAGGTGATTAGTGGGAATTTCTATGGTCAACAAGTTGCATGAAACAAGAACAAGAGAAATGCATTGAACTTACTAGGATATAACTATATAAAACATCCCCATGCACTAATTAATTTTGTTTAATGACAAATCAATAGTCATATAGATGATATAAACAAGTCAAATAATGCACTCATCACTCTAAGAGCTTATTGAAAGAGGTGACCTACAACTAGATAATCCTAATGTGCCTCCTAATCAATACATATATGTATTCAAACAACATTTTCCAAACCATCCTCGACCAACAACATAGCCCAAATTAATATCGCAAGCCCCAAAATCTGGTCACTCACATTATTAACACTGTAAACCAACTTCCACCATTTAAAAACCCATATCTACATTTGAAACACTAGTTTAAAAAGTAGACATATTTAACCTCCTTCTTGGTGATACCCCAAATAAAACAACATCCCGATTAGTAATATCCACAGTAAATACTCCCACAACTATCCCTAATCTTATCTCTTATTTTTTGAAATAAGATAACCCCATTATGGAAATCGTAAGCATCCCTCCCAAAGATAAGGCCCCTCAATGTCAAATCAAAAATCTCGGTAGCACTATACAAGAATTATCCAGTCACCCGTAAGATGTTGGAACTCTCACAAAAATAACATGAAGTAATCATACCTAAGGATATTACGTCACTACCTTCTATTCTAGGACCCCATTCATCATCAAAACTTGCACTCACTATCATATAATCCAAAACCTCCATCACGAATGCACCTAAAATTTCTACTCAAATCATACCTCGTGTAGCCCATAGCCCAAAATCATCTCGATGAAACTAAAATCCCCACGATGTTTGATCCCACGTTAGGCACAATGATCCTACCTATCAAAGTAGGTGTGAAAGCCCTCCATGAAATCTTCTACCTTGTGGAAGGTGAATTTCAATATAATATAATATTAGAAAGTCCTTAGATCCATGCTATGTGTTGTGTCCATTATTCTTTTTATCTCTTAGCAATCATATCAATGTCATCCCTTCCATCACCTCCTTAGAAAGGATAACCATTCCATATGGGAAAATTATTACCAAAAGCCCTTTGATTCCCTTAAACAATATCTCCTATTGCCATCGTTGCTCACACCTCCAAGAAAGGGGGAGAATTTCTATCTATATTTCTCTGCCATTGACCATGCCTTAGAGGCTATGTTGACACATCAAGATAAGATAGGTAGGGATTAAGTCATTTATTATATAAGTTGTACCCTTCACAATTATGAAACCCACTATTCGAAGTAGAAAATTTGTGTTATGCCTTATACTTCACAACTTCCAAACTTCATCATTACCTCCTCAATCAGAAAAAGTATGTAGTCACAAGAGTTAATCCACTGAAGTCAATACATTCTAAGTTTCATCATAAAACTACATAACTAAATGACTTATGCTCATGATAGAGTTTGATTTTGAAATCATTTCTCATAAATCCATCAAGGGGTGGGTTATTGCTGATCAACTAGTAGAATATCCCTTGCGCAATAATAAGCTCCTTGCAAATAATTTCTGATGAATATATTAACACCCTCAATCATGATAACACTCCTATTAAAATGACCTTATTCTTCAAAGGGTATAAATGCCAACGAGGGGGTGCCAGAATAGTCATAATGCCTCCTTGGGGACTCATATCCCGATATCTTTCAAATTGAATTTTTATTGCATAAATAACATGGTTGAATACGAGGCCCTTATCATGGGTCTCTTAACTAACACACTTCTTGGCATAATAATCCTTGACATATAAGGTGATTCTTAACTTATCATCAATCAAACCAAGGGAACATATCAATGTAAGAACCGACCACTGTAAAAATTAAAACCATTGTTGACTATATCATGAAAGCATTCGATCATTATTAAATCCAAACAATTCCTAACTCATCTAATAAATTTTTAGATACCATGGCATCTCTCACATCTCTCATTCCTTTATCTCCAAAAATTCTAAACTCTTTATCATTGTACACAAATTTGATCAACCATCTTATACCAACACTGATCTTCCTACCTTTTATCATATAAAATATAGAGCATATAATACTTGGTATACCTAAATACACGACTATCCTTCATAGAGAAATACACCCTTGGACCATTCTAGAAATGGAAGAAGGTCCTTCCACCAATGTGCCTCTCACTACATGTTATATTGGGAGGTATCCTTTACAAAAGAGGGTTTTGTGGCCTTCTCCTTTGATGTTTTAAAATATTAGAGGCTCACCTAGATATTTGAGAAGTCCATTATGGAATATATAGTGGAAAATTTAATGGGTTGGTTAATGCTCAACGAATCTTGCGGATTGGTTACTATTATCCTATGCTTAACCAAAATTATTGTCAATATGTCAAAATTTTCATCAAATGTCAACAACAAACTAATCTTACACACGTCCCCATTAAATCTCTTCAACCAACTCAAGATGTATGACATTTTTACAATATGGACTTGACCTTATCAACCTTATTAACCCTCGATAATCCCAACAACATAATTCCATCATAAATTTACCGAATATTTCAAAAATGGTTGGAAGCTATCCATCTTATTTCCACTAAAGCAAATAAGATCGTTTATTTCATCCATTATCACATCATCTGTTGCTTCAACATCCCTCATAAAATAATCACGCTTTTGGTAAATCCTTTAAAAACAAAAATTTCAAAAACTATGTGACACCTACAATATCAAACTCAGTTTCTCCACACCATACTATCCACAAGATAATGGCCAAGACAAAACATCCAATAAAACCCTCAACAAAATCCTTACCAAGATTGTAATCCATCTCCAAATTCTATTTTCATTATGGGCTTACCAAATTGGCGTTCGAACCCCTGCGTGCACTACTCCTCTCTCTAGTCTACATGGTATTGGAGTTTTCTTTGGCTTGAAGTCCAAATTCCATCCCTATGTGTTTCTCTTAAATATTTCATTCTTGAGGAAGAATATCATCAAAAATTCTTATCACAACTTAAATTATTAGATGAACGCCGACTAACCACCCTCAAACATCTTAATGTCTATCAATAATGAATTAAACACGCATATAACAAACATATTAAAGAATGCGATTTCAACATTGGTGGTCTTGTGCTTAAAGTAAATCAAAATGTCACAAATATAAAAAAGAAAAAACAAGGAAATTTTTCTCCAAACTAGCTTCGACCATATATTATCACTCACAAATATGGGTTTGGGTCATATCGATGATCCTATCTTAATGGGAAACCTCGAAAATAGCCTCTTAAAGCCCTACACTTGTGACCTTTATATTGTTAATATATATTTAAATGACCTTGGTTAAAAAAATCCCCCATTCTCAACACCCACCAATCTCCCTTACCCTAGTAATGATTTAGAATTATGTGGTCTCCCATTAGTATATCCAATATGACCTTAAATATGGGCACCATGGCCCTGCTCATAGTGTATTCCGTATGGACAAGTGCCCTCGATTACGAGTAGGGGACCTCACAATTATTACTCCCCTACTTCACCCTATCTACCTTGAAAAATAACATGTTCGGGGATACACAGTTATCTTGGACATTGATCCCACACTCCTATGGAAGTATCTTAGGCCCAACCTCAACTAAAAGAATAAAAACACTATGGGATGAAAATCATTATATCAAAATATAGACTGCTCCCTCAAAGGAAAACTATCAATAAAAATATATCCGCTATCACCATCAAAATATGAATATATTATTGTAGACCATCCCCTCGATAAATGGATACTCAATCTAAACATCCACATAGATGGTGAGAAAATTTAAAGCTTCCCACATTGACAAACTTTTCTAAATATGTCTAAATATTTTATCATCTTAGGAAAACTTCCCGCATCGATCAACTTTCCCTTGAAGATGTAGGCTTCCCGCATCGATCAACCCGTGCAATCTAAAACAAAATAAAGTTGGGGTAAAACCTAAGAACCACTAAGGAGAACATAATTCCCCATAAAATATACGTCAACTCCGGATCATGTTAGAAGGAGGTCAATAATGTATCTCATCTCATCTTATCTTAAATAAATCATATAATCTTAAATGGACTAACCATTTTTAGTTATATGTTACCACCAGTTAGAGTTGCAAGTGCATTATCATTGAAATTTCCATCACATACAAATGCCAAATCAAATAAAGAATCAAACACATCCCACAAAATTCTTTAACCATCATCATACATATCAATAAAACCAACACCCATACAATACAATCATATCTAATCTATATAATATTCACCATGATAAATTAAATCATCACATTCATACAATTATATTACATCCACATCTCATCACTACTATAACCATCATCATATCTAAATCTATCCATAAAATCATATAAAACATCACATCAAATCATGAAAACACATTTACACATCCAATATATATATATATATATATATATATATATATATATATATATATATATATATATATATATCAAATCAATATACATCGTAAAAATCAAGAACTTTGACCCATACAATAACTACATGGTAAAATGTACATTTGAGAGCCCCAAACTTCCAACTCTACCCTTGGGAGCCCTCCTCGACCCTTTGATACTCCTCATGCTAGCAAGTGAAGACCTCACCGAGATTCCTATCACTAACTCTCCACATGTTCTACATATCGTGGAACCTCTCGGGAGTGTCTCCTCCTCCACACCCTCATAATATATCATATCTATAGGCAACACCTAGTATCGAGCTAGGATCACTATCCTTGACAACCCTATCACCCCTCCCGGTGTAGCTATGCCTACCCCTCTAGTTTCTCCTACTCCTCTCAACACCCATCCTCCTAATCCAATTAGCCCGATGCTTTCAATATACTTCATGTCACTCCAAATTTCTCCTCAAGAGTTCATGAAGATGATGGTACCTATCCTGGTACTATTGTACCCCCATATTTTCTCCAAAGTCATCACCTACCCATCCCTCTCCTCCAACCGATCCATCAACCTCACTACCTCATCATCTAAGATAGTCACTCGAACATCTCTCTCGACTAGCCTCTACCTCAAATAATCCACCTCTTCCTCTAAACCACCTCTCACCTTCCACTTGACCACATCTCCCATATCCACATCCTCCTATCCCCGCTCCCATCAGTGCCCTCATGACGTTTTCTCCTCAAGCTACCATCTACTCCTACCACCACAACCACATACTCGGGTGTCACCACGACATCATAAAACTTGTCTAACACTACCTCCTCTTATGCCATCTCTTGAATATCTATAATGCAGTGTTACTAAGAGCTCTATATCCCCATCAAATCACATGTATAAAATAATATTTCTTGGTACATCATGTACTAACCCAAACTGTCTCCTTACCTATCTAAACTGCACCACCTCAACCATCTCCACCCACTACCCCCGCATCCACCTCTCTTGTTGCATCATACATAGCTCATATCCCTCTCACAACCATATAAGGAAGTGTCATATGGAATCCAAAAAAAAATCTTCCCTAAGCCATATAACAACCATGCCCCTGTATAATAGTCCAGTGCTCCGAGATACTACATCTTGTGAAAAATCACTATGCTACCTCATAAATCCATCATAATATACATTGTCATGTCATATGACCCATGGAATAATTCGTGTCCGGATCACTCTCGATATGCTCATAGGCCTAACACTATAATACAAAAATCACGTCCAATCCAAACCTCCTCCCTGCAGACCAATTCCATGGCTCCTTATAAATTTTTTTAGTAAAGTTGGTCCCTAATAAAAAATGGTATGGTACTCCAACATATCTTCCACCACCCCATTCAATGCCCATGGAAACCGAACCTCTCTTTAGTCCGCTAAAGCATAACATATAATCCCTAAATAATCATATTAATCAATGAAATCTCAGCCACTCCATCATTACAAAAAAATCAAAATAAAATTCCCTTACAACATATGTCACATCCAAAGTAGCATCACCATACAATCTCATCATATTTTCCCCCGTCCTATCTCATCAATAGGTAACAAAAATCATGTACACATCCTCAAGGGTAATGGTAATTTCCCCTATAAGAAACTACAATGTCCATGTAGCCACATCCCATCACTCTAATAACACCACCATTATCTCTAAATCTCGATGGATGTGCCTATAATGATGTAGTCCACCCAACCCCAATACCTCTGAAATGGCCCAATCATCATCATCTATATACTCACATAACCACTCGAACAACAAAAACACATGTTCCCTCATCATCAAGAATCTCTTCCCATGCATCCAAAAATTACACAAAGAAACTATTAGCCACGACAACACAAAATTTATCTCGAATGATCAAAACCAAAAAAACATATCAAATCAACATCGATCCATATAATCAACCTTAATTACATGGATCGGTACCGGATCCTAACCAAATTGGTACCATCCTCATAGTAATCAATGACAATCATATATCCTCATATAGTAAAACTAATATATAATTAAAATATAAAAAAACTAACCTACCTCTATCTATCGAGATGGTCGTTGCCTCCTCTCTATCCACTATAGCTAGTGTCCATCTCTCAAAATGTTAAAATCACATTTTTTTAACAATAAACACAATGAGAAAATGAAATTTCATGATTACTAGAATCCTATATATAGGCTTCCCGCCCTAATCCATGTTGATTTATAATTGGTGTTGATTCATTTGGAATTGATACCGATTCTATAAATCAACAACGATCCCTTGAAAATTACACATTTTCAAATTTGTGCTTCTTTTTTGTCCTTAAGACCCTCATAGATCCAAATATTATTTATAATGATCTCATGTGTTTCCCGACCCACCGAGGATCCATAGCCTCCAAGAAATGTTTCCCATCTACTTCCAACAAATTCATATGTCTATAGGTTGAGAACCCATTGGTTCCCCTATCACTTGAATTCTCATTCGCGTAAGCCCACCTTTGTGGTAATATATTTCATGCCCGGTCTTGGGGCACCTCAAATCAAGCATATCCATCTACAAGTGAAATCTTACACTAACCTACACACTCATGAATTTATTCATCCATAATCCATTCAAATCGGTGACCATCACGATGACTCACAATGACCCACATTTTGATGGGGGTCACCTATCTAGCACAAATCAAACTATCTCACTCATTTTTATCTAGTGACTTGTCCATCACAAACCACTTGACAAAAGGGAAAATGTAGACACCAAAATTAGGTCACCCTAATTCCTACATATGCATACACACCCTAGGAAATCCCTTCGTAATCCCACACAATCAATTTACCCTTCTACCAACTTACATTCACCATTTTACCACCCGTAACCACTAACAACCACATGTAACCACAAACCCAAAAAAAAAGTAAAAATAAAACAAACCTAGACAATCCTAACCTCCCAAAAAACTCCCCACGAGCCTAAACAACCTAAGACCATTATAAACCCCAAAAATATTGTAAAATGAAATGTTTGAAACCAAATTCGACCATTCTCCTTGAAAAAGATAGAGATCGTTGTCGATTCCCTGAATCGGTGCCAATCGGTACAAACTCAATGGAAACAAAATCAATCCTATAAGAGGTGGCTAAGGCCACGCCCAAGGATCGAAACATTTATAGGTGACGGGGATGAATTATTGACATGGGCATTAAACAAGAAGGAACCTATAAAAACATGAAGAAGAAGAGATCTTTGGTGTTCTAATCTCCTCTCGAAAAATCTTCTTCAAACATTGAATCATTTAAATTTTTTCCACCCCAAGGTATGTAATTTCATTTGAATTTGTAAACCATTGTTCTTAAATTTAATCACAACATTATCCACCTTATCCAAAGTGTGTAAATTCTAAATCATCACCTTTATCTAAGAATTCTCTTTGAAAATTATCTCACGTTAAACATTTGTTATTCCATACACAACAATCGACATCAATCTATACGATCGACACTAATCTTCCGGATAGACATCAATCCTTGTCTAAATATCCTATTTTTCTTCCTTAATACATTTTGATATATATTCAAAATATTCTGTAATCAAGGCTAATAATATTTTATTGGTAAGCTTTTATTTATGTTATATGACCATTATAGGAGCATCTTACGAGCCCAATACCATTTATGACCTACCCATAGTTTGTCAACCATTCATATGAGAGCAATATGACATCAAGCATGAGATGAGACTATCGTCATTGTCCTCACACCAAATCCGTAAAATATTCTCCTCCAACATAGTGATGAGGCCAATCTCTACTAGGAAAACATTTTTAATCCTCCCCACCTATCATCGAGGACATCGACTAAGTCCCAACATCCAAGAGTTACATATCTATAATTTTTATCTCGTATCATTTTATACTATCTATAATCTTACTATTATTTCCAATGAATTGTCTAAATGTGAGTTGACATCTGTCAAAGGAATCCCTTTAGTTCATAGGATTGTCCTTTGCGAAGAAAATTGCCTTATAATTATATAATATCTCTTTTATCAAGTTGTTTACATGTTAGTAGGTTTCCATTTCTTTGGGAGAGGAGCTTTGTGTGCCCGTTTAGATCTGCCACGTTCCCATCATCGTATATGCAAGTTTTTTTAAACCCTCTCCTTTTTGAGTTTCAGTGGTTTTTTTGATATAGTAAAATCGAATCCTAAAATCTACTAAAACTATGCAATAACAATGTGTTTTGGAAATTAAAACCCCAATAGGACCTTTGATACTTGACAAAGTGATAATTGGTGTAGAATAATACTTTGTAAAAATGGACTAAGAACACCATATACAATATATGGAGACTTAATGTTAGCTAATGTGATTGAGAGATGATTTAAAATTGGGTGTTTTGTTGTGATCTCCTTGGAAGGACCCAAAGATGTGTGATAAATGGATATTTGAATAGGTACATTAAATGGATTTTTCTAGGTGATTTTTGTGAAAGGTGTTATGCTCAATTAAAATTAGGCTGATTGGGCTAACTTTTGAATTTGAAAAAATGACCATTAATGCTTCAAAGGACGAATGCATCAACTTAGGTTGAATCTACCCAAACAAATATGTTTATCGTGGTGACTTCATCCCGTTATGGTTCAAACTAAATTCTATCAATTGAAGATGGTGGAAAAATGTCTGAAATGTGTTCTATATTTAGAAAGTGGGTTTTGATTTGCTAAGGATGAGTAACAAGTATGACCTAGTCATGCAAATCGCGATTTAGTTTATCTATCTCGAGATATTATGAATATATTTGGATTAGTGCTCACATGTTTATTTGTAAGGGTTAAATGTCATATTCATATATTACATTAGTGAGTGTGTGAGTATAAAATAATACATACTCATGTATTATTTGTACGTAACTACTCATAAATAAATAGTTTTGTGTAGAGTGATTCTAAAAGATATTGTTGGGATATTTGAGAGAATAATGGTGAGTGATCATAGGAGAGATTAGTGGGATGTTATTGGTAAGCATCATATCCTTTTTATGGGAAATGGAATGGCTATATATATAATCTCTTCGTAAGCAATAACATCTTTAATAAATATGAGTGTTTTTCATATAAAATTTATTCTTTGCAACATTGTCTCATCCCTCTAATTATTTTATGTATTGAGTGCATGTGATTGCTATTTTAGATTCATAGAGCTCTTAAATGTATAACATCAACATCCTTTATGGATTATTATGGAGTTGAATATGGGACAAAGAACATATTCCTAAAACAATTTTTTTTTTTCTCGGAGATCTATCCGAACAAAATCCTCACTATCCACAATTTGATGAAGCGAGTATCTACTACCCCAAAATATGTAGTTTACATGAAAATATAGTGAATTTGTTGTCCACATTATGTTGGAGTGTATTTTTATTGAGAAGGTATATTTCCTTATTCTTATCCTAGAGCTTGTGGACTTGTAGACACAAAATCTATGTACTTGGGTACATTTCTAGGTCCTAAAGTATACTAATGTATACATGATTCCTAAGCAAGAAAACTAGTGGTTGACAACTCCTTTTGGCTTGTTTTTCTTTATCTCTTACATTCTTATTGGTCTTACACATCTTACAACCTTTTCATTAATTGAATGATTTATGTTTTATGGACTTGGAAACTAGCACCCAATTAGGATAGAAGTGCCCAGGAGCTCCTGTCCCTCATAGGCACTCCTAAACCTCTATTCCTTCTTCTTACTCTTTTGGGTCTCTTTTACTTCTTGGTCACCTTTTAGTACTTTGGGTTGTCCTTTCAATTGTCAATTATGAAATTCAAATAAGGGAATCATATATATACTTAGTTACTTATTCTAAATCAAGGTCCAAACACTATAAACATTATCTATCATCACCTAAGCTTGCATAAAGGCACAAGAACATTACAAGGAATTCATCTAGCACACTCATACAAGGGACAAGGGAATGCATTGATCTACATACACAACATAGGAGGGGAAGTTCATTTTATTCCATCACACACATTTGTATACTTGGAGTAATCTAGATCTAGTTCGTTATCATAGTGCAAATTACATAAGGGAAACCTAGGAAGCATTACACACTCATACACACAAAACTATATGTAGTCTAAGATGTAGTGTAACATTTGGTCGTAAGATCACTCTTCGGGTGGCCATCGGGGCCGGTCTCAATCCCCATTCTACATCTTATTTGTTAGGTTTTTATGGTTTGTCACTATGTGTAGCTAGTTATCTATTTTGTAGGTTAGAGGTATGACCATAAACATTTGAGTGAAACCATAGAGAAAAATGAATATCAACAACGAAGTTTTTCCAGCCCGAGAAAAAAAAAACCCTTTGAGCATCTAAGTAGACTAGTGCCCGGTTTAGTCACTAGCACCTAGGCACTCTTATACTCCACAGGGCACTTCTATCCTGTGTAGTTCTGAGTTTTAGAACCCTTTATGAGCCTTGATGACACTCTTTCCAGTCTATTCCAGGTAGTTTCTCGACCCGCATCACTTTAGGCTTACACGAATGAGCTAAGTCACCTTCTCTTCTCATTTTCTTAGGGTTTCATTTCTTTATATGCTTATTATTTGTGTCTTACTATATTGTATCATTATAATAACATTGATTACAATAGTTACTCTGAAATAAGATTTAATATAAATTAGATTAAATCCTTTGGTGAACTCTATTGATAAAAACCTACCTTATGGTCATGTATCGGATCCTCTCTCCTTATTCTAAATTTACTGAGACCAATCCTCTTACACATCCTATATACCCACTAGATTTTTTTAACACATCTATCATCGGTGCTAACTTTATGCAAGTTCATACCCAACACCCTCCCCACTTCAACCATCCAATGCCCGACCCCCTATTAATCATGATAACACAACCAATCAATCCATTTTTGAGTCAATTAAAGATTTACACCTTTTATTTCAAGATAAATTTCAAGCTATGGAAACCATGATTCAATCCCTCATAGCTGAAATCCAACATCTTAAGGATGCTTCTCATGCCCATGCTAGTTCTTCTTCTACACCTCATCCTAATCCCATGTCTACTACATGTGATCATACAAGTGAGGTCAAGGTCTTACCACAACAAGAACCTATCAAGTTTGATCAAAATTATAGGCAACACGATATTCTCTCTGAGATCCTTAATCACCAATTAATTACCTTGCCACCTACTCATTACTACCCTCCTTATTGGCTTACAAACTACAAAGGTCACTCATTTTGTAATTATTATAGAATTAATGGACATCATGACAATGATTGCTATGATTTAGAATGAATAATTAGGTAGCTTGAACATCAAGGATTTATTTCTTTTGCTACACAACATTATTCTACACACTCATCTCCAATTACCAAACCCCAATGGGTTCCCAAATCTAATCCCTCTATGTCTAGTGAGCATCACGCCATACTTACTAATGTTCCTTCTCTAGTAATTCAAGAGCCACCTATCCAACCTAGTATCATACAAACTTTATAAGTCCCTACCCCATTACCTCCTCCTATTGTGTCATTTGCAGTGTTACCAATCCCAAATATGCAACCACCATTAAAGGAAGAACAACCAATTCCCCCACCACAAGATGAGATCACTCACCAACCTCCTAAGTTTAAACTTATAATTCCTTTTGATCTAGATAATGACTATGTCGATGAATGGGACCTAGACAAATCTTACGATGTCAATGAACCATTTGATATGTCGATGAGCATTTATGCACATTAGATTTCAATCCTAGCGATGTTTTCAACTCAATCTGATATTGGTCATACCCTTGCTTCTACTTATTATAATGATGACAATAAAATTTCCCGTGACACATTTCCACATCTTCCACCATGGCATGGTCTCTCTACCATCATCACATAGATCTCCATCACTTGCATACTTGGGGGACATCAAAATTTTCCCCATAGTGACACATTCCAATCATTACTTTCATATCTATACTACTCACATACACACATATATTAGTTTTCTTTGCACTTCAATTCCATCAATCTAGCAACACTTTCTCTTATCTACACTATGAGTACACCTTCCTACTTCTATATATTCTTATGTCTTCCCTTTACCGCTTATATGCTACACCATTTACACTTTACTACTCACACTTACTTATGGATCCTTCTATTGATGATATACATACTACCATATATATACAATATACATCCTTTTGTTCACTATACATACTATAGCTATTTTTTCTTAGAATGATCACATCTATTTTTCAATAGCTCTTGCTATACACACTTGAGTGGCATCAAAATTCCCCCTCTGCACTTGCTTCTTATACCATTTGTTCTTCCTATCTATACAACACAATGATGATCTACTACATACTCTACCTTGTTATCCGATGACACACTCTTGTTCTATGGTTCATGCTTGACTATTGAGGGTGTAATTCCTCCATGAACCTCTCTTTTTACATATTATCTACCCACAATTCGAGCTTCAAGTCTATCTTTATGAGCATTACTGGTACTCATACTATACAATCATTACCTAATGACACTCTTTTCTATGGTTCATGATTGATTATTGAGGTGTAATTCCTCCTTGAACTTCTCTTGTCACATCTTGGTTACCCACTCTATGTTTCATGTCTATATTTATGAGCATCAAAAATTTTTGGTACTCATAACATCATTACCCAATGATGTGCTCTAGTTCTTTGGGTCATACTTCAATTTTAAGGGAGCATTCCTAAGTGAACCTCGTCTCACACACATTCACTAGGGGAACATGGATCCTCTCATCTACAAATATTGTATATCATAGAACATAATCAATTTCACATGGCATATACATGTCTTGGTTCTATTTTCTCTTGTTAGTTTATACTATTTACATGTTACACTTTGTTTCATATGTTATTCGAATAATTAGTATGTCATTATCTTTTTATATACACACATGCGTGTTCACATGGTATCTTGAGGTAAATGCAGACTTTCCTAGATTCTCACACGATGCATGATGCTCGACATTTCTCTTTACCAAAGATCATTTGAGGATCCTTAGGGCATCTACCTTTACTACTCTTATACTCCACACATCACAAGTCCTACTCATTAGAATATTTATTACTTTTCATCACTATCACTTAATTTTTCTCTAATCTATATATGATTTTACATACTAATTATCTTTCTAAAATGCTATGGATGCTTCAAGTGTATCATTTTCCTTGAAAGAATTTATACAACCATGGCTATATGTCACTTCTTTATTTCTATTGTTTTTTATTGTTTGTAGGATATACCCTATGTCATGCTTGATCATTTTTTTCTATTGGCTGCTTTCAACTCTAATTGTCTTGTTAAATTATGAGTGATGTCCCATTTATGTAGCCCACTTTTCATGGTATATTTTGTTTTCATATTTGTTTGCTACATTGTCTTCTATTACATGCTAGATTTTTCACTAACTCTTGTTTCTATCTTATCTTATTTACATGTGCATTGATTTATACCATGCACATCTCCTACCCTCAGATATCCAATCTCGATATGTATATTAGGATTAAGTCATCTCATTTGGGCTGCATCCTCATATTTTTTTCATATGCACCCCAAACGAGAGTGACATCTATCAGTGAAAAAATCACCCTTTTAGTAGCTCGAGCTCAAAAATAGTACAAAATTGGCACAAGAACATATTTAGAGAGTGGTCAAGAATCATACTTAGATCATAAACATAGAGCAAAAACTAATGCCCAAGAATAAACATGAATAGTGAGCGCTTGTGCCCCCTGGGTGCTTTTGTCCCCTTGGGTGATTGTTTCCTAGGGGAAAAAGAGATAACTTCGTAGTTTAACACATTTTCTAGTAGTTTACAGATAGATTTCCAAAGATCGTGAACTTTCCTTCACATACAAAAACCAATCAATCGGTTACATTTTAGTTATAACATGTTACAATCAAGGACATGTCATCTACAAGTGGCATTTATTTGGGAAATTTCATAGAAGGAGAGAAAAAATGACCTCTCTCCCAAACACTCTTCTCTTGGAATGAGATCTCCAAAAAAACTCGCTCTTGGTGTGATATTTCCCAAAAAACTATCTTGGCATGAGATCACCCAAAAAATTCACTCTTAACATGAGATCACTCAAAAATCTCACTACCAAAAATAAGACATTCAAATCCAACAACAACTCCAAAGAAAACAGAAATTTTCTATGTCACACTCTCTTAGACATCGTACAATCTTTCCTTTACACCCCTTTTACTTACTTATACATACATTACTCTAATTTTTCACACACGGATTGATTTTGCTTTCTTTATCTTCTTTACAGTGTCCGTCCTTATACGCAATGAAGCAACTCACATTAGTGAGCACAAGCTCCAATAACATGATACTATGTATACACTTTACCCCTAAGGTCTACTTCCTCCTCCTAGTTTCCATGCTTCACATCGCGATCACTCCATGATTCATTTTCCCACTTGAAACACTATCACCTACACTCTTCTCTATAGTATTATAAGGTACACATCTTCTATCTACTTTATGATATCGAGTATTCAATTAAAAAAATCAAGTGGGGAAACGTAGACACAAAATCTATGCACTTGGGTACATTTGTAGGACCTAAAGCATACCAAAATTTCCATGATTCCTAAGCAAGAAAAATAGTGGTTGACAACTCCTTTTGGCCTATTTTGATTTATATATTATATTCATACTAGTGTTACACATCTTATAGCCTTATCAATACTTGACTGATTTATATTTTATGGCCTCAGACACTATCGACCATATGCTCCTATCCCTCCTGGGCGCTCCTGACCCTCTCTTCCTTCTTATTACTCTTTTGGGTCTCTTTTACTTCTTGGTCACCTTTTAGTACTTTGGGTCAGCCTTTCAGTTGTTAATTACAAAATTCAAACAAGGGAATCATATATATACTTAGTTACTTCTTCTAAATCAAGGTCATGCATTATAAGCATTATCTATCATCATCTAAGCTTGCAAAAAGGCATAAGAGCATTATATTGCATTCATGTAATACACTCATACAAGAGACAAGGGGCTACATTGATCTACATACACAACATAAGAGGGGAAGTTCATTTTATTCCATCACACACATTTTCATATTTGGAGCAATCTAGATCTATCCCACTATTATAGTGTAGCTTGTCAAGGAAACCTAGGGCATCATTACACAAATACACATGAACAACATGGATTCTAAGATATGGTGCAACGCTTGGTCGTAATATCACTCTTTGGGTAAATTTTGGGGTCAGTTTGACTCCCCATTATATATATTCTTTATTGGGTTTGATGTGGTTTGTGGGCATGTGTATCTAGTTATCTATTTTCCAGGTTATAGGTATGACCAAAGACATTGAATCAAAACTAGAGCGACAAACAAAGATCAACAACGAAGATTTTCCAGCCCAAAAAGACCGAACACTCAACATCGAGAGTGGACTCTAGCACCTAGTTTAGTCACTAACACCTAAATGCTCATGTCCTCTAATGGGCACTTCATCCTATGTAGTTATGAGTTCCATAACCCTCGAGCTTAGCCTTGACGACACTCTTTCCAGTCTATTCTAGTAGTTTCTCAACCCATCACTCCACGATTAAAAAAATCAACTAAGTCACCTTCTCTTCTCATTTATTTAGGGTTTCATATATTTTCATGCTTATTTATTTTGTCTTAGTGTAGTTTATCATCGCTATAATAGTTACTCGTAAATAATATTTAATATAAATTAGATTAAATCAAAGCTAATGGGTCTCTTCATTTTGGGATTATGCCCTAAAATATTATAGATATTAGTGTTTCCTCACATGTTGTGGGGCATTTGGACAAAGAAACTCAAGGATCTTCAAAGATAAGATAAATATAGCTAACTGGGTTGGCGATTATAATCATAACTATCAAGGAGAAATTTCTAAGCCTCAAACACAATATGAAAGAGAAGGATTATGACAGATTGAAGAAGCAATTATGATGAAGAATTGGCTTTTAGTGGATTTTAAGATTATCCCTCAAAATAATGATGAGACATATAGAAAGTCAAGAAATGGGTAAATCCCCAAGATGGATGGGTGAAACTTAACTTGGATGGTACCTCTAAAGGAAAACCCAAAACATTGGGTGTTAGAGGCATTATTAGAGACATATATAGGAAAGTTATAGCTTCCTTCTCTAGTTTCTTATGCCTCCAAACCAACCAATTCATGGAGGATCAAACAACATATTGGGGATTGAAATGGTAGAAAATCTTGGGTTTAGGAATATTATTGTGGAAGGTGACTCCATTAATATTATAAAATATCTCAATATTAAAATAACTATTAGCTAGATAATTAACAATCTCTTATTAGACACCACTAAAATTTTGAGCTCCTTTAATAATGTTTAAGTGATTAATACCTACAAGGAAGGAAATTTAATTTTTGATTTGTTAGCTAACAAGGGTGCGGCATTTTTAATTATGATCAATGGATGTCTATACAAGGTATCTCTCGAACCCCTCAAATATTTAATTTATAAAGATATGAAATGTTTTTGTATGATTGTCTCTCTTGAAATCCACATTTTGGTATAGATGTCCTTCCTTTATAGGAATTTCATGAACCCTCATGATGGTACTCCTTGTGGGATAAGTAAAGGAAACAAAACACGTCTAATAATGGAAACACCCATGTGATGGGGGAGTTTATGATAACAACACACTACATCAAGCATATGAGGATCATGTCATTTGATCCTAAATAGAACCTAAAATAATGTATACAAGTGAGAACCTAGAATAAAATTATCCAATCCAATTGCAAATCCTTAAATATAGTCACTCAATTTATAAATAAGAAAATCGGGAAGAAATGCATAACATGAGCAATAAGGTAGACATCATGGATGATGAGCGAGTCCACCTAAAACCAAGTTGGTGTGAGTAAATTTAGAGGAACCCCAAAGTCCTGGAATATCTTTAAAAATGAAGGCATTTCCACCTTCATTGAGCATTTGGTCGCCATGATGTTACACCCTTAATCATATATCTTACATTGGATGTATATTGCCAACTTACTTGGGCTATCATAACTTCTTATCATGATATATCTCTTTCATATATGTTATATTATCATTAGTGGGTTGACCTTGGTGTTGGCCATAACATAGGAGTAGTATATATAGGGGTTAGTAGGTAGTAGTTGAGGATGATATTTGAGCATTTGAGTCTTATTGTATGTTTTGGAGGTTGCCCCCTCGAAGTGGCTAAGCTATTTTAATTTCATATTGAGATCATTTATCTGCAATATTGTGTTATTTGGTGTTCTATTTCTCGTGATAATCATAATTATTCAAGTAATTTCATTACAAGTGGTATCAGAGCTTGAACTTAGCCAACGCTACGTCAAACCCTAATTGTGAAGGTTCACCATATCTCAAAATTGGTGGTGAATTTTTATGAAATTTGTTTTTGGTGTGGTGAAATTAGTCAAGTAAGCTCCTCTCCAAATTTCAATAATTTTTGACTTTTTTGCAAAAGTTATAGCAGTTTTATGTTATTTCATAATTCGGCTACCTAGGGTGCAATTTGTGGAATTTTTCCAAGTTATTTACATTTCTAGAAAGAGGATTAAAAATTATCTTGAGTTCTTTATTTGAGTTTTTTCACATTTGGCTGAATTCCTATTGAAATCCCAAACCCTAAATTTTGACCTTGATCCCTAAATCCTACCATTTTGGGGCATCATGGTGGGGCCTTTGACAAGAGGCAAAAAGAATCCCATCACTCTGGTAAAACCCCTGACAAGGATGAGATAATAGTTGAGGAGTTAGAGTTAGAAGGGGTAACTACAAAATCCTCAGGGTTAGGGTTTACCTCAATGAACCATAAGGTAAGCCATCTTGAGTTTGAGTTGTGAAACCTCGAGGGTAGAGTGGCTAGCAAAGAAGATGTAGAAAATATTGGACAACGATCAAAGTATTTCATTCATAAATTTAGTTACAATACAATGGGTCATCATATCCTTCCTAATCAACCAAAACTCAATCATACTCATATCAACTGGGGTGAATCTTTAGCTCAAAGTAATAGACAAACTAGCTAGGGTGGATCTACATGCATGACCAATCCAAATACAAACACTCTACAGACCCGTAACATGCTTCCAAAAGTGGAAATGCATAATTTTAATGGAAAGGATCCACTCAATTGGATTAAACAGATGGATAACTTCTTTGATCTTCATCAGATTCCATCGGACAAAAGGTTACCATGGCATCCTTGTATCTTGAACTTGACCAATTCGTTTGGTATCAATGGTTATGTTCTCAAAGGAAAAGAGTGGCCTCAATGTTACATGGTTAATATTCATCAAATAGTTGCAATTTCACTATAATTCTAGTGTGTTAGAGAATTATTTCAGTCAATTAGCAAAGCTAAGAAAAATAGGAACAATAAAAAATTACATCCATCGATTCCAAAACCTTTCCTTACGGGTGGAAAATATTCCTGAAGAGAATCTGAATGAATTATTTCTTGAGGGTCTTAAAGAAGACATTGAAACTGAGGTACGTATGTTTAATCCTCATAAGGTTTCAGATTCTATGATCATGAAAAGTAGGGCAAAGGAGAAATTTCTTTCCAGTAGGAAACTATCGGTAATATTAGAGATCATAACACCTTTCCACCATCATTCCTTGCCAGCTAGGACCTGACACCTCAACAAATTTAAGAAAAGAGAGCCAAAGGGTTATGTTTTAATTGTGACAACAAATTTGGAATAGGACATAAGTGTGCTAAAAATAAGTTGTTCTACATTGAGGGGCCTAATGAAGAAGAAAAAAATGAAGAGGTAGAGCCAGAGGAGGATATAGGAGATCCCCGCATAATAATATCATGCCATGAAATTTTAGGGATTAGTACTCCCAAACTCTCAAATTAGTTGGATTCTTAAAAAAATAGACGGTAAAAGTGTTGATTGATCCAGGAAGTACTCATAACTTCATCAACCATAAGTTGACGGTACACTTGAACTACTTTGTTTATCCATCTCCGAATGTCAAGTCATGATCATTGATGGGAAAACTATTAGTTGTTCAAGAAAATGCCATAACATTAATCTCACCATGGGATATTACTTGCTAACTAGCAATATATATGCCATTACCATGGGGAGAAAACATTGTGTACGGAGTTTAGTGGCTTACGACCTTGGGAACCATTGAAATGAATTTCCAAGATTTGTTCATGTGTTTTCAAATGTCAAGGGAGGACTTTTAAACTAAAAGGACTAAGATACATAAATTGCTTCAAAAGGTGCAGAGGGGGTTTGTGGCACAACTATTTTCATTGGAAGCACATAATTAAAATACATTTATACCCTCAGATATGCAAGAAGTTATAGATGAGCACTTAGTGGTGTTTGGAGAAATTCAAAAGAGTTTACCTCTAAAAAGAGACCATGACCATGCCATTTAGCTAGTACCAGGGAGTCAACCACCCAACATCAAACCTTATAGGCACCCCTATATGCAAAAGAGTGAGATTGAGAAAATAGTTCAAAAGATGTTAGAAGCATGAATTATTCATCATAGTCAAAGTGATTACTCTTCTCTTGCAGTGATGGTATGGAAAAAAGATGACAATTGGCGCATGTGTCCATATTACAGGGAACTCAATAAGTACATAGTTAAAGATAAGTTTCCTATTCCTGTAATTGATGATTTTCTAGATAAGTTACATGGTGATGTTTACTTTAAAAAACTTGATCTTCATTCAGGATATCATTAGATTAGAATCAGGGATGAAGATATTCATAAAACAACCTCCATGACACATGAAGGACACTATGAGTTCTTAATGTAATGCATTTTGGACTATGAGTTGATGAATTCCATCTTTAAACCATTTCTGTGGAAGTTTTTTTAGTGTTCTTTGATGATATATTAATCTATAGTAAAACATGGGAGGAACACTTACATCATGTAAATAAGGTGTTGGAAACTCTTAAACAACATCAACTTTAAGTAAATCCTTCTAAGTGTTCTTTTGGTGTCAAAGAGGTTGAATATTTGGGTCATATTGTCTCTTATGAAGGTGTTACATTGGATCCTAACAAGATAAAATCCATGCTTGAATGGAAGGTTCCCAAAACCCTATAAAATATCTAAGGATTTTTGGGGTTTACAAGTTATTATCATAGATTTGTAAGAAGTTATGGCAACATCACAACACCACTCAAAAATTTATTAAGAAGGAATCTTTCCATTAGAATGAGCAAGCTACTAAAATTTGAGAAGTTGAAGGAGGCCATGTGCACCACTCCGGTTCTAGCCACCCCATATTTTTCCAAAACATTCATTGTTGAATGTGATGCTTCAAGGTATGGTATGGGGGTAGTACTCATGCAAGAAGGTTAACCCATTGCCTTTGAGAGCTGCCAGTTCAAAGGTAAGAATATATCTAAACCAGTTTATGAGAAAGAAATGCTAGCCATACTTCATGCAGTGAAGCAATGGAGACCATATCTAATGGGTAGACATTTCAAAGTAAAGACAGATCATGATAGTTTGAAATACTTCTTAGAGTAATGTTTATCATCTGAAAAATAACAAAAAATGGGTCTAAAAATGTTGAGGTATGTTTTTAGATAATATACAAGAAAGGAAAAGAGAATGTAGTTGTTGATACTTTATCTCTGAAGGATGAATCAGTCGAGACATTGTTGTGTGCCATATCTATATTACAAGAGGATTGGCTAGAGGATGTAAGGTCCGAATGGAACAATGACCTAGGTACAAAAATATCATTTAGAATCTCCAACAAGATCAGAGCATGTCGAAATTTTTTTATGGAGAGGAGATGCTTTATGGTATAAAGATAGATTATATCTATGTAAGAATTCAATCCTTAAAAATAGGGTTTTATCTGAGCTCCATGCTTCTCCGGTAGGGGGAATTCTCGGATTCTTGAAGACTAATCATCGTATCAAGCATGATTGTTTCTGGAAGGGATGAAAGGGTATGTCCAAAAATTTGTGGCATAATGCATGGTTTGTTAGCAAAATAAGGGCGAAACAATTAAGTCCCTAGGTCTTTTACAATCTCTATCTATTCCTGCATTGCAGGTGGGAAAAGGTGTCCATGGACTTCATCACAGATTGCCTAGATCAGAAGGTAAAAATGTAATCATGGTGGTGGTGGAAAGACTCACCAAATATGCCCATTTTTGTGCCTTATCACATCCATTTGTTGTGAGTACAAAGAAAGCAACAACCTTTAGGGATACAATTCGGAAGATACATGGATACTCGAATATTATAGTAAGTGACCAAGACCATGTCTTTACTAATAACTTTTGGACTAACTTGTTCTCATGCTTGGGCACACAAATAGCTCATAGTTCCTCTTATCATCTCCAATCTAATGGAAAAAAAGGTGGTAAACAAGTTCTTGAAGGGATATCTTTGTTTTTTTACCTTAGATAAGAAAACGAGATGGGTCCAATGGTTACTCACTTTGGCAGAATGGTAGATAACACCTTCTTTCATACTTCATCTAAAATGTCTCATTTCTTAGCATTATATGGGTACCATCCACCATCTATCACCTCATCTTTGATAGTCCAACTAAGGGTTCAAGTAGTTGAAGAACATATTCAACACCAACAAGAGGTGCCTTCTAGTCTCAAAGAGAATTTGGCCATTACACAAAATCTCATGAAGCAGTAGGCAGACCAACATCACAGTGAAATAAATTTTGAAGTCGGTGATTAGGTTTTTGTACGTTTACAACCATATAAAGAAATGCATTTGAAATAACAAAAAAGAATAACAAGCTTTCACCTAAGTACTATGGCCCTTATCAAGTGTTACATAAGATTGACAGTGTAGCATACAAATGGAACTTCCTTCGCTACTTGAATTAATCTAGTCTTCCATGTATCTTTCCTAAAGAAGTTAATTAGATAGATGGTATCAACCCAGACAGTGTTACTAGAGCTTGATGAAGAGGGAAGAATCATCTTGGAAACATAATGCATCTTTTAGACATGCACTAAGCGATTGAGGACAAGGGTCATCACTAAGTATTTAATCAAGTGGAAAAATATAGATAGTGAAGACGCAACTTGGGAGGATGAAAACTTCCTATAGTAGCATCACGAGCTTCTCGAAATTGGGGAAAATGTTTCTTCAAAGGGGAGGGACATGTAATGCCCTTAATCATATATCTTACATTGGATATACATAGCCAACTTGTAGCTATCATAACTTCTTATCATCATATATCTCTTTCATATATTTTATATTATCATTAATGGTCAACCTTGGTGTTGGCCATATCATAGGAGTAGTATATATAGGGGTTAGTAGGTAGTAGTTGAGGATGATATTTGAGCATTTTTGTCTTATTGTGTGTTTTGGAGGTTGCCCCCTCGAAGTGGCTAAGCTATTATACTTTCATATTGAGATCGTTTATCTGCAATATTTGTTATTTGGTGTTCTATCACAGGTGATAATCATAATTATTCAAGTAATTTCAATACACATGAGGCCATGATCCTCATCTATCGATAGTCTTTTCTTCCTCTTATAAAGACATGAAGGTTATAGTTAGGGGTGGAATTCAAAGTCCTTGAAGAAAATATGGTAATGTAACTGGAATGAAGATAAAGGGATTGAAATTTTTTTACTGCACGCCTCTAAGAATAATAAAGATGAAGATATCGACTTATTCCTCTGCGGGAAAGGATAAATTGAAGAATTTGCAAGTTGGATATAATAGGGATTCTTTGTACAAACTGTGGGGTTAAGTCCTACTATAAATCATGAGGTACATTACTTTGGAAGATATATTTAAAAAGGTTTTTTTATCAATTCACTTTGTTAAATCATTTTTTCCATGATAATAGGATTAACATCCCCCTCTTCCTTATTTCCTCTCTAGAAGGGTCTATTAAATATTAATATCTCGATAAAATGGATGGGCCTCTTTACCAAATATTAATCAAGCTCCCTTATCGTAAGACTAAATCAAAACAACTAACTTATGGTATAGTGCACGAGATATAAATTATGAAAAAGGGGGAAGTATGGAATATAAAAGGTGATAAAGGGAAGGGATTTGTTAAAGGGGTAATCAAAATCTAAAAATCTAGGGACAACCTATTCTTATAGGGCATAAATATTGTCAAGAGGTATGAACTCGAAGAAAATTGTTAGCAGGAGGATAGGGTCACAAGTAGTCCTAATAAAAATTCTACTATGCACGGCTCATTTGTGAGCAAGGACATCTTGGTGGTAACTACACTTCTACAAAAAGAGAGAGGATAATATCAATGAGAATTGGAGCTAGACCTATAGAAGTGAATATAAGAAGGATTTTGGTAGAAGAATTGAAACCTTAGAGGACAACGCTGAAATTTAGCATACCATAGTGAAATGTCCAAATGAAGAATGAAAACATGAAGTTGAGAATCCAACAAGTACTTTATGGAGATGAAGTGTACAATAAGACCTATGAGAATAGAATCCAAAGATGAGATTTCTCAACTTAAGAATGAACTTTTTGTGGTTGAAAAGGAGTAGAAGGAGAGTGAAGTATATACATAAATCAATGGAAATTAATAAAATCATAGTCAAGGACGATGCTAGCAAAAGCATCTTAATGCAAAAGGACTCTCTTCATATGAGAAAGGATCAGAGCTATGAGGATAAAAGTAGAAAAAGGTGAAAAAGAAGGAGAAAAAACCAACCTTGTAAAGGAAAATGACAAGGGGGAGTTATATTAATATCTTAACTTCTATTATAATGAATGAAAGGATATTGTTAAGGATTTTGATAGCTAATTAGGTATGCTGATTTTTTTAATTGTTGTCCTAAAACTTTCTCTTGTCTCCTACTTTTAAGTATCATATTTTGTTTTTGTTTTTTGATGGTGTTATAATGTTTATATCTCTCTTTTGGTGTGGAAGGGTTAGGGCCCTTTCAAAAACCCTACCTTTTACCCTTATATAAAAAAGTGTGACCTAGTGGCGAGAGTGTTAAGTGAGGAAATTACGTGCAAAACTAGTCATTTAAGTGCACAATGACTAATGGGCTGAAATAAATGTTAGATATCAATTTTTAAATTCCATTGTTATAAATATATGATACTAATTTTCCCCATTTTAATATATTTATTACAAACTAAAATAATTTGAAACACAAACATCACTTAGGTAAGACATGCGTGAGATTAGAATGTGTACATTCTCTTCGCGTTTATTTTTGACATGCATGTGAACTTATTTTCCACATGCCAACATGTGTCTTAAATTCCAATCAAAATTCTTGTACAAAATCACTAAATAATATAAAATAAAAGTGAAAAGCATGAAATGTGTACACTTGTACGCCCTACGTGTTATATGCGAAAAAGATAAATTTGAACATAAAATAACTATATTAATTGATCCTCTTAAGTTGATTCATCTCTAAACATTGAGATTATTATGTGAAGTCATCTCTAGTAATTGAGTTTGTTATGTGAAACTCTCTCGCAATTATGTTAGTTAAATGGTGTCATCTCTAGCAATTGAGCCTCGCTAAGTGAAGCCATGCAATTTCATAATATAATATATTGGAATAAATGTGTCGATTTCATATACGGTGTCATATAAAGCACTAAATGTGAAATATACATGAATATATTATAAAAACCTCATAATATGACCACTTAGCTCAAAAGAGAAAGTGTTACTTGTGTAAAATTAGATAAGCACCATCATCAACGATGTATACCATATACAATGTATCACCTTACATTGTTTGATGTGTATAATTTGTAAAATAGAAGCAATTGAAAGGAAAATATTTTGTAACTATCATAAGATAAAGATTTGTGATTCCAATAATGTGTAAGATTCATAAGATAAAAGAATTATAAGTGAAATTATGTTTATGTACAATCAAAAATGAAACATGTCACAAGAACATTTTAGCAATATTTGACAAGATAACATAAAAATGATAATATGAGAAACATGATCATAACACGTGACTCAACACCTAATAAATCCATAGTGACATAATACATAACATGACTTAATTAGTTTGTCACAAAGAAACATGATTTACAAGACATGAAAAAATCGATCAATGTTAGTAGTGTTAATGTTTATCTTGTGTGAAAAAATAACTATGGAAAAAGTAATGAAACAAAACTAAGTATTTGACATGCAATGGCATAATTGTGAAGTATAAAAAATAATGCACTCAAATCAATGTATAAGAAATAGTGATCATATCAGTTAAGATGCTAAAATCCAATGTGTAAGTGATATTAATAAATAATAACAAGATAGTATAATCCAACCATGGGGCTTACATCCATAAATACAATTAAACAATGTGTGTCAAGAAATCATGTTGATAATTCATGTACATAAGACGTGGTGTATATTGAAGCAATATGTGAATAATTTAAGCTAGGTAAGAAGTATGTCGAGTGTTCAATTCTATTAAAAGATATATCAAATAATGTATCATGGGACGTGTGTTTCGTTATAAAGGTATAACCAATAATGTATCATAGAAATATAAGGGGTAATAATGCCCTCAATGTGAATGAGCATAAAGTAAACAAGAAATAAAAATCACACGTAGACATTTATATCATATGAATAAATAAAACATAGAGCACACAAGTGCATGAAATAAACACAACTTAAAGTACATAAGTGTCTAGAGAAAACACAAAATATAGCATATAAGTGCACGAAATAATCACAAGAGATAATATTGTAACTCATACAAGTGTCTAAAATAATAAAGGTAGTTGGTGTCTCATAATAATCGACAAGTGCATGTAGAACATTTGATTCAATCAATCTCATACAAAAATAAAGGAATACAACATACCGTAGCACAAATCAATCAAATAAATCAATTTATTACAACAATAAAAGAATACAATATACAAGAAGTGGTCAAATCAATCATTACATAGTAATCAAGGAAAAAAAGGTAATAAAATCGAGCAATCAAATCAATTAATGTAGGAAATATTCAAAGCATGTAACACACAAGTATATAGAAAAATAAAAAAATTCAATGTCCTACAACCATTAGCAAATATAACACAAATGTACAATGCAATCAAAGTGTTCAATGTCATGAAGAAATCAATAGTGTAAACAAAGAAGTGTAGTGTAAACAACCAATGGTTTATTTAATCAATGATATAAACAAGTTGTGTAGTGTATCAACGGTGGCCAAAAAAGGAGCCCAAGGCCAATAGTAATAAATTATTAAAAATAGTAAAAGCAAGAAAGGATGAATCATAGTTGAGTAAGTGTCTAGAAATAGTCTAATCATTGGATATAACAAGTATAACATGTGTCAGAAATAGTAAAACAATCTAAAATAAGTTACAATAGTGTAATACATGAAATGGACTAATATTAAAAGATGTGATTCTCGATAAACATTACTTGTGTATATGCCCTGTGTAGGTATGCCCCACCGTGATAGGGATACACCAAGGTAGAAGGTTATGAGAAGTAGTAAAAGTGTTAAAGATGTAATCAAAGTAGGATCTATATGTAATATTGCCCTCGGTGTAGTAATGCTCACAAGGTGCTAGGTTATAGGAGCTATATTATGTATCAGATCCATGAGTTTTAACTATTTAATTCATTCTATAAAGATTGAGTGCTAAGGTAGTGTAGAGTCTTAAATTTGAATGGTCATAAGGCTCAAATATAGGTAAGGACCACACATTGCATATGTGGTTCCTTATTTTGTATTTTCATTATGTTATATTGTTTTTACATTTTGGAATAGGAGATTGAAAAGGTAAAAATCAATATTTATGGCCCTAAGGCATTGGATATTAATATTGAAAAAGAAAATGTGGGGTATTGGATACGTATTTCTCCCTCTACAATCACATCGACACATAAAATGTGTTACATCATTAAGGAACAAATTGGTTGAGAACTAGGATAAGAACATGTCAAACAATTAATAGTAGTGTCGATGTGTGTGTATAAGGTGTTATAGCCGTAAGAAGATAACAAATGTTCACATAAATGTGATATCTTATACCAAGTCAGGAGCATGAGTGGGATCATCCTCAATATTTTGTTTGACTCGATGTCATGGGTCACCAATAGCTATAACAATAATATGTTCTTGATGTAAATGAGAGTGCATCGAAGTGCCCAACGAGGGTCACACCGGACTCACACCGGATGACTGTCAGAGATATCTTATGTGTCACACATGAGTGGATATTGTAGAATGTATCGAGGAGAGGTAAGAACTACCATATGCTTGTGTTAATTTTTTTATCAATGTGGTTAGACCTATTTTTTCAATTATTATATCACGATAAACTTAAAGAGTTTCATTGTTTAAAATAAATGTAACACAATCATAATTGAATCCAAGTTTTGCCCCATTTTTTATCGACACAAACAATTGAAACAAACATCATACTAAACAAACTCAAAACTAACATGAAATGGGATAAGACAAGTTTTTAAGGCCAAGTGTCACTGAAAATTGAATTGTTTTCATGTTAGTGACTATTGTGTTAGTAGATAGCTCTACATCATGCCTAAGGGTCTTGAGAACATGTAGACCACACACATTGTCTTCATGAAAATTGGTAGCTTCAACATTATGGAATGCATGTCCTCAGTATATAGTATTTTATGATCAATGGTTCCATATAAGTGATCTAATATTTTTAGGAGGGTTTGGAATGACAATCGTAGGTTGTGGATGTTCATCTTTAGTACTTTCCTTTTGTAGTGGGCTTACATAGGTGTACCCTTTATAAAAGATTAGATTTCATGTGTGATACCAAGGAATTAAAAGTTTACAAATCTTGATATTAATTACTCATACTATATGTAATGTATTATGTCTCTTTTTTGGGACTTAGGTGAGATTTAGCAAAATTGAGGGTGAAAGGATTCTATCCATTCAATCGATACTTGTAGAAAGGGATATATGGTTTAAAAATATGGTTTAAACAATTGCTCAATATGAGACTTATGTTTGGGGACCCATTTTTGTACCTATTTTATAATTATGTTATTTTTATCTATGGTAATGTGGCCATGATGAATAAGAATTGTAATTTGTTGTTGTAAAGCATAACATTTGTCTCGTATCATGCCCGTTGATTTGATGATAATTGTAAAATATTTGGCCTCATCCTCATAATCAATATGTAGGGGAAAAGTATATATGGGGTAATGTGAAAAGTACCTCATGTAAATGTGATAAAATATGGCTCTACTTATATTATGTAGAGATATAAGACGTTTGTTAGAAGCACAATGGAATGAGAGGGGGGTAAATTAGTCCTTCAAAAATTTAACCAATTCAGATTTAGTTTCTTACACCATAAACCATTTAATCATACACTAATGTGTGCATAACATTCATTCAAATGAGAATAACCATGAAAGAGACACAAAAACATGATATATAAGTGATAAACCCTCAAGGTGAAGGAAACCCACTGAAACTTCTAATTATATTACTCAAATAAAAAGTGTTTAGTGAAGCACCAACTTCACAAGGATCACCAACCCCTAGTTTAGAAGAGAACTAACCCTACAAGGAGGATAAAACACCCTAAGATTATCAAACATCTACTCAACCACCTTTAGATGAATATCTATGAAGTATTGTTTCTTATACAACTGATGGAGATCACAAATTCAGCTCACACTCTTTCTCCTAACTCACTTAAACTTGGATTTTCATGATCTGATTTGAACTCAATACCTTACACACATGCTCTCTAACACTCATTAGACTGTTTCACACAATCTCATATCTGATTTGATGCACTTGTACCACCTGCACTCTCTCAATCAGCTCACACTTTTCCCTCTCACACAACTAGTTCAAATTTGAACAAAACATGTACTTTTATATGCTTCTAATCTTAATAACATAACATAAGTAGATCCTAATAAAGGATATTGACAAATCCAACTTAAAAATATAACAAATCATTCATTAAAATTCATAATATGGACCCATGTAGGTTGGTCATGCACTCGAGACAACTAAACAAGCCAAAATAGATTCAAAACCCCATCACTTGGCTCGTCAAAAACCTAAAAACACATAAACATTATTTTTCAAGCCTAAAAATGCTTCACACATTTAAAATAAATCATAAAAAAATCATCCAAGCTTGTATATTACCTTACACCAATCATTTTCTTCATAACTCTATCACGTAGGACCATTTCTTACTCAAAATAGTTGCTTTTAGGAACCTGTCTTTAGAAACATGCTCAAGATCACACAATAACATATAAACTATGCCATATAACCAATCATGGGAAATAAACTGACCTATAGATCACATCTATGAAATATAGACCTCAGAAACATCTAAAAATGCAAACAATGCCTCTTTTCCTCTTCACCAAACCGAACTCGCCGTAAAATAATTTTAGAAACTCAAATGGTTTATACCATTTATGATACATTAAATACCTCTAAATTAATTTAATAGGAAAAAAATTCATCTCAATTCACTCTCCAATAGATATAAAACATCAGATAATCCAAAACATGAGACTTCTACATCAATCTTCTCACAAAAGCAATCCTATCCTGAAACAGTCAAACTTGGTCTTCACAAATTGAGCTAGTTCACCTATAAAAAAACCTCATCAAGAGACAAACCATACACCATTGGAAATTTATATGAATATAATTTCTATAAAATATTACATTTCCTTCCAAATCTAATTGGAAGGCCTTCAACCAAGGCAATCTCTCAGAATCGCTCAAAACTCCCCTTACAAGCCCAAAAAACCAGTCTTCAAAGATAGGGCACACTTTTCCTCTATGATTTAATACATGAGATGAAACCACCATGGAAATATATTAAAACTCCCAATATTTCATAAATGGTGATTTAGTTAATACCTTCTTTGGAAATTTTTACACAAACTAAAAATCTTCACAAACTTCCTATTTTGAGTGGGGCCCACATACTATCACAAGCTCTACCATACCTTTATAGAAATATAGAGGAGTACTCTACAACATCCAATTATAAAATTTACAATACCAATCCATTATGTGTCCATACTAATAATATTTCTTCTACCACTCTCAACCTAGGGTTTCAAAGACATAAAAAGAAGTTTACCTTGTTAACAATCGTTCATAAATTTTTGGCCTCATTTGACCTCATTCCAACTTTGAGATATTCTTAAATCCATGCCCCAACATACTTTAAAGGATCATATTCCCATTCAAACTTTACATGTTCCAACCATGAGCATTTCTCTCACTTCGAGCTGGAAATTACACTCTCAAACACCCTATTTTAGTCTAATCATCACATCTTGCAAAATCTTCATCATTGAAACCTAAAATTTTTCCCACAACACCAAAAACACACTTATAACATCTCCAATCATCATATTATCTCAAATATCTCTGCATCTTCATATCCCATCTCATTTGCATGACTAAGACTTAGGGTTTTGCATGTTCTAGGCCAAAACAAATTGAACTAACACTAAAAAAAATCATGAAACCTTTTCAAACTATTTCTACATTATGAAAAAAACCTGAAATGCCTCCATGAATAATCAAGAGTTCACACATACCTAAAAATGACTATCATTCTTAATTAGGCCTCTAAACACTAGGATTAGGTCTAGTTTGCACCATGACCAAGTAGGAAAACATCATCAATATTCTTCCAAGCTCTCCAAAATTACCTAAAACACTTGAGACAACATGTATCACACCCCTACATGCTTCCATGAGCTCACATGGCTCTACAACTCACTCTCATGCTTCATTTGGCCTCCAAACACCTATACTAGGCATAAATGAGCACCAGTAATCGAGTATTCAACCTATAACTACACCTTGAAACTCATGTGAGTGTACAAAACCCTCAAATAATTATCTCCATATCTCTACCATGCTTCTTAAGTCACCATGCATCTCAATTCATCATGTTTTATCACCTAGGCTACCTAGGTCATTTGATTAGGCATCTTAGATAAGCCAATACCAACTTGTATCCTCATGCCATCATGAATAAACCTGAATCTCCATGTAATCATCATGTCAAGAACATTTTAACACTCATCCATCATCATTTTTTTCATTAAAGGGATTTTACATCAATGATAATACCACACATGCCAACAATATCCCCTTTTTTCATTGATGGAAAACCAACCGGTATTCTCCACCTTTTTATATTAATGAAAAATAATACATGTACATGCGTGAAATTCATCTTCCTTAAATTTATTTGGATTTCTCCATGAGTGAAAAAATCACCAAGATCATCATACTAGCATACAAACTGTCATATCTCACTAAGACTTTGTTTTTCACTTTATTATAGCTTGAAAGCACCGTAGTAGTCCTTGAACATATGCATGACACTCCTACTCATGCCAAAAATTATAATTTTGAGAATAAATAATCATTCTTGACTCTATTCAAACCATTTTCTAGTTGAGAATGCCATCAAAATGCTTATCTCTACCATGTACTTAGTTTATAACCAATATTACAAATGAGATCTCCAAACTGGTCTTCAATGAAAATTTCACTAACTTATACCATCCAAGAGAGCCCTTACACATCATGAATCAACACCTTATAGATCCCCATAGGTTTATAATGTCATCCTCTAATAGTAAATCAAAAAATTTGAGTTATTACCTTTCATAAAAGCCATGGAGATACTCAAGAATTTCATCATTGTCCCTAAAACACTTTTTCATTGATTTCAACCTTCTTTACATGCTATAACACTTTTTTGAGTAAAAAACTCACTTACTTGAAGTACACCTATAACTCATCCTTCATTTTTCCATGCAAGCCTTCATGACACGTTATACACCTAAAAGATGTCAAGACAAGCCCCCATGCCTCGATGGTCACCTCGGACCTATAACACTTTGTTTTCTCTCTTCACACTCATCAGTAACAACTTCAATGAGTAAACACACATTTTCCTTGCAAGAGCTTTGATTATGATCTTTCATACACCAATGTCACTTTCTTATAAATTCTTTAAGTCTTATAGAACTCCTATTTGAAGTTAATATAAATTTCCTCATGTGTCAATAAGCCACATCAATCATGCAGCTCTTTGTTATGGCATAAGAACACTCTATAATGATATGGTAAGATGCAATGATAACTCAAAATGTAAAATATCCATCATATAGGTCCTGTAAACATCTTAACTTATCCTCCTAAGAATCATGATCCTACATGTGAAAACATCATAAAACCTCCATTTACAAACTTAGTTAGTTGTTGTTGTGCATTTTTGCAATGTCAAAATTCAAGGCGAAAGCATAAAAATATACCACAAGGTTGAAAATTTATCCAAATCCCCTCTTGAGTCATATTTTAGATAATCCTTCCTTTTATGTCATGACCCATATATCCTTCAAAAGATTCATAATATTATTTTAATCCTTCCCAAGTGTCTACAATGTGTTCATAAGGTCACTCAGTCCTTTAAGTGAAGTGTCAATCAAGAGTGGAAATTTACACTAAGCCTAGAAAGGTTATTCCCTAGCCTTTCTAGAGCAAGTGTGCATCCTTCAAGCTGATCAAGAAGACTGAAGTCATCCAAGGATGTTATTAAAGAGTATAAAGTGCAATGGAAATTTTTTATGGAAATTTGGAAAAGTTATCAAAGGTTTTTAGATCATCACAAAGTGAAAGTTTATTTTAGAGGCTTGAGGAGTTTGCAGTGTAAAAAAGCACCTGAACTTCAACTAAATATTCTGGGAGCTCTGGGATGATTCAAGAGGAAAAATATACCATTGGAAATATATTTCAATTCCCTACATTATGGAAAAACAAGATTCTTCTAAAGGCATAGGCACTTCTCAAGGTAGAGTAATCTGCATGCGAGACTCACTGTGTAGTCCCGAATGAAAAGGTTGAATTTTTAGAGGAAGCATGATAAAATCTTGATAACCCTTCCATTTTTCTCAAAATGGTATTTGGATTCAAATTTATATAAACTTACACCTAAAAATACCTCTTACAACTTCGGAAATTTTGTGTTAAGATTTTAGGAGTTTGTTAAATTTGTAGTTGGAAGCCTTACGCATTTTGGTGTCTTAACTCGTCCCAACTATCTAGGATAGTTGGGATAGTGGGGATATTAGGGACAAAAAATGTTCCCTACCCCCTTTTGAATCCCTTAGACCCCGTGTGAACCTAAACCTTCCCGGCAGTGCTAAATGATCAAACATGTGAATTTGGATAAATTTTTGACCTCCTGAGGCCCTCGACACATTTTTTGTCCTTATTGTCCCCATTGTTTGGGAAAGCCAAGAAATTTGGGACAGTAAATTGTGCCTCACTCCTATCCCTTTCTCTATGTCATCATGTGACCTTCAATCTTTCTCATCAGGTGTTGAAACCTTTCTCTCTCCTTCTCCATCCTCACCCACTCATTTCCCACCACTTGTTAGGATTTTGGAGGGCGGTGCATTTACTCTCCCAATTTTCCTAGGACAATGAGGGAAGTAGGGATAGAAAAATTTTCCCCATGCCTTAAAAGTATCAAAATCAAAAAATTGGCTAATTATTTTACCTTGTGCTTCTCTCTTCTCTCTCTCTCGTGAACCAAAAATGTTATCGGAAAGTGTCAGTAGAACTTATTTCCACTTAATTTTTCTCCATGTATCCATGAATGTTATTTATAAACCCCCATTAAAGATGTAATTTGTTCATAGAAACACCACCGTCTTGATAAAAATTTCCAAGGCATCCTTGAATGCAATTTTTTTCTCACTAAGTGAACAAAGAAATCAATCGTGCCAAGGGTTCAAGATAAGTTCTCTTATGCGGAGCATCTCTCGGGTTTTTTTCACTTTCAAATATTCGTGAATCCATTAATGTCTGCCATAATGCAACAATGAAAGGGAAGAAAGCATCATCTTCACTTCCGAGATTCTAATGGGCGTAATCACACAAAATTTGGAAGAAACGATATATGAACTAGTTTTTGTGCCATGAAAAGCCCTATTTTTATGGATATGGATTGTTGTGTTTTTCATCAAAATTATCCACTCTTTAAATAAAATATTAATTTTCCAAAGATCCGAAAGGAAAAATCATCCAAGATTCAGAGTGGAGAATCTTGGAATAAAACCCAAATTTAAAAACCTTTTTCATGAAATTCTAGACACTCGTAGTGCACTTACTAAAAATAGCACATGTCATGTCATTTCAAATGCTAAAAATATTAAGTATCTCAATTTTCAAGTTTTTTCTCCTAGAACACTCATAAATAATGCAAAATGGTAATCAAGGTAAAATTTCCAATTATCCCAAAATAGCAGCTTCTAAAAGACTGCTAAAAATAGAAAGTGGCTAAAAATAGAAATGCATAATAAAAAAGGAGGATTGTAATTTTCCATAAGGTTCAAAATGTCATATTTGAGCAAAAAAGGTGATATGTCCCAAAATAACAGGTCCTAGTCCTACCTGCTAAAAATAGAAAGTCTCCATTTTAGGTGTAGAAAGTTGCATATGGCTCCATTCCACTCATATTTCCACTTTTAAACTATTCACAAGGTTAGGGGATGATATCATAGCTAAATTATAGAATTGAAACCTCTATATGGGTCTTGGGAACATTATCTTGAGCTCAATTATGTCTAGAAGCAAGATAAAGCATAATAGGGCACAACAGAAAAAATTCAAGGACATTATGTGATCGAAGAGTTTCAAAGATGTTAATAAATCAATTAATTCATCGGATAAGAGGTCATCATAGCCGATTGGTCAATTTGGATCCATCATCTCTTCTTGAGCAAGTTGAATTGAGCTCAGTGAGCTAGGGTGGTTTGAGTGAGCTGGTGGAGGTGAGCCAAATGAAATAGGGAAGAGACCACATCTCTCGAGTAGTAAAGGAAAGTAATCTTGTAGCAGAGTGTGTAGAATAAGGATGTAAATATCAAGAGGTTGAGCATCATGAAGGAAAATTTTGATAACCAAAGGAATAATAGAGTCATCCTCACTCTCATTGTGAGATCAGGGATGCATCATCATGGGTAAGGTTTGTTTTCATCTAAATCTCACATTGGGAGGTCTTGAAATAGTATTTCTAAACACTCCTTTGGTAGTCCAAGGTGTCTATGCGTCATGTCAAAGGAGGATAATGTGCTCATCGTCATCAATCTCTTCATCAGAGAGAACAATCTTCGTTAATGGAGAAAACCAAAATCAAAGAAGGGAATTTTATCCATCATAGTAGTTATCTCTCTTCCTTCCTTTCTCTCTTCCCTCCCCCTCCCTCTCTTCCTTCACATTCTAATTCTTCATTGGGAGGGTGCACTTTTCAATTTCATCTTATTCACTTTTTCCTTATTCATTAATGTGACTATAGTATAAATTTGTAATAAGTTTCCCTCAATTAATAAAACGGGGACTAGTCAAAAGTTGTAAAGACAAGTGAAAATACATGTGGGGGGTAGGTGAAGATTATTTTTTAAGTCTATATATTGTAATAACAATCCCATTCTTAAGGGTTGTAGATTTTTTGAGTTTTAAGTAGATAGCTACAAGAATAAGCAAAATATAAAAGTTATTATATTTATCTTGATGTTTTCCTCTTTCCCTTACATTGTACAACTTTGTCAAAATGTTAATAAATAAAGGATTTTCTACTTTTATGGATGAGTGAATAAGTGATACTTTGTGTTCATGGTTTTATCTTGTCTTTATATTACTAGTGAAGTTGTTATTCTTCTCAAATTATGTATATGATATTTTTGATTAATATTTTCAAGAATATGAGTTTTCCTACTTGCAATATTAATCCCTCTCCTAATTTCTCACTCTCACTTCCCCACCTACCTAGAAAATTCCTCCCTTACATAAGATTGCAAGCATTTGCAGTAGGTGCGAGTGGAGTATACCTATTGGATCCTTAGTCCCTAAGGCCAACAACAAATTAAAATTTTTGTTTCACATACGATAATGGAGATGCCCAATTCAAGAAGAGGAACCTAGTTCAAGAGCATTGATGGAAATCCACCAATTTATTTTATTGAAAAAATTTCTCACCAAAAAATTTTGGCACCCACTGGGGCAGATTTAGCATATTATGTACCCAATATACGAACCATAAAATCCAATATATATATTAAAAAACCATAAAATTAAAAATTAAAATCCATTTCTAAAAAACCACTATTGATCCTGTAAATTACCCTTCATATTCCATGGTGTGCTTTCATATTCTCATTGCTGAAGCTTTCCCAAAACTGGAGGAAAGAAGATATTCCAGGATAAATAGGTTGAGATGAATTGTTGATCCTACTTTTGAAGCTTTGTAGAATCAACAAGAAAAAATATGAGATAATCCATTTTTCTTCTCTCAAGCCTTATCTATGTTCGATTATTCGAGTGGTATACCTAGAAATATTATTCAAACTCATGTTTATACTCCTCCTACAAATCCCCTTAATTCTCTCGTATGTAGACCACCATTAAACATTGAATTCCCTACTCTTGAAGAAGAAAAAGATTTAGAAGAAGAATTAGGAGAATAATTTGCAGAAGTGGAAGAATAAACAGAAGCGGGAGTGGAAATAGAAGAAATAATGGTGGATGAAGAAGAGATAATGTATGAATGAAAATCAACGGTGACATTCAACACACGGATCGACCTCTTGAGGTCGTGTCAGGACAACCGATGTGGAATGAGTGGATGGTTATGGGTAGTAAAATATAGAGAATATGTGATATGTGGATGAAAATATGTGGAAATGGGATGAACAAGATATCAAGGAAAAATAATGTCCTCGACGCATAATATCGAGATCGCTCGTCAAGGGAAAGAAAGGCCCTTCTACCTGAATGGGTCTAATGGATGGTTCGAAATAATAGCCACACGAAGACTCCAATCAATGTTGAGTTCTCGGAAATCCCTTGTAATGGTTGTGGGATACGTGGAAAACCAATGGGCTCCTTGTAATTATGTACGAAAAGGTCATGGAATAAGCGAGAGAGGCATGGTTTTGTGAGATCTAAATTCGATTGGTGGGGTAGTTCAAAAATCATAATATTTTTGGCTTGAAGTTTAGGACGTTCGGTTAAAAGATAATATCAGGTGGTAGTGGTGATGTTCGAAAAACTAGCATACACAAGCCCGTGTCAATGTCTGTGAGTAGTTTGGGCACGTTCGATTGGGGGACCCTAGGATCACTACCATATGTTCTTGGTTGTTGTGGTCCTTGAATGGTCATGTGTGCATTTGTGCAATTTTAATCTATGGAAGTAAATAACAAGCTAATCTAAGTAAATAAAATCTACTGTATGTTTTTGTATTTTCCAATATAAAAGAAATAAAGCAATAAACAACAATCTAATCTACCTTAAACTAATCTTTTTGTATTTTTTGGAATAACAGAGGAAAATGAAGAAATAAATTGCCTCTAATTTAATTAAAAATCCTATTACAAATAAATAGTCGGATGTAACTATTTATCTGTGCAACGATGTATTTAATCTATTCTAACTTAAATGAAGATTTTTCCAATTAACAATTGTGGACTAAATCCTCAAATACACCTTAGATTCACGGAAGAATTAGAAGCTTCATATAACATTTTCTTCCCTAAAACTTTTCGGTGGAATTTAAGAGGGATTTAACATAGACTAATTTGAATCGAATTTTGAATGCTTAAAAATATGTAAAAGATTCTTCTAGAATCACTTCCCTTGCAAATCTACAAAGATAGGCAAGGAAGCTATCTATCCTAAGAAAAATTTATAGAAGAAAGCTGACCTAACTATTTGTAAAAATTAAATAATTTCTTCTAATCTAGTTGATAAATGTGCATACGTTCAAAAATAAATGAAGAAATGAAGAAACTTAATAACAACCCCAACCTGGAATTACAATGTAGAGGCAATGCCAATTGTGGTATCACTTTTTCCCCTCAGTTGTCTTTACCAATATTTTGTGTCCACTTGAGTCTAGGAACTGGGAATGTAGAGGAAGCAACAAGAAGAAAGTGTTGGAGCAATGGTAGCTTGATGACAATCTGGTTTCAATGTAGGAAGAAGAAAGACAACGCAAGAGAATAGAGTTTGGTTGTGTAATTTTTAGCAATATTGTGGCAGCTCAACTAAGCAATATACATAAATAATCTCGACCAATGCTTTGGGAAAGATCTTGTATTTTATAGAAAATAGGATGGGAAATGATCTAAGCCATTTGGTAACCAAGGAATGCCACCTCACTTAAAGGAGGGGCAATTAACTCTCATTTAGCAATGGAAGAGGAAGAGGAAGTTGGTACATATCCATCAAGCCTAAAACAACCAATTTGACCAAGAAATGTGTGCTAAAATCATGTTTAAAGAAATGAAACACATTCAAAATGTGCTAAAGTAGATAATGGAAAAAATGCACGCAACCACCGATCAGCTTAGAGGAGTAGTTGTGCAACCGCCTCGAGGGGAGATCGGTGGTTGCATAACCACCATGTCATTTCTATAACTTAAGGCCAAAAACTTAGGAAAAGTTGCGAAAGAGATAAAGGAAAGAAAGAAAATCATGGAAATGGTTAAGGGAAGCATTCTAAGCTTCAAATATGTACTACAAGTGGGAAATAAGACTCATACATTGTTAGAAAAGATAATAATCATCATAAGGGATTTTTGAACCATTTTTGAAAATGTAACACATGTAAAATTGGGTGCATACTGAGATACCTCCTCCAATTGTGCCATGGGGTAGAAACACAGGTTCACTCACATTCCCTCCACCTATCCATGAAATACCAATGGAATCTCGTAACATTTTTTTATAAATTCAGAGGAGACGATACGTAAGTCCTAGAGTAACATGTAACAACATTCATCATAGCATGTGGAGTGTTGGGATTACAACATGAAGATGTGTTGGTAAGGTTATTTGTAGAACCTCTATAAGATAAGGTAGCAGAGTGGTTCTATCTCCTTCCAGATAGATCCATCACTAGTTAGGATGACATAAAAACCATTTTTGAAGAAATATTCAAATCCACTAAAGAGTGTCAAGACCTCCTAGTGTAGCTGGTTCAAATGAAGGAGTCCAACAAGACTATGAGAGACTTCATACATTGTTATAACATTTTGCTAAAAATATACCATTTGAAGTTATGCCCTCCGATGAAAACATGAAAATATTCTTCATATATGAATTAGAAGATGGCCTCATCCTATTAGGAAATATCAAGAACCCTTCAAAGAAGGATAAGGCCTAACATCCCAAAGATGAGAGAACTGATCCATTATTGCAGAAATTGGGCAACAGATTGAGGATGTTGAAGAGGGAAGTTTCCCAACGAACATTTTATCAAATTCTGAATAGAGATCAGATTATAAGAGTAACCCAAAGGATTACCTTGGATTCTTTACCCATCAATGCAACTTGTAGAACTTAAGAAGATGAAGGAATTGAACAAGAAAGTGAAGAAAATGATTTCCTAGAGATTGAAGAAGTAGAGAATGATGCACAAATTAGATTTTGTGAGTATTCTAGAGGTGATGAAGATGATGTAGAAAATGCACCCAGCTTATCATGTGTGATATTCACCCATTCTCAATCTCAAAAAGGAGCTTCTTCCTCCGCCACCGTGAAAAAGAAGAAGGCTTAAGATCCTCCTATGGCGGATCTACAAAATAAAATAATTAGTTGAGGATATCCACTCCCTTTCTTTATAGAAATCAAGAGGTATCTTTCTATTCTAATTAAGTCTTCCAATGCTCCTTCTAATTCTAATTATGGTCTTGAAAAATCTATCCCTTTAAGAGCCTCTAATATACCTTCAAAATCAGCCTCCATTCCCTAAACCTCTACTTCCACTTCCAATCCTATTTTAACTTCAAAATCGGTGCACTGCATCCTCCCTATCCACATCTTCTCCTTTTGATATAATAGAACATGTGAACAGAGATAAAGTGCATATTTCTAAATATGAGTATTTGCGGACTCACCCGAAATAATTGGAGAAGATTTTCCATCATATCAAGGGTAGTGGTTCAAATCCCAATACTGTGACTCCTAGTTCTAAATGACTACTACCAATCCCACCTACATATCCTTTGCAGAAAATAATTGTTGTGAGTGCATCAAAGAGTGATAAGATTGATCCTTTATATATCTCTCTTCTCATTGCAGGGTATAAATTAAATAATTGTATAATAGATTCAAGTGCCTCTAGATAATGTAATTCCCATAAGGTTACCAATGCCCTCAAACTCACATTGACTCGGCCGGTGGCTATTTCTAATCCATGGAGTCAAAATAGGTCCCACTTGTAGGGAAGGTCAAGGATGCACATGGGGATCTTGCTAAATTTTTGGACAAGAAGGTGTCATTGACTATCTTGGTAATAGAAATCCCGAATTCATTTGGAATGTTGCTAATTAGAATATTTTTCCAAAATTTGGGAGGGAAAATCTAGATGAATTATTCTTTTGCAACCATTCTGGTTAAGGAAAATATGGAAAAGTTGCTTCCAGCAAAAAAGATGAGATATACAATGCAAAATTTGGGAAATCCGGAAGTTAACATCTTGTACTAAGATAGAGGAAAATGAATCATTTTGTAACATCGAGGAGAAGAATGAGATTCCGATCTTCATAGGACCAAACATTCCTTTCTGATGGGGTATCGATCATGAATAAGTACTTGATAATCTTGAGTTGTAAGAGGATATCCCCAAGTTTCCAGATGATGTAAGCCATGATGAAGATGGAATGGTTCTTGATGAGTTCCAAGCTGAGAAATAAGCTAATGTGTTTACCCATGATGAAGAGGTATTCTCATTCCCATTTGAAGATGAATATTTTATTGATCATGTCATCCATGGAGAAGAAAATCCAACTTTTGATGACTCTTCAAAAGGTTTGAAAGAAGAATTAGTGCAAGAAATGTTAAGAATTGTAGAAGAAACAGAAGACCCTCATCTCAGTCTCAAACTTGATGCAAGCCATGGATTTGCAAGACATGTATGAATCTAATTTTGAATTCTCAACCAATTCAAAATTGGTCATGATGAATTCTATCAAGGTGAAAAATATGATGCCCCTCCTGAGCTAATGATTGATGGATACATTGATGAAAGTGAATTTGTCTCTTTCCCATTTGGGGAGGAGGATTATTTATATGAGGAAAATATTGAAACAAAGGTCCTTTAGTCCTTTAATGGCGAATTGTCCCATATTAAAGAGGTGGTGAAGTTCAATGAACCTTGGGATGATGGATCAATCTCTCCAAATTGTTTCATCAAAGACTCCTCAAATGAATGTGATGATGAGCTCTCAACAGTTTTGAAGAAGAAATCCTTAGAAGAAATCTTAAAAGTGGCGAAGGTATGAAATATCACGAGCTAAGTCTTGACCTCTTGACTCATTATATGGCCATACAAGATCGGTATGAGGTTATTTATGATTCTTCATGCAATTTCTAAAAACCTCATAATGAAATTAAAAAAATGAATTCAAGGCCTCTCATGAAAAAGTTGCTAATAAACATGAATATGGGAAAGAAGATAATTCGGAATATTCAAAAACCCAGTCAAAAACTAGCCTTGGGGCAACGATGAGAGGAAAAATGAAAAATATGGAGTGAGGGGGTACATGGAAGGTAATTTACAATCTAAGATTGATTCCTAAGATAATATGAACAATGGAATTTCTGAGTAAAGCTCTAAGCATCAAATGGATTATGTGGGATCACTCCTCCCAAGTATACAAGAAGTCATGAAAGAACCTAAATTTCATAAGAAGTTGAGGAAAGGAGGCCAATTTCTCTAACCATTCAATGGATTTACGGAGTATCAACACCCAAAGTTGTCGATTCGAGATAACTTCGAAAAGATAAGTGCTATAGTGAAAGTGGGTTATCCCCCACATATATCATAGGTGAATTAGGTTGTGTTTTTACCTTTCCCATTGTGTGTTTTTTTCCTTTCCAGTGTGGCGTGTTTCCCCTTTTTCATGTGTGTGTGTTCATTCATCCTTTCTATCTCTTTCTTGTTATGATACTTTGTAAATCCCAATGGATAAGGTATTGGTCTACACTGTGTGTTATATACATATTCTAGAGTTCATTATTATCTTTTCCTCACTTCATTCAATCCAAAACAAATTCCTAAGTGAGAGCCAACTATTGTCGTGAATTTTTGCAATGTCATTTAATTTAAGGTGAAAGCATGAAAACTATACCCCAGTGTTGAAAATTTGTCCAAAGCCCCTCCTAATTCATCCTTCGATCATCCTACCTTCTGTGTCATGACCCCTTTTTCCTTACAAATGTTCATAATCTAATTTTCATCCTTCCCAAGTGTTTACAATGTGTTCATAAGGTCACATTGTCCTTTGAGTGAAGTGTCATCAAGAATGGAAACTTACATTAAGCCTACAAAGGCTATTCCCTAGCCTTCTCAAATTAGGTGTGCATCCTCCGGAGCTGATCAAGAATCCTAAAGTCATCTGTGGATGTTATTAAATAGTATAAAGTGCAATGGAACAAGTTTAGAGAAGTTTGGAAAATTTTCATATTTTTGGTATTAGAACAGTGAAAGTTGGTTTTGGAGGCTTGAGGAGCTTGTAGTGTAAAAAAGAACCTGACCTTCAAGTGAAGATTATGGGAGCTCCGAATGATTTAAGAGGAAAACAAGATACCATTGGAAATATATTTCAATGTCTAATTTTTTTGGAGAAGCAGGCATAAGCAAGTCTATAAAACTATTCCATTTTCCTAAAAATTGTCTTTGGAGTCAAATTGATATAATGTTTCACCTAAAAATACCTCCTACAACTCCAGAAAGTTTGTTTCAAGATTTTGGAAGTTAGTCAAATTTATAGTTAGAAGCCTGACACATTTTGGTGTCCATACTATCCCAACTATCCCGATTGTCTCAATCAGTATAAGATAGTTGGGACACGGGGACATTAGGGACAAAAATGTGCCCTACCCCCTTTTGAATCCTCAAACCCTATGTGACCCCTGAACATTCCTAACAAGTGCTAAATGATCAATCACGTAAATTTGGCTAAGTTTTTTTACCTAGGATCTAGGTGCATTTTTATACCCCTACTATCCCCACTTTCTAGAACATTCAAGAAAATTGGGATAGTTAAATGCTCCCCACCCCTATCCCCCTCACGGTTCATCATGTGAACTCTAATCTTTCTCATCAGTCTTGAAACCTTTCTCTCTCCTCCTCTATCCTCACCCACTCATTTTCCACCACTTGTCATGCTCTAGGAAGGGGGAAAATTTTACTACCCTGCAAAAGTGGTGATAATAGGGAAAAAAATTTTCCCATGCCTTGAAGGTTGCAAACTCAAAAAATTGGCTAATTGTTTTACCTTGTGCTTTTTTCTTCTCTCTATCCCATGAACTCGAAATGTTGCACGGAAGTTGTAGAAATTTGTTTCCACTTAATTTTTCTCCATGGATTCATGAATTTTTTTGCTAAACCTCCATTAAATATTCATTTTTTTATAGCAACACCACCATGCCGCTAAAATTATTCCGAGGCATCCTTGAAGGAAAAAAAAATTCTCACCGCAATGAACAAAGAAATCAATCGTGTTAAGGGTTCAAGATAAGTTATCTTCTCTGGAGCATCTTTGTGTTTTTTCTCACTCACAAAGCTTCGTGACTCCATTAATGTATACCATGGCACGAAGTGAAAGGGCGGTGAGCATCATCTTCACTTCTCGAGGTTCCAGTTGGTGGAATCACGCAAAATTTGGAGGAAATGATGAACAAAAAATAGAGTTTTGTGTGGAATAGTTTTTTTGCCATGAAAATCCTATTTTTAGAGACATGGAGGGTTTTTTTCATCAAAATTCTGATCTATTCAAATAAAATCTCAATTTTCTCGAATATTTGGAAGGTGAAATCACCCAAGATTCATAACGAGAGAATCTTGGGATAAAACCCAAAATTTTAAAACTATTTTTGTGGAAATATGACACCCATAGTGCACTTACTAAAATTAGAATATGTCATTCCTTTTTATATTATAGAAATAGAAAGTCCCTCAATTCTAAGATTTTTTCACCCAGAACACTCATAAACAATGTAGAATGGTAAGTAGGGTAAAATTGCCAATTTCCCCAAAATTGCGCTTCCGGAAAAAGTACCTTCTAAAAATAGAAAGTTGCTAAACATAGTCATGCATCATCAAAAGAGGAGGATTGGAATGTGCCAAAATCTTCGAAGGTCGATTTGATAAGAACATGTGATATGTCCCAAAATAAAGCAGTCCTAAATGTCACATGCTAAAAATAGAAAGTTTCCATTTTGGGTGCAGAAAGTTATAGATGGATCCATTTTCACTCATCTTTCTAATTTTTGAACTCTTCACATGGTTATGGGATGATCTCATATCTCAATTAGAGAAATGAAACCTCCATATGGGTCTTGGAAACATCATCTTGAGCTCAATTATGTCCAGAAGCAAGGTAGAGCATCACAGGGCGCAACAGGTAAAATTCAAGGACATTGTGCGGTCAAAAGAGATTCGAAAGGCGTCAAGAACTCAATTGATTCATCAGATAAGAGATAATCATAGATAATTGGTCAAGTTGGATCCATCATCATCTCTTAGTGAGTGGTTGAATTGAGCTCGGTAAGTGAGTTGAGTTAAGCTCGGTGAGCTGGTGAGCTGGTGGAGGTGAGCCAAATGAAATAGGAAACTACTCACGTATCTTAGAGAAATAAATTAAATGTTTACAATCTTGTAGCATAGTGTGTAGAATAGGGATGTAAGTATCAAGAGGTTTGAGCATCATGAATGATAGTTGTGAAATCCTAAGGAACAAGAGAGTCATCCTCACTCTCATTGTGAGATTAGGAATGCATCATCATGGGTGAGGTTTGTGTTCATCTCAAGCTCACTTTGGGAGGTATTAAAATAGTGTTGTTAAACACTCATTCGGCGGTCCAAGGTGTCTGTGCATCATGCCAAAGGAGGAGACTATGGTCATTGTCAACAAGTTCTTCATCGAGGGAGCAATCTTCGTCAATGGAGCAAAGCATAATCGAAGAAGGGAATTGTCTCCATCTTAGTATTTATCTCTCTTACTTCCTTTCTCTCTTCCCTCCCCCTCCCTCTCTTCCTTCACATTCCAATTCTTCATTGGGAGGGTGCACTTTTAATTTCATCTTATTCACTTTCTCCTTATTCATTAATGTTACTATAGTCTAAATTTGTAATAAGTTTCCCTCAATTAATAATAAGGGTACTTAGTCTCTTTCCTAGGAATATCAAGAGTCACAGGTTATAAAGACAAGTGAAATGACATGTGGGGGTAGGTGAAGATTATTTTATAAGTCTATATATTGTAATAAATTCCCCATTCTTAAAAGTTGTCAATTTTGTGACTTCTAAGTAGATATATACGAAGAATAAACAAAAGATAGAAAGTTCTATTTCTCTCTATGTTTTCCTCTTTCCCTTACATTGTAAAACTTTGTGAGAATTTCAATAAATAAACGAGTTTCTACTTTTCATGATGAGTGAATAAGTGAAACTTTGTGTTCATGGTTTTATCTTGTCTTGATATTACTAGTGAAGTTGTTATTATTCTCAAATTATGTATGTGATATTTCTTATTAATCTTTACGAGAATCTAAGTTTTCCCTTGCAATTTAAATCCCTCTCATAATTTATCACTCCCAATTCCCCCACCTACCTATAAGATTCCTCCCTTATCACGTCGGTAGGTAATAAAGGATGGTCTCAATGGAGACGGAAAAAAATTTATATAGTCTAATGAGTGGGTGAAATTCACTTTGTGAAAAGGAGAGAATCCTATGGGAAACCTCTCAAATGGATGTGAGCCATGGGAACAAATGGGTGATAGACACACATCAAAATTATGCACAAAAAAATGTGAAAATAATGTGAAATCATTCATACATGAGGAATCAAACAAAAGGTATGCATCCACAAAGGACAAGGATCGAAATAATGGTGCCCCAACAAAGGGAATGAAAATGGATGAAAAGGAAAAATACGGAAAAGTGATGATACAAAATTCCCCAAGGGGGAGTAAGTATGGCCATAAAGGTGTAATTTTGAATGAAAAATATGGCGAGATGGTGCTTGAGCAAAGGAGCATAAAACATACGAGGAAAGAAATAATGGTACCCCAATAAAGGGCAAAAAAATGGCCACAAAGGTGAAATATAAAAAGACGAGGAATGGTGCCCCGGAGAGAACAAAAATATGGCCACAATAGTATATTTAAGATGTAGTATGGATGATAATATGGTGCCCAGGTAGAGGACACAAAAAATTGCCAAAAAGACAATAAAAAATGAAGATATAAAATTCCCCAAGGGGAATAAACATGGCCACAAGGGTGGAATTGAGATATGATGAAATGTTTCCCTATAAAAAGAGCACAAATATGGCCAAAAAGGTGAGATAAGAAAATGTGTGATATGATGCCTTGAGAGGGAACACAAAGATGGCCACAAGAGTGGACTTAAGATGTGGTAGATTGGATAAGATTTGATGAGATGGATAAGGTGTAATGAGATGAGATAATAGATATTAAAAAAATAGATGTGACCAAAAGGTGTGAATGATGCTAATTCATATCAAGAATCACGCGTGGAAACAATGCCACCAACCACATTGGAGGTAAACAAGAGGGGGATCTAGGTAATGCAAGGCACATGCGACCAAAACATGATGTTAGCGTATGACCAATGATCATGAGAGAAAGGTATGGATGAAGAGGAGATTAACATGACAAATAGATTTGTGATGTAACTTATACATGGGAAGAAGGTTCTCCATAAGTGGTGTTCCCTAAATCTATGCCCTACTCCGGGAAGGGGAAAAAGTAAATTGATCAATGCGGAAAGATTTCTTAGGATGATGATAAAATGGAAGGCTTATCAAAGTGGGAATCCTTCATGCTTGCATGGTACAAAAGAGTATACATCCTTAAAGGGTATGGTCTCCTTTAATCATATATGATATATATGGAAAGAATGATATACATAATAGTTTTCCTTGAGGATCGGTCTATTTATTTGATTTGATTTTTTTTTTTTTTTTTAATGAACAACTATCCTTCGAGGGAGTAGTCTACTTTTCATAGCTTTGACTTTTGATTAGAGTATTCATAATTTTTAGTTTAACATGGGGAAGAGTTGGGACTAATCGGGTAAACCACTTAGGAGGGGATAAGGAACATATAAGAGATGCCCATGGGCCCTTTGCATGGTTTCAAGAGGTAAAAATAGGGATGGACGTAATGATCACGAAATTCTCACCAAGAAGGGAGAACCTATCCATAAGGAAAATGTTATGGGTAGATCCATGGTGCCCATATTTAAGGTCATATCTAGGAAAATGATGATAAAATACATAGTTCCAAATAATTACAATGATAGATGGAAGAGGCTAATCATGAAAGGATAATCTAAAGATACAACTAAGTGCTCACTGATAATGTGCTAACAAAATAATGAACAAAAGTGCAAGGCGTTAAGTGGTTCTATTGGTTGTCAAAATTACACATGTGTCTCGATCTATAAGGATCGAGTTATTCAAGACAATAATGGAACCATATCCAATTTGTGGGACCTTGCACACTTGAGAAAGATCTCGGGAGAAAGTCAGTCCCTCTATCTATTTCTACTACTACTGCTACTCTTAGTGTTGAAAGGGAAAATTAAGCTAACAATGCCAAGGACTAGGGATATAAGGATAACTTGAAAGGAAACTACACTAAAAGGTGATAGAATCAGAAAAAGAGGGATGAAAACTATCTGTTCTAAGAAAAAATGAAGGGAAATGCATGAAAGAAGGCTAGGCATGTGTAACAAAAATAAAATGTATTTACTAGATCAGTTTCATGGAACACAACTAGAAAGGGGACTACAAGGGACGTAGAATGACACAACAAGCACACAATGTAAAAGAAAAGAAAGAAGAAAGAATACAAAAACACTCGGGAAGAGAATATTCATTAAACGATGCTTCCATTACTTCCATAAATGCATAAAACTATTCTGATGGTGAAAGAGGTCGATATCCACATGCACGAGCCAGATCTAGAGGTCTGCAACTCAGAATACAAAAATATGAAGTCCTTAGTAAAGTGTGTAAGGATCCAAAATTTCCAACATAACAAATGATCCCAACTCTTACATTTATAGATGAATCCATGAAAGAAGAAAAGAAGGAGGGAAAACCTGAATTTTAAACACAACTACCAACAAGAAGCATTTAATGCACAAAATCGTCCTAAAATCTATCAAATGCACTTCCCCAAGTTAGTTTGGCATGTTGGAGAAGGAAAGAGGGAAAATCATATCAAATCAGGTGGTTGGAATAATCAAATCTACTCATTAATTTCCAGAACAACATTTTCCCATTTCTCACCTACGCGATCCACCAAGAATTTGAATTTTAATGTCTAACATTGTATCCTATGTCAACATCTATCGATTGAGATGATGCGCACATCAATCGAGCTTTGTAGAAAAATATATGGCTGTTAGAAGTTTTTCGAGTCATCTGCGCATGTAAGAAATGTGGCACACGTGGATTGGCTGAAAGGATGACCAATTGTGTAAATGTTCTTGTCATTTCTGCCATGTGTCACTCATTGATTTGTTTCAAGGATTTGGTGCTCTATTGGTGTGCTTGTACTGGTTGTGTGTGGAACAGTTAAGCATGTCAAATAATGATGTGAAATAGAAAGGCACAAAATATGTTTAAAGATATGCACTTGAAATAATGAGGCATGGGACAAAGGCGGAAGGAAGGTGGTGTAGCACGCATGGAGGAAATGAGGCAGACTCGGTGAGTGAGTGAAGAACGTATGGTCAAGGAAAAACTATTACAAGGTAATGTGTGGGGTGTGCGTGAGGGTGAGGACCTTAGCTAATTGAAGCAAGTGCAAGGCACACACATATTGAATAACTTCTAGGAAGAAGGTGAATGCACGAGAAGATACATGTAAGGAAAGAGTGGAACACATAAGATAAAGAAAATGGAAAGGAGGAAGGGGAAGCGCCAAGGGCGTGTGAGGAGACAATGACCAAGTGAATGTGCTAAGGATACAACTGAGGTGTGTGCCACTACAATGAAGATCTATGAGCCAAAATATGTATGTGAGTTGTCCAAATAACTAGGAGAGTTATTTGGATAGCGATTTAGCGACTTTCGAGCCATTTTCTGCTAGATGAAGGAGACCAGTAGCCTGGAGCGTCCATTGGGCATGGAGTCTGTAATGTAATCATGAAATTTTGATTTGTAACTTTGAAGAACTACCCCTGAAGTCACTTGAAGGATCATTTCTTGACTCTACTATGGATCCCAAAAACTACTGAAAGAAGACCAACATCCTGGCAGAAAATAAGAGTGCACACAAGAAGCACACGAGAAGAAAGAACTATGTACAAATAAAAAATGTGCATGCAATGCACTTGGAGGAATTTAAACTACTCTAATATGTACAAAATGATGCAAAAACTTAATGGAAGGGTTTGAGATAGATCCCATTTACTGGGATTTGCAGTGCGCCTCCATTAAGATGAGTTAACTCAAAAGAGTTAACCTCTTTGCACAAACTGATAATGTATGGGCCCCTCCAAAGTGCATCAAACTTTGAATGAAACTTTGGTTTAGCTCTGCCAACATCCCATTTCAAGACCAAGTCCCCAACTTTGAAAGCTTAAGGCCTAACCTTTCTATCAAACCATTTATTTATTGTTTCTTTGATGATGTTCTAGCTTGATCATGGAAAAATTCCTTGATTCTTCAAGATTAACCTGGTTCTACCATTATGATTTTCCTATAGTCTGCCTTCAAGCTCCAACTGTTGGGCAAAGCAATGAGTTCAACTCCGAGTTTCAAAGGAAGGGTATCCTCTTTTCCATATAAAATATTGTAAGGAAAAGTTCCTATTGCCTTTTTAATTGTGATTCTATCTTCCTAGAGTGCACATGAGACCTTTGTATGCCATTGTCTTTGGCTGATGTTCATTGTGTGCTTCATGATTCTGATCAAGTTCTTGTTTTTGACTCTGCTATACCATTTCCTTGAGGGAAATAGTTGGGAGAAGTCTTCACCAGATACCTATATCTAAAGCCCAATCGGTGATTTTATTTCCAAGGATTTTGCATTATCGAAATATTGGTATGAGGAATACCAAACCTTGTGACTATTGCTTCAAGAAATTCAAGAATGAATTACTCAGTCGATTCCTTGAGTGTGATGGCTTTGGTCCATCTGGTAAATAAGTTCATAACTCTTGATACCTATTTGTGTCTAGTGCTTGAAGGTGGATTGATCATTCCTATGAAGTCTAGACACCATTTCGCAAAAGGCTGATCTCCTTGGATTGGTCGGAGGAAGCACGCCAATTTTTTCTTTCTTAAAAAGAATGCACATTCATTTTATTTCTTGGCCCACTTGTGTGCATCTGTAAACATAGTAGGCCAAAATATACATACCATTATGATCTTCATTATTGTAGCCTTGGCAGAGAAGTGGCCACCAAAGAATCCATCGTGAAATTATGCTAACACTTTTTCATTCTGTGTGCTGTTGATACACCTTAACAACATGCCATCAAGATTCTTCTTGAAGAGAAGTCCATCAATCAAAACATAAGGGATATATTATAACCTCAAATGTCTTGTCTTTTCCTTTTTTAAGCCAGGAGGGTATGCACCCTTAAAAGGAATGTGATCACGTCCTTCATCTAGTCGTGCATGCCAGGATCTGTATTTTTTTCAATTTCTACGTGCTAGAGATCTTCATCAAGAAATAATGAATTCTCATATACATTGTGTGCATCCTTAGCAAGCTTCTTGTAAAGTATGCTACCTCTTACCAATTTTTTGGCCTTGATAGTCACCCATCGTGCTCTCTTTTCACTGATTTCTACTCCCATGATGAAGTCTCTAACAGAAGAGTGGGATACTAACACCTTAATATGATTTGTGGAAAGCATAATATTGAATTTATTGAGCATGTGTGTGATGGTGAAGACTTGCTTCTCTCGTGACTATATTTCAATTCATAATCCTTTAATGTCCGGATGAAGAAAGCCAAAGATTGTTCCAGATTTGTTCATTTTCTTGTGTTAAGACAACAAAAAACTCACATCGACACCATAAGCATAAAGGATAAAATCCTTTGAGTAATTTGGGATGATGAGTTCGACGTGCAAGTAATTTATTGCTTGATTTTTTGAAGCTTTCCTTTCCCTCTACTATCAATCTGAAAGATATGTCCTTTTCGATCATCAGGGTGATTGGCCTTACCAGTCCTACAAAGTTAGGAATAAAACACCTAACAAAATTAATATTGCCTAGGAGGGACTGCAATGCCTTTTTGTGCATCGGAAGGGAAAGGGCTAGGATGGCTAAAATGTTCTTAGGATCAATTATGATGCCATCCTTTGAAATCACATGGCCTAAAAGCTTTCCATGTACCACAACAAAATTACACTTCCTAGGGTTAAGAGATACCCCAAACTTTCTGCATCTCTCAAATACTTTTTCCAGATGCGCCATATGATCTGTGCTCTACTTTGAGAAGACTATAATGTCATCAAGGTAAACCAAGATGAACTCATTGATGTAACATTTGAAGGCAATGTCCATGGCGCGTTGAAATGTTTTGCATGTATTTAAAATACCAAAGAGCATATTCTAATATGCATATGTTCCCCACTTGGTTTTAAATGTCATTTTGAATTAATCCTCTTCCTTAACCAAGATCTGATTGAAGTAAGAGTATCCATCTAACATTGAGAATCTTTGTGCATTGGCCACAATCTATAAAATCTACTCCATTGAAGGTAAAGGATAATGATCCTTTAGATATTCCTTGTTCAAATCTCTTAAATCAACATAGAGTCTTATTTCACCGTTCTTATTGCACATCGGAACTAGATTCGTGACCCAAGTAGAGTACTTGATTGGAAAAATAATATTCACCTCAATGAGTTTGGATAGTTCCTTTCTCATGAGGGCTCTATCTTTGGATTGATTGGTCATTGCTTTTGTCTGATGGACATGATACCAGGATCAATGTCAATGGAGTGTTGACAAACACTTGGATCAAAGCATTTGAGGTCTTCATACTCCCATGAGAAGATATCATTGTATTTTTATAGAGAGAGATGAAGGCATGCTTTTCATCGTGCATGCAAGCTTTACTGAGCAACAATTCTTTTCCACGTGTAATAGTGACTAGGGAGTAGTCTTCTTATGCATCGCACATATACATTTCTTCACCTTTGAACTCATCATCGGGAAAAAAAGTTTTCTAAGGTGACCATCCCTTTAGGAAACTTGTTTGTCTTCAGCTGTATCTTGGTCACCATAGCTTTCATGCAAGTCACTTGCATGCTTGATGAGAATTTAGCTTCATTTTGAATGAACTAGATGATCTATGCATCACTTTGTCAAACACTTGTTAGTTGGTGTTGTTATCTGGAATGGATGGTCTAATCACCATCTTAATGTGTTGATTGTTTCCTTTGACAACGTCCTCAGCAAGAGAGAACGTGAACCAAGCATGACCATTTGATCAACTTCCTATTCATTTTGCGTGGAACCACCTATATATTTAGAGCATCAAATCTCTCAAGGAGGTCCCAAAATATGTGCTTATAATCTTTGATAAGCTTATTCTTTTCTGGAACTTTTTGGTGACTTGGTGGATAACCAATTCAATATCTCCAAAGATCTGCAGTACCTTAATCTTCTTATTTTCAACAATAAGTAGACCATGCACCAATGCCTCATACTCTGCTACATTGTTAGAATATGCAACCTATAACATGTGAGTGAAGAATAATTTATCATCCTTAGGAGAAATGAGAACAACTCCTACTCCGTCATTTGTTTACCTTACGGATCCATCAAATTCTGAATTCCATAGACAAGGGTTCTCTTCCCTTTTCTTGAGCACATGTGGCAACACAATTTATTCTTCAAGAATGTAGTAAGTACCAAGCCCAGTTTACTAAGCTTCTAGTTATTCAGCATATTAGTCAAATTTATGGTAAATTTTTGCCCACTCATCAAGTACTAGATCAGGAATAAAAGGTGGAAGAGGTTGATCTTCAGGAACTGAAGCTTGTTCTTCTTGGATTAAACAATTGGCTTGGAGAGGGGATGTGACATATGACTCTACATGATATGAAAATATTGGCTCATCTTGTATGGTAAAATGGGTACCATACCTTGTCTTGAGTAACATATGATACTAATCGGAAGATAAATAACCGCCAACTTTAGCAAAGAAAATATCTTGACAGACATAAGGAAAACATAGGAGGTAGATCAATGATTGACACATCTTGATTTATGGTAAGACTTGGACATGCATGGATGGTTAGCTCAAGATCCTTGATGATTCTTAGGGTAGTGAAAGTTGAACCATCAAGTTGCAAGACTCCTTTTATCAGGGGGATATACTTAAGTCCTAAGACATTAGTAATCCTTTTAGGAATGACATAAGTACTATCACACGAGTTAATCATGTAGTTATGGAAAAGATGTTTTCCTATGATAAAAACCATGTAAAAGGGTGGGGTTTTAAAAAATTTACTTACTTGTTTTTATTCTTCTTGGAAGATGTTGATAGAAGAACGCAACTTTTGCATTACTCGATCGGTCTTGGAAGCTATGTCAAAGCTTCATGCAATAAGTTGCACTTTGGGATGGAATGGTCAGGGCATCCCACATTGTAATATTTATGTTTGTCCTTTTCATCTAGTCCACAATGTTGAATGGAAAACCCATTAACTTGCACATTTTAGGAACAACATCCTTGCTTGGTTTGTTAGTTATAGAGGTAGGAACCTTAGCTAGCATAGAGGCTTGACCTACCAAAGGAGGGACGCATGCCACTTTTGGAGGAGCTTTGCGTGGAGCCTTAGGTGTTGGAATTTGAGCACTTTTACTAGCTAGATGTCTTAGATGCTTCCTTTTTCTTTTGAGGGTTTTCTGTGTTACTAGGATTATAACCTACACACTAGACTCGAGCATTCTCTTCTTGTATCTTGTGTTGTCCGTAACTTGGGTTCGCTGATCATGGCTATATCTTTTACACTTGGTTGATTGCATAGAAGTCCTCAATGCCAAAGAACATCAAATTTTCCTCGGGGAGGCTTCTAGCTTTTCTTGGTTATTTTCCTTTAGTGCACTTATTGAAGGCTCACAGTTGGAAGAGTTCTTAATCATGTAGGCTTGTGTGTGTGTGTAACATTAGCACAATAATACTGGATATGAGGCATATTGCAAAGCACCATTTAGACTCCTATGCCATATTGTTCTGGACTAGGACAAGTGCTTGACTTGTGCTAGGTGTTGGAAGAGATTGTGCGGGAGGAATAACTTTCAAAGGCAAGTGCACATTAGCATACCATCTATCATTATTTTTTTGTCCATATCTTTGATTCCCATACTGATTCCACCAAGGTTGATTTCTCTGGCTTTGCACCTGATTAGAACTACCTCTATAGGCTTACGCCTACTACTTCTCCAATGATATGACCTTGTTGGAAAAGTTTCTAATTAGGGCCTTCAATTCATCATCTTCTTTTTGTGTGTAGGAGAGTAGGATGTAGATGCATCTGTTGGTTCTATGCTCGAATTGGAATTAGAGAAATAGAAGGTTGAGGTGCTGAAGACATCTCTAGGAATAAGGGCACTTGAGGCCTAGGTGCCAACTTGCTAGCCTGAGTGAGACTAGTTTATGCCCTTATTGCAATGTTGTATGTAGCAGAAAGGTTCTACCTTCCATGGATTAAATCATGACTAAAATGTCACTATTCAAAGCCCTTATATAGTATAAGAAAGCATGTTGGGTTGTAGGCCTTACCACTTGATAAATTCTATCCCAAGTATTTTAGAATTTGATATTGAAATCAATCATCTGCTCATTAGGCACTCACTTTGTTGTGGTCATCTGCTCCAAGAGTGATAAATGATCTGATTTATCTTCAAAATAATTACAAAGAGCTGTTCCGAGATAATCCTAGGTAGTAATAGATGCAGGTTCTTAGGCCACAATACCATTGAAGTGCGTTGTCCTTGAAAGAGACTGCAAGCAACCTGACAACAACATCATCATGTTCAATCAAATATACAAAGCATACATTGGCCACATCTTGAATGTGTTCAACAGGAGTGAATTGATATTCTCCCATGAAGTATGGATTACTTTTGAGCACGGTCACGAGCATATCATGGTGAGCATTGAGATTGAGTGTGGTTTCACCAGTGAAGCTGGAAAAATTCCTTGGAGAATGAGGAGGTTAAAGCACCATGACAGGGCACACTTATCTATTTTTAAAAGGAGTAGAGTGTGCATGGTGTGTTGTGAATGGGGATGGGGATGCACTTGTGGTAAATCTGTTGTGTGTTTCTTGGTGAAAGATGGAGGTATTCAAAGGATATTTCGGCTATAGTACTTTGTCCAGTATGAACTCTTCTCATAAAAGGCACTTAGGACTACAAAATAAGAGTTCTTGAAATGTTGGGAGTTTCCAGGACATGTTGAATAAGCCTCAAAGGGACATACTAATTTTACACACCAAAACTTAGCAATATGAAATTGAAGCTTTCATTGCTTCTCCCACTCGGGCGTGCGAGAAATTGTTTGTCGAAAAACTTGTACTCGTGTCTTAGATCTGGAAGGATCGATTTGTTTGAGACAACAATAGAACCATCTACAAGTTATGGGAGCTTGCACGCTTGAGACAAATCTTAGGAGAAGGCCGGTTCCTCTATTTATTTCTACCACTTTTGCTACTCCTCGTGTTGATAGGAAAAACTAAGCTAACAATGCCAAGGGACCAAGGATAGAAGGATAACATGAAAGGAAACTACACTAAAAGGTGATAACACTAGAAAAGAGGGATGAACACTATTTGTTCTGAGTGAAAATGAAGGGAAATGTGTGAAAGAAGGCTAGGCACGTGTAACACAACTAAAACATATTTACTAGATCAGTTTCATGGAACACAACTAGAAAGGGGACTGCAAGGGATGTAGAATGACACAAAAGCACACAATGTAAAAGAAAATAAAGAAGAATGAATACAAAAACACTTAGGAAAGAGAATAGTCACAAAACGATGCTTCCATTACTTCCAGAAATGCATAAAACTATTACAATGGTGAAAGAGGTCGATATCCACATGCACGAGCCAGATCTAGAGGTCTCAACTGACTCGAGAATACAAAAAAATATGAAGTCCTTAGTAAAGTGTGTAAGGATCCAAAATTTCCAACATAACAAATGAGCCCAACTCTTACATTTATAGATGAATCCATGAAAGAAGAAAAGGCGGGAAAACTTGAATTTTAAACACAGATTACCAACAAGAAGCATTTAATTCTTGTAAATCCTCCCGAAAATATATCAAATGCATTCCCAAGTCTATTTTTCTGTTGGAGAAGGAAGGAGGGAAGATCATATCAAATCGGTGGTTGGAGAAATCAGATCTACTCATTAATGTCTAGAATGATGTTTTCCCATTTCTCACCTACTAAATCCACCAAGAATTTGAATTTGAATGTCTAACACTATAGCTTATGTCAATAATTGTCGATTAAGACTAGGTGTGCGTTGATCAAAGCTCTGTAGAAAAATATATGGCTGTCAGAATTTTTTTAGAGTCATATGCACATGCGAGATAGATGGCACACACGAAGTGGCTAAAAGGATGGAAAATGGTGTAAGTGTTCTTGTCATTTTTGCCACATGTCACTCATTGATTTGTTGTAAGGATTTGGTGCCTTATTGGCATGCTTGGACTAGTTTTGTGTGTCACACTCAAGTGTGTTAGAGAATGACGTAGCATAGAAAGGCTTAGAAGAGGTGAAAATATATGCATGTGGAAGAATGAGATGTGAGACAAAGGAAGAAGGAAGGCATGTGCAACACGTGTGGAGGAAATGAGGCATACTTGATGAGTGGAGAATGTATGGTCAAGGCACAACTATTACAAGGTAATGTGTGGGGTGTGTGAGAAGGGCCAGGTGACTTAGCTGATTGAAGCAAGTACAAGGTGCATGTGTATTGAATAGCTGCTTAGGAAGAAGGTGAATGTAAAGAAGATGCATGCAAGGCAAGAGGAACAAAGAGGAAAAGGAAAATGGAAAGGAGGAAGGGGAAGCACATAAGGGTGCACGAGGAGACAATGACCAAGTGAATGTACCAAGGAGACAATTGAGGTACGCGCCACTACAATGAAGATCTCGAGCGAGAATATGTATGTGAGTTGTTCAAATAATTGTTATCCAAATGAGCCCCTTACTCATTTTGTGGCTAACTCCCTTCATTCTTCCCTCTCTTGTGCCTCAGTCATAAATTTTTTTGCTTTTTAGGCACTCAAAACCTTCTAGAAATGGCACCATTGGATAGAGCTTTTTCTCATCTTTCTATAAAGGTAAAGTTTTCCTCCTAACTCCATGTATTTTTGAAGTTATGGCTCGCGAAGATTTTGTGGGAAATTTTCCCCAGGAAAAGCTCGAGCTAATAGTATGAGGCCACGTGTCCTCAGAAGGGCGGAGGTGGAGGTAAACTTGGAATTTTTACCAAGTGTTTGGCAAGGTTTCAGAAGGAATTTTTCACCCCGATGGCCCGCCAACGAATAGGATTGTGCCACGTGTCCAAGGGGAAGAAATTAGGAAAATTTCCTAAGTATCGGTGTGGAAAAATCTCTAGAAAAGGCCCGGTGAATCAAATCAGGCCACGTGTCCCAGGACCAACGAACCGCGGAGGAGACTTAAAAATTTGGCAAAGTGTTTTGGTGAGAGGAAAGGAGAAATATTGGTTTGTTGGCCGTCGACCAGGTCGAGTCAAACCACGTGTCACCGCGGCATCGGGGGTCGGGCGTGAAAATATTCTTTCCTTTTTTCCCCAAGTGTAAAAATTCAAAGGGAAAGCCACTCCCCAAGGCCCGCAGCCAATAAGGATAGACCACGTGTCCCGGGGCGTCGGAGCTTCGGCCGCGGGGAAAAGGTGGGAAAATTTCCCAAAGGTTGGAGAAAAGGAGAAAGGTTAGCCCCCAAGGCCCGTGTCGAATGGGAGCAGGCCACGTGTCCCAAGACTAGCGGAATGTGGGGAAAGTTGGGAATTTTTCCCAAAGCAAAGTTGAAGGAAATATTGAAAGGGAGAGCCCGCCCCCCAAAGCTTGAGCCAATCAAATCACGCCACGTGTCCATGTGGCGTCAAAAAACACAAGGCAAGCCCATGCGGAGAAAAATGAGCATAAAGGCCTATGCCCAATAAGATCTCGCCATGCATCGCGTCGGGGAAAATGATCTGGAGCAAGTGGAGAATTTGAAAGCAGACGCCCGCAACAAATCATATCGCGCCACGTGTACTCGGGTCATCGGCCGGATAGAGAATTTTTGGAAAATTTTCCAATGGCCAAAACGATGGAAAATGAAGCATCAAGAACCCGCGGCCAATGGAATCATGCCACGTGGCACCAGGAGTGGTGGAGCGTAGAGATTTTTGGGAAAAAATTTCCAAATGCAAAAAGTGGGAAAATTTCAAATTTTCGGCCCGTTAACCCGTTTTGGCCCTGTTTTGCCCTAAATTTTCAAACGACCATAACTTTCGATCCAGAGCTCGGTTTTTCACGTTCTTTATATCAACGGAAAGCTAGTGAAATTATCTACATGATTCTGGGCTCAATTTTGTATTTTGATGGAGTTTAGAGAGATAAATTTAGAAACGCCTTTGGCACATGGTAATCAACAGAAATGATGTTTCAACCACCATTTTTAATGAAGAATGGCTCACATTCTCTCCCAGCATGGTGAAAAATGTCAGGGAATGGACCTGTAAGGATGACCATGCTATTTTATTGCATTTTGGTTGATGGTTGAAGCTCCTCTCATTTTTTCCCGCATTTCTCTCTCCTAGGCTCATTTTTTACATTGTAAAAGCCGATTTGGCTCATTTTTGAGGGTTGGACAATTTTTATGTTTTGCAGCTCCCTATTTCACCCTAGAAAGTGATTTTATGGAATACCGGACCTTTTTTAAAGGTGCAACACATTTCTAGCCTTATGTTGATGTAATGCATGTATTTTGATATTGGAAAATGACAATGCAAGCCCTGTGAATGAGTTTTAGTCCTCTCTTGTGTTGTTTGATTTACCCATGATCTTTCATTACATTTTATCAGTTTGTGTATGATGTTTTTTTGCATTTTTGTAATCTGTGTCAATCTGCAGAAGTAAAAATGCTCACCACTCCTTTGGTGCATCACCTTATTAGCATTAGTTTTAGTTCTTTTGCATTCTCTATCTCTGTCCCCTTGGAATTTAGAGTAGGATCTTGAATTTAAAACCTCTGCAACTTGTAAGTAATACACCTGATTAGAGGAGTTGAGGAACCAGCCTCTAACCTAGAGATTATTTTCCATTTTTACAAGTCCCACACTTGGGGAAAAGATTCAATGTTGTGTAATCACACTGGATGTCCAAAATGTCAAACTAGAAATTTGATCAACATCCAGGGGTGCTGCTGATTTGCACTAACAATTTTGGCACGCCTCGGTGGGACCTTAGAGGTCTTCATCTTCATTGCAACAAATAGATGTGCATTTGTTGCAAATTTCTTGCTTAAAAGAGCCCTAATTACACATCTCGCGATTCCAAGTAAGAAGAATCAACTGGTTTTAGCGGTGCGGACACTGAAAACTCATGAGAAGAATCACCACAAGGTCAAGAGTTAGAGAAGAAGAGGTTTTATTTGAATATCTACAATTATCTCCAAGAAGAAGGCAAAGAGGGTGGAAAATTCAAAGGTCTCCATCTCCACCAAACAGAATTCTATCATCTCCTCCACTGGTAGGCCTTTCATTCAATCAACAAGGGTTCTAAGGCCAATCAGAATGGCACAACACAACCCCTATGTCAATTTCACTGGCAGCAGCCCACTTGCTCTCAATGCACAAAATCCAATCCCAGTTGCAGCATTGAAGAACATTCCATACTTTACTGGAGAGAATCAGACCACTCATGGTGATCATGTTAAGGATATTGCTAATATTTGTGCAATCCATGAGATTAATGAGATGCAAGTTACTATCAAACTGTTGGCATCTTCATTCAAAGGGAAAGCTTTGCAATGGTTCAGGAGTCTTGCCTCAGGTTCTATCCAAAATTGGAACCAGCTATGTATAGCCCTCCATGAGTAGTTTGGAGAAAAGGGAGATAACTTGTCCCTTTTAGAACAGTTGACAACCATCAAGAGAGCTCCCAATGAGTAGTTGACTGACTTCAACTTCAGGTTTCAAATGACTTGGGAGAAAATTCCAGTGGCAATAAGGCAACAACAGAGAAGGTGCTTTTCTATATTACCTTAAAGCTCTAAATTATGATATTTTTATGTTAATTCAATCCATGGGGGGCACAACTATCCCTGTTGCTTATAGCATTGCCATTAGAGCTGAAAATTGTTTGATTCAAGATGACAAGCTAGCTCCTAGGCCTCCAATGCCATTGTATCCAAGTTTAGAGAGCCCAAGTACTAGTCAAGTGCCTATTTTAGCTCCTATTCCCACTCCTAGAAATCAGAATTCAAGTGAAGCTTCTACTTCATCTTCTAGTGCCTCAAATGAACTTCAAGAAGTCATGAAGCAATTGCAAAATTTAGGCAATGAGCTGGTTACACTCAAGAGGCAGCAAGCCTAAGGTTTTAGACCTTCTTTCCAGCCTCAAGCTCAGCCTAACAGCAGCCATACTAGCCTCAAAGACCACCCAATCTAGTTGCAAATCAAAATCAAGCAAGACCTCCTGCCAACAAACCATTTCAGCCCTATAATCCCAATGCTACATCTACCTCTAAAGCAATAGTACCAGTGCAAAACAACATAGCTCAAGAGTATGATTGGTGTTTCCCATGCAATGAACCTCACAACCAATCTATGTGTTTCAACGGTGCCTTAAATCAAGAATTAATGGTGACAACTACTAGTGTGGAGGGTGAAGGGAGTCAAGGAAATAACAAACAACAAGAAACATTCTAGTAACAATCAGCTCCAAATGATACCACACTTGTAAACTGGCAGACAGAAGATTTTTGTGGCATGAATCAAACAATCTCCCAAAGTGTTGCAGCCAACACAAGGTCAAAAAGAAGAAATTTTGGTGAAGAACAACCATTGGATCCAAGTAATCCACAACCGTCTACCACTCCACAAATTATTGGCAAACAAAATGCGAGTTCCAAACATGTAAGGACCGCCTAAAAACGGATCCTAGGCCAACTCAGATGCCAGTTGTTGCTGCCCATGTGCAAGGAATGAATGTGTAGGCCAAGGGACATCGAGAGATGCTTCATCTCCATTCAACATCATTGATCAGATGAAGAAGACAAATGTAAACATATCAATGTGGGAATCACTATCCATCCTAGGCCAAAGAGATTTGCTACAAGCTGCCATGAAGGACTGGTCAACTTCAAATCAGCAGGTCCAAATGCAAGAGAAGGTACTCACAAATGCTACCCAGCCTGAGGGGAATCATGGAGGATAGCAAGGTAAAATGTTGAAGCCCCCTCCATTCTATGTTTCATTGATCATTAGAAACCATTTAGTACACAACTGCATGATTGATTCTGGAGCAAGTAGTTCAGTAATACCCAAGCAAATAGCTAATCAGTTGGGGATTCAATATGAATTCATATCCAAAGGGGTAGTACAGTTGGATGGGACAGTAATAATGACAGTAGGAGTGATTAAAAATTTGAGTCTCACTTTGCACGCATGCCCCAACGTTGTTATTTTGCAAGATGTCTCAATAATAGATCTTCCACCACTCTTTGCCCTATGTTTGTCAAGGGATTTCATAGCCAAGATTGGAGGTTATTTATCTACTGATTGGTCACACATGTTATTCAGAACAAGATATGGAACTAAAGCCACAATCAGATCTGAGCCTATTGCAAACTTTCACATTGAGCCTCACACTCCAAGCCAAATCAATACCAATTGTTCAACGTTTGATCAAGAAGATTATCCAAGCACTGATGAAGCTGACACCAAGGTTAGAAGTATCCTAGATTTGACTCTTGAAGAATGGGAAAGCAAGGTGCATGCTTTTGATCCTTATCAAGAAATAGAAGAATATGAGTTAGGAGTCTATTGCATGCATGAAGAAAATCAGCCTATTCCTAGCATCACCAAGCCAAACCACAAGGATGACAATGAGGTATGGCAGTTGTTTTTGATGGATCAAGGAGTAGACAAGGTGTAGGAGGGGGAGCTATGCTTGTTTTACCTCAAGGAGTTAGGTATTATTCAGCTTTTAGATTTCAGTTTGCATGTTCTAATAACACTATTGAATATGAAGCTTTGATACAAGGATTACATTGGTCAATCAAAAGAAGGATAAAGAACTTGCAAGTCTTCATGTGACGTGTGAGTTGATTGTCAACCAAGTTAAGGGGCAACATGCTACCAAGAATGATCTGCTCAAGTGCTACCAAAATAGGTGTGGGACCTCATTGAATATTTTGAGGGCTTTGGCATCAAATCCATTCCTAGAAAAGAGAACCAAGCTGTCGACGAGGCTTGCAGGCGATTGGAGCAGCCTTTGATGTTGTTGAAAGCATCCAAAAAGATAATGTACAGCCAAACATCCATGTGATTGTAACACCTCGAAAGTGCTGGACAACAATGTAAGTTGGCAAGTTTTTGAAAATGATCAACAAATCATCCATTTCTTACAAGAAAAGGCTAAGTTCTCAACTAAAAATCAAGAAAAGTTAGAACAACGATATGGTGATCAAGTGGTACAGTGAGAACCAACAAGCTACCAAAGGGACTTATCACTTTGGAGTCCATTTTTAATCCTAATGATCAGTTTAGGAAGGAGAAAGCAAACATCCAAGTCAAGGGAGAAGATTCAGTGTCCATCTTGGTGGAAGAAGGCAAATCACTCCAAATTGGTAAGATGACAACTGAACAAGAAAGGTATGAGTTCATACAAATGACTTTGTCAAGAATTCCCGATGTGTTTGCTTGGAGCTATGAAGATTTGAAAGGTTTCAATCCCGAGTTAGCTCAACACACCATTGAATTAGATCCAAGTACTAAACCCGTCAGGCAAAAACAAAGGTCAGTCAATCCACACATGGAGCCTCTCATGAGAAAATAATTGAATAAGTTGATAGAGTCAAGTATCATATTCCCTATCAAGCATTCTAGTTGGGTAGCCAACTTGGTTCTGATTAGGAAGAAGAGCGAGAAATTAGATTGTGTGTTGACTTCAAAGATTTGAATAGAGCATCTCTCAAGGATCATTATCCACTTCCTTCTATGGAGCAGATTTTACAAGTTGTTGCTTTGCTCACGAGAGGTTTTCATTACTTGATGGCTATTCAGGTACAATCAGATTATGGTGAAAGAATAAGATCAGTTCAAGACAACCTTTACAACCAAATGGGGAGCTTATGCATACAGGAAAATTCCATTTGGGTTGTCCAACGCTGGAGCTACTTTCCAAAGGGAAATGGACATGGCATTCAAGGATTTGATTAACAACGTGGTGTTGATATATCTTGATGATATCACTGTTTTTTCAAAAAATGCAGCAGACCATCTCTTTCATTTGAGACAAGTGTTCCAAAGGTGTAGAAGATTTGGGGTATCCTTGAATCCTAAAAAGTGTATTTTTCTAGCCCATGAAGGAAAGCTCCTTGGCCACATTGTCTCCAAAGAAGGATTAGCAATTAATCCGAAAGAGTTGAAGCCATAAAGAGCACTACCATTGCCAAGCCACAAGAAGGCCCTTCAAAGTTTCTTGGGAAGAATAAAATTTGTTCGAGGTTTGACCCAAATTTTGCAACCCTAGTAAAGCCTATCACCAAGATGTTAAAGAAAAGCATAGCTTTCAAATGGATAGCAGAAGGCAAGGAAAGTGTTGGAGCAATCAAAGAAGCCATCTCTCAAGCCCCAACTCTCATTAACTTGATTTCTCCAAGGATTTCATCCTCTATGCATTTGGGGGTGATGATACTATTTCTAATTTTGAGTACAATGAGAACAAAGACAATGATGAGCAGCCAATTGCTTTCTTCACCCAAAGCTTGGAGGAATATGAGGTGAGGTATTCTTTCATTGAGAATCATGTTCTTGTAGTAATCAGGAGCTTGAAAAATTCAAGCATCTAGTTTCAAACAATAAGGTTCAATTGTTGGTTTCTCATGTGGGAGTTAAGGAATTCCTCCTCAACAAAGACCTGAATGAAAAGAGAGCGAGGTTGGATTAATCATGTCATGGAGTATGACATTGAGATCAAAGTCACCAAGTTGGTTAGAGGAAAAGGATTGTGTGAGCAGATGGTCTCGAATAAACACAAGGAAGCATGCAATGAGAAGGAGGTTGTTTTGGTGTTCAAGACAACCATGAGCAAGGAAGCACTCAAGAGGAAAATGATGGTGCCATCACTCCTTGCTGGACCGAAGACATGATGCACTTCCTAAACACGAGTCTATGCCCTCCAGAGATGAACAAGACCAAAAGGAGACACTTGATTGCAGCTATCCCATATGCCCTTGTTGATGGTGTTTTGTTCAAAAGGATGTGAATGGAGTCTTTCTTTGAGATGCGTTGGTACAAATTAGATTCACAGAGTGTTGAAGAGCTGGTGGATCATCGGTGGTCATTTTGAAAAGATCATGAGGGTCAAGCTATTATGCCCAATATTTTCAGTGATTGTTATGCGTGGATCAAGAGGTGCAAGAATTTTACATTCTTCACGGGTAAGAGAGAGGCTAGCTGCCCTTCCATTGCATCCAATTTCGATTTACCAGCCATTCATGCAATGGGGTTTGGACTTCATTGGAGTCATTAATCTAAATTCAAGCCAAGGGCACAAATGGATTCTAACAAAGAATAGCATTACTTCACCAAGTGGATGAAGCAATAGCACTCAAGGAAGAAAATGAATCTAGCATCCTAGACTTCTATGAGGGAATAGCAACAAGATTTGGCATACCTGCTACAATAATATCGAGATAATGCATTGGCATTCATTGGGTCCAAGGTAACCAGAATGGGCTGTCGAGAATGGGATCTACCTAAGCACTTCATCAAATTATTACCCTCGGGTAATGGCAAGCTGAATCTACAACCAAGAACTTATTAAGGATCATTAGGAGGACTCTTGATGAAAATCGAGGTCTTGGCATACTAAGTTGAAGTCAGGCTTATGGGCTAATAGGATAACTCCCAAGAGATCTACGAGGTAACTCTCCATTCAAGCTTGTTTATGGAAGAGAGGCAATTTTTCCCATGTCACTTGAGTTGCCAACATTGGAACTCATGAAACAGATTAGAGTTGTTGTTTGAGCCCATAAGGTTAGATATGTAGAATTGATGGAGCTCCAAGAAATTAGAAATCGGGTGTCCCAAGAATGGATAAGGATCAAGCTTTGATCAAGAAGACCTTTGATAGGAAGGCCAAGGATAGATCTTTCCAAGTTGGAGATCTAGTGTTAAAATGGGATGCGACAGAGAGAAAAAACAAGGGAGGCATTCAAAATTTTATGCCATTTGGAGTGGCCCATATATGGTCACAAAGTGTAAGGACAGCAATGCCTTCCAATTGTCTTCATTGAATGGTGAAGAGTTGTAGATTCCAGTCAATGGAATCCATCGAAGCATTGCTACTGAAAGAAACTCTCCACCTTGTGCATATTAGCTTAGATTTTAATTCCTCCAAGTGCTTATGCACATTGTTTTGTTGTAGATTAGTTTTGCTTTCCCTAAGTGCTTTGGCACAAGCTTGCTGTTCCAGGAAATGTGTTTTGTAGGCCTTGCTCCAATTAGATGGTGTTCTACCCTCCATCTTCCTCCTTGCAGTGCTCTAATCAGTTGGGGTACCAAGTAGAGAATTTAATGACTCCATGCCCAATGGATTGTTTCAGGAAATTGGTAACCTCATCCAGCAGGAAGATGACCCCTCTGAGTCGCCAAAATTGTTATCCAAATGATCCCCTTACTCATTTTGTGGCTAACTCCCTTCATTCTTCCTTCTCTTGTGCCTCGGTCATAATTTTTTTTTCTTTTTAGGCACTCAAAACCTTCTAAAATGGCACATTAGATAGAGCTTTTCTTAGCTTTCCAGAAAGGTAAAGTTTTCCTCCTAACTCCATGTATTTTTGAAGTTATGGCTTGACGAGATTTTGTAGGAAATTTTCCCCTGAAAAGCCCAAGCCAATAGTATGAGGCCATGTGTCCTCGGAAGGGCGGAGGCGGAGGTAAACTTGGAATTTTTACCAAGTGTTTGGCAAGGTTTCAGAAGGAATTTTTCTCCCGACGGCCCGCCAAGAGATAGATAGATCGTGCCACGTGTCCAAGGGGAAGAAATTAGGAAAATTTCCTAAGTATCGGTGCCGTGGAAAAATCTCTAGAAAAATCCTGGTGAATCAATCGAGGCCACATGTCCCAGGACCAGCGGACTACGGAGGGAGACTTAAAAATTTGGCGAAGTGTTTTAGTGAGAGGAAAGGAGAAATATTGGCCCATCGGCCCACCCGCCAACCAATCGAGTCAAATCACGTGTCACCGTAGCATCGGGGTCGGGCGTGAAAAAGATTCTTTCCTTTTTTCTCCCAAGTGTACAAAATTCAAAGGGAAAGCCACTCCCCAAGGCCCGCAACCAATAAGGAGAGACCACGTGTCCCGGGGGTGTCAGAGCATCGAGCTGCCAGGGAAAAGGTGGGAAAATTTCCCAAAGGTTGGAGAAAAGGAGAAAGGTTAGCCCCAAGGCCCACGTCGAATGGGAGTGGGCCACGTGTCCCAAGACCAACGGAACATGGGGAAAGTTGGGAATTTTTCCCAAAGCAAAGTCAAGGAAATATTGAAAGGGAGAGCCCACCCCCAAATCCCGAGCCAATCAAATCATCCCACGTGTCCATGTGCGGCAAAAAACACAAGGCAAGCCCATGGAGAAAAATGAGCATAAAGGCCCATCCCAATAGGATCTCACCATGCATCCCGTCAGGGAAAATGGTCTACAAGAGGTAGAGAATTTGAAAGCAGAGGCCCGCAACGAATCATATCACGCCACATGTACTCGAGGTTATCGGCCGGCGAGAATTTTGTAAAATTTTCTAATGGCCAAAACGATGAAAAATGAAGCATCAAGAACCCATGGCCAATGGAATCATGCCACGTGGCACCAAGAGTGGTGGAGCATGGAGATTTTTGGGAAAATTTTCCCAAATGCAAAAAGTGGGAAATTTTCAAATTTTCAGCCCGCTAACCCGTTTTGGCCCTGTTTTGCCCTAAATTTTCAAACGACCATAACTTTCGATCCAAAGCTTGGTTTTCATGTTTTTATATTAACAAAAAGTGGTAAAATTCTCTACATGATTCCAGGATCAATTTTGTATTTTTATGGAGTTTAAAGAGAGAAAATTGAAAAACGCCTTTCTGCAACGTGGTAATCAACGAAATGTCGTTTCAACCATCATTTTTAATGAAGAATGGCTCGCATTCTCTCCCAAATGGTGAAAAATGTCGGGAATTGACTGTAAGGATTCCCATGCTATTTTATTGCATTTTAGTTGGTGGTTGAAGCTCCTCTCACGTTTTCCCATGTTTCTCTCTCACAGGTTCCTTTTTGTATTGTAAAAGCTAGATTTGGCTCATTTTGAGGGGTTAGACAATTTTTATGTTTTGCGAGGCTCCCTCTTTCACCCTAGAAAGTGATTTTGTGGAATACTGACCTTTTTTAAAGGCTGCAACACATTTCCACCTTACTGTTGATGTAATGCATGTATTTTGATATTGGAAAATGACAATGCAAGCCACAGTGAATGAGTTTCATCCTCTCTTGTGTTGTTTGATTTACCCATGATCTTTCATTACATTTTATCAATTTTAATATGATGTTTTGTTGCATTTACGTAATATATGTCAATATGCGAAGTAAAAATGCTCACCACTCCTTTGATGCATCACCTTATTAGCATTAGTTTTAGTTCTTTTGCATTCTCTATCTCTGTCCCCTTGGAATTTAGAGTAGGATCTTGAATTTAAAACCTCTGAACTTGTAAGTAATACACACCGATCGAGAGGAGTTGAGGAATCGGCCTCTAACCTAGAGTTTCTTTTCCATTTTTACAATTCCCACACTTGGGGAAAAGATTCAATGTTGTGCAATCACATTGGATGTCCAAAATGTCAAACTAGAAATCGATCAACATCTAGGGTGCTTTGCTGATTTGCACTAACAATAACTAGGAGATTTATTTGGATAACGAGGTTCCACTTCTAGTTTACGATTAAGGGAGGCCAAAAGATAGGCTCCGACCCATACTAATGTGTATGGTCTAATACGATTGGGGAAAACTTTTCACATTGGCTCCTCTCAGAGTAGGATAAGGTCACCAAATTTAACGTCATGATAAGATAAGATCGGAGATTGCAAAATATGGGATTTGATGAGATAGATGAGAGGAGATAAAAGCTATGTGCTACCTCTTGAGGAAGCAAAGAAAATATATGTCCCCGATAAGATGACGATGGGATATATAAGATGAGAGGAGATGGAAACCATTCGTTGCCTTTCAAAAGTAATGAAGCAATAAAAAAACTGCATCCCTAACAAGATGAAAAGATTATACCTAAAAAGAGGGACAAATATGACCACAACGATGGATTTGGATGAGATTAAATGGTCCCCTAAGAGAGGGAAAATTATGGCCACAAAGGTGGACTTAGGATGAGATGATAAATTAGATGGGATAAATACAAAGGAAAATATGTGCTAACTTTTATAAGTGAGGAAATGAGAAAAATATGTGTCCTTGATGAGATGAAGATGGCCATAAAAGGAGAGATTTAGATGAAAAATATGTTTGCTTAAAAGAGGCACAAATATGGCCACAGAGAGGACTTTGATGAAACCGATGGTACCAAAAAAGAGGCACAAATAAGGCCACAAAGGTGGACTTGAATGAAAAAGATGGAAATATGGTACCCCAAAGGAGGCATAAATATGGCTACAAAGGTGGACTTAGGATGAGGATATGGTGCCCCAAGAGAGGCACAAATATGGCCACAATGGTGGACTATGAGATAAAAAGGTGCCCTAAAAGAGGCACAAATATGGCCATAAAAGTGGACTTGAATGAAAAATTTGGAAATATGGTACCCCAAAGAAGGCACAAATATGGCCAAAAGGTGGAATTTGATGTAAAACATGGGAAAATGGTGCCCCAAAAGAGGTAAAAATATGGCCACAAATGTGAACTTTGATGCAAAAAGGTGCCCCAAAAGAGGCACAAACATGGCCATAAAGGTGGACTTGGGATTAGATAAGATGGTAGATAGATTAATTGGCTATAGTAAGTTGGATAAGATCGGATGAGATGGGTTTGATAGGATTTGGATGAGGTAAATAGGACAATGTCAAGGAGGTATTATTAAATTGAATTACTGCTAGCAAAAGAGATTACGTTGGTCATCTAAGATGTAGATCAACTAGTAGATGTCGAAGGAGATCGGATGTGATTGATGATAATTTTAAATTTGGATTCGGTAAATGGTCGGGAATCACATGGATGATTGATAAGGAAAACATTATTGATGAACAAGGGATGAACCTCCTTAGAAGGAATGATATATAGAGGAGAGATGATAAAGGATGATGTGGATGAGGGAAAATACTAAGATATCTCAACGGATGAGGATGTAAAAATAGGAATGGGATTGGTGTTGGTGAATTGAGATAACATATTCTCTTTGATGAGAGATTCATCATCCTCAATAAGATCATGGATGATGGTTTGGAGAGCCTTACAATGCTCGGTGTCATGACCGAGGTGCGGGGGTAAGTGCAAATGCAATTGGGATCAAACCACGATGGATTCTTACTATTTGGGTTAAAGGACTTGATAGGTGGAAGCATGATGGCAAATGTTTAGATTAAACGTAGAAGGATCTCTGTGTAAGATTTGATAGAAGTAATAGGAATAATATATCTATTGTGGATTTTGGTAGGATATTTTGACTTGGATTTAGGGGAAGGAGTGGATGTAGATTGGATGGGTAAATTATATGTCTTAAAAGATGAATCAAATTTGGGAAGAGGATTAGGTTCTTTGGATTTGGATTGAATGTTGGGATATGTTTTAGATGAAGGTACTTGACCCTAACATAGATGGGGGTACTCCTAGGATGGATGTTGTAACATTGAATTGCTGAGAAGAGGGAAGAACTAACTTCTTACGAGGATGCATAAGAGACCTTTGGGGATGTTTACAAAATTCTTATATTTTTATCGGAAGTAAAAATTGTTTGATAATGTCTAAAGAAGATGTGGAAGTGTATGATTGTGAGGATAAGATGAGAGAATCATTTAAAGCCAAGGCAAGTTGGAATGCTTTCACAAAATTTTCAAATGATGAAAAATGTGTACGAGGAAAAGATGAATGCGATGTAGTTATGATAGTTGATGTGATTGGTCTTTGTAATAACGCTGAAAAAAATAAGCGGATCGATTATATGGATGGTATAATAGGAAAGGGTGGAATGGACATGGATGAAGTAATAGGTATGATCAATTCGATGAAGTGGATGTGATAAGGGATGAAGTAGATGAAGGTGTAAGATCAAAGTTTGATGTAAATGTGGATATAAAAATAGGTGTTTGTATGATATGATTGATAAATTCTATATGAGATATAGATTTTGAGGTTTCAAATTAGTTAATGTGGACATAGTTGGTTTGGTAGAGGATGCATGAATGCCCTTTTTCTTGTCTTAGGTGGGGAGTTTGTGTCATAAATTTTTCGAGGGTGTGTTTGATATGTTTGCAAATTGAGGAGATGTGATTGATGTGGATGCGGGTATAGGTTTGGAAATGGTATATGTTGGAATATTAAGTGTATAATATTGGGATATAATAGGTGATATGGCCATGGGTAAGGATGTAATTATATGTGACGAAGATGTCAAGGTATATGTGAGTGAATTTTTGATGTGGTAGATATAGGGGTAGTTGGGATTGATGGAGGGATGGGTAAAATTGTGATAGGTGTGTTTTATGTAAATGTGGATAAGGGGTTAGGTGTGATAGATTGAGTTATAATATATGTGGATGAAGTGGTATGTATAGTCAAAGTCGATGTGGACGTGGTAAAGGTAGGAATATATGTAGATGTGGTGGTGGATTTTGAAAAACTTCGTAGGCATAATGCCTTAGGTATGAATAAATGATGAGGGAGGTAAGGATGAAGGAATTTGATGTATAATATTGATTGCATAAGGATTGGATGTGTAAGATGTGGAAGGTGGAAATTGATTTTTGGTAGTGGATTAGGAAAGGGTTGTCTAAAGATGTCAAGGGGTTGGCTGTGAGATGAGGCATGATTTTCTATTTAGAGATCCCCCTGATTTATAAGTTGTTGAACATGATCTTTAAAAGAACAACAATTTTCAATGTCGTGACCTATGACTTGATGATATTTACAATAATGACCCTCATGATACCAAGTGGGTTTGGGGTGTGAGTTGTCAATAGGTTAGATGGGAGGAAGTGTGATGAGATTAAATGCCATCAACTTGTTGAAGATTGAACTATAAGATTCCCCCAAGGGGGTATAATTAGAAGATGGTTTATAAGTTTTGTGTGAAGGTTTCGTGTAAGAGGTAGATGGTTGTGGTTGCACAACATGAGAAGTGGATGGATAAGGATGTAAAGGAGATTAGGTGTATGTCAAAATTTAAGGGAATGTTTGATAAAAGGGAATATAATTAAGGGGTGGAGATTGAATAGGAATGTGATGGGATGGGATAGGTTGTGATAATGATTGTTGTTGAGAGATAGGAATGTGATGTGATTGTTGAGGTTGAATAGACTGTTGTGAGATAGGGATATTTGATTGTTGAGTATTAGGAGATTGAGATGGTTGGATAGGTATTTTAGTGATAATATCGGATGAATTAGGGATACTATTGGTTTGAGGTAATGGAGCAGGATCCACCAATGAAGTAGATTGATAAGATTGGGAGATTGTGGGAGATCTGTAAAATATGAAGTCATACACAGGGCTAGAAGGACACCCAATATTTTCTAAATGAGTAGGAGATGGTGGTGTGGTCGATCGAGGGGAAATAGACTTAGGGGAGATAGAAGAGTTAGTTTGAAAAGGGGATCTATTTGGATGACGTGGTATTTACAAGGTTGAGAGATACAATTTGGAATCTCAAGATCATTGGAGGAAACATCATTGGGTATATTATAGTGTTGCATTGTTTGAGAAGAGGCATTAATAGGCATAAAATGGGAAAAGATTTGTTTATGATTTTTTTAACAAACAAATCAAGCAACGAATTTTTAATTAACATGATTAATAAGAAGATATGAGAAAAAAAGGGAAGATGGATGATGAAGATACCTAATAAATGGCTATCTAAGGATAGTTTCAGGTAGTTATGGCTAGGGAGTCATAGATATACCCAAAGGTACATGAGGTCAGTCTATGCGGGATTTATAACGTGGCCGTAACACCACGGCGGCTTCCTATTGAGTGATCAAATCCCAATCATTCCACCTAGTAGGAAGATGTCTAGATGTGTAAATTGATGTGTAGTTTTCTTTTGTGTGCGATAGAATGTGACATGCGACCAATTAACCCCTATTTAAGCTATGTTTTCAAGAAAGGATGCAAAGGGTTATTTTAAAGCCAAATACAAATGTGAAATTTTGATGAGAATGCACAAGGAAGGAAAATCTGATGCAAAAAGAGAAAATAAGACAAAAATGAGAATACCTAGAGAACACTTTTCCTTTTTATTTGATCTTTAAGAAGATGCAAGCAAAGAGCGATCCAATAAATCAAGTGCAACACTAACGAGCAAAAAGTGAAACTTTTACCCATGGTGTTAGTAAAAGACAAAAGATATCGAGAGATCTTATTGTGGATATCTTGGTTTGAATATTTCACGGGTAAATGATGCGAGATGTGAATTTTTAAAAGAAAAAATAATTAAAGCATACAAGACTGCAAAAATAAAAAAATGTAAGAGAGATAATTACAATAACACAAAAATAGATCGAACTCAATATGATCAAATAGAGTAATGCAAGAGATGTACTTATAGGGGGTGAATGTATAACCTTCTCCTAGAATCATGGAAATCTCCACCTAAAATATTGGTAACCAATAACTATAATGGTGTAGTCATGTGGTGACTAACACCTAAAATAGTGTAGTAAAGTGGTAACCAACACCTAGAATAGTGTAGTCAAGTGTACACCTAATCAAGCATATCCCATAAGTGTAGGGAAACTCTAAGTGATGTGGAATATCTCGTGTAGGATAATACAAATAAAGTAAGGAAAATTAATCCTACACTAACACCCCCCATAAGCACATCTTAGGTGAGTAGTGAAAAATGAAAGTGGGTCTCGATAACAAGGCCGATGAGGTACCTATTGGTGGTCAAACTTGCACCCATGTCTTAGATCTGGAAGAACCAAGTCATTTGAGACAACAATGGAACCATCTCCAAGTTGTGGGACCTTGCATGCTTGAGATGGATCTCCGAAGAAGGTTGGTTCCTCTATCTATTTCTACTGCTATTGCTACTCCTAATGCTGAAAGGAAAACTAAGCTAACAATGCCAAGGGACCAAGGATAGAAGGATAACAAAAAGGAAAATTAATATAAGGAAGGTGATAGCACCAGAAAAAGAGGGATGAACACTATTTGTTCTGAGTGAAAATGAAAGGAAAAGGCATGAAAGAAGGCTAGGCATGTGTAACACAACTAAAATGCATTTACCAGATCAGTTTCATGGAACACAACTAAAAATGGAGTTTAAAGGGATGTAGAGTGACACAACAAGCAAATAAAGTAAAATAAAGGCAAGAATAAAAATTAAAAACAAGCTTAGGATAGACAATAGTCACAAAATGATGCTTCCATTACTTATAAATGTACAAAATTATTATGATGGCGAAAGAGGTGATATCCACATGCACAAGCTAGATATAGAGGTATGCGACTCGGAATACAGAATACGAAATATGAAATTCTTAGAAAAATGCGTAAGGATCCAAAGTGTCCAACAATATAATGATCCCAATTCTTACATTTATAGATGAATCCATGGAGGAAGAAGAGAATAAGGAGGGAAAACCCAATTTTGAAATACAACCACCAAAGAGAAGCATCCAATGCCTAAAAATATGTCAAATACATTTCCCAAGTCTGGTTGGCATGTTGGAGAAGGAAATAGGGTGTGCTAGATCAAATTAGCTGTTTGGAGTAATCAAATCTACTCATTAAGGCCGAAACACATTTTCCCATTTTTCACGTACTAAATATACCAAGAATTTGAATTTGAATATTTAGCACTATAGCCTACATTAAAAAATAGTAATTGAGACTAGGTGTGTGCCAATAAGATCTCTCAAAAAAATTTATGGTTGTCAAAATATTATTAGGGCCGCATGGGTGCACAAGACATGAGGCATGCATTGATTGACTAAAAATATGGCCAACTATGCAAAAGTGTTTTGTCATTTATGCCAAGTGTCATTCATTGGTTTCTCTGCAGGAATCAATGCCACGTTGGCATGCTTTGACCGATTGCATGTGGCACACTCAAGCATGTCAAAGAATGATGTGGCATAGAATGGCATAGAGGAGTATGTAAAAGTATGTGCATGGAAGAATGAGGTGCATGAGAAAGATAGAAGGAAGGAACACGAATCGCAACATGCACGGAGGAAATAGGGAAACCTCGTTAGTGGGAAACGTATGGTTGAGGTGTAACTATTATAAAGTAATTTGTGGGAGTGCACAAGAGGGTAAATGACTTAGTTGATTTAAATAAGTGCAAGGCACTCGCGCAAGATGAATAGCTGCTAGGAAGAAGGTGAATGTGCAAAAGATGCATGTAAGGTAAGAGTGGAACACAGAGGAAAAGGAAAATGGATAGGGGAGAAGGGGAAGCGAGGTTAGGACATGTGAGGAAACAATGACAAAGTGAATATGCCAAGGAGATAACTGAGGTGCGCGTCACTTGTAATGAAGATCTCTGAGCCATAATATGCATGTAAGTTGTCAAAATAACTAGAAGAGTTATTTGGATAACAAGATACCCACGTCAATGCAATCTTTGATAAGATAGAGTAAAAGGAGAAAACCCAATGGGAAAAACTCCCCCAAAAGAGAGATAAAGAAGAGAAGGTAGGACTATAAAGCCCCACTTGAAGCTACAACTTCATGTAGCCATCTAGTATCCTACAAAGCAACCTCTTGGAGTGACTATGGCTCAGAAATAGATGCAATGAAGAGTGGATCACCATGGAAAAGTGAAGGTAGCCGCAAAGTGTTTGATGGATCTCCAACCAAGGTGTTGTTCCTATCTAAGGAACTATGATCCTCATACATGGTAGAAGTGCCAACTGCTCCATGATGGAATGATATATTTGATGTAGAAGCAAAGAAAGAATGTGGAGCGTACGTTAATTAAGTAGAAGACTGCTTGATGTCTGATGAGTCCTAAATCAAGATGCTTGCTCCCTAAAAATTCTAAGGTAGAATAGAAGTAGGTGGATCAAGAAATAACTCCTCTAATAATGGAAGGTGACTCATACCCTCCTCCTTTTTCTAAAACTATATTTTTAGTGAAAAAATTGCATTTCAAGTTTAGGAAAATTCATTTAAATAGGGATTATTTATGGGAAATAATTATTATAAAAATTTGATTGGTAGCTCGATATCGAGTGCCATTTTTGTAAAATTTAAATATTTTTATTTCCCAAAGCATTGGACCTATTTATTTTGTAAAACACACTAAGTTATAAAGTGCCAAATTGTGGGGGCTTCTTGATAAAGTTTTTGGGGGTGTACAAAGTGTGATTCCTCTCTTGTTTGGAACTTCTTTCTTTCTACACATTTCTTTGGTTTTACGTAACAACTACCACAACTTCTCTTTCTATAGTCATGGATATAAGTACAATTAACCCACTTACACCTTTTAACTACCATGAATGGAAATAAAAAATGATCTGATACCATATTGGAGAAGCACTGGATCTACTTGGTTCGAATATTGCATAGGTGAATGATGTGAGAAGTGAATTGTTCTAAGACAAAACAATGAAAACATGCAAGACTACAAAAATATGAAAAATGTAAGAGAGATAATTGCAATAACATAGAAATAGCTCCAAATCAATATGATCAAATAAAATAATGTAAGAGATGTACATATAGGAGGTGAATGTGTAACCTCCTCCTAGAATCATGACAATCTCCACCTAGAATAGTGGTAACCAACAACTAGAATGGTGTAGTCAAGTGGTGACTAACACCTAGAATAGTGTAGTCAAGTGGTAACCAACACCTAAAATAGTGTATTCAAGTGTACACCTAAGAAAGCATATCCCATAAGTGTAGGGAAACTCCAAGTGATGTGGAATATTTTGAGTAGGATAATACAAATAAAGTGATGAAAATAAATTCAACACTAATAGAAGAAACACATAAAATAACAAGAAATACAAGGAATCACCTAAAGGGTGGTCCCATCGGGCGTGCCAAGAATGTTGATCTAATTTTTTTGTTCCTTTTCAAGTTAGTGAACTAGTTCTAAAGAAAATTAAATAACCTCAAAATGGAGGGTTTAAGGTACCTCAAATGCGTGATGGATATAGGTGCAAAGTAGATGATGGATTGTTGCTACTACTGAGTTGATGACCAGTAAAGTAAGGACACTAGAAGAATAAGGTATTAGATGATAGATGGGGGTTTCCCGAGATGAATTCTTGTCTAAGAAGTGTTAACTTACTTGGTAGATTTTAATCCCCTGTTTGATAAGATATGATAAAAACAATGATAATAAACATGATATTATGCGAGAATCCGAGCCACACGAAACCGAAAAATGCAAAAATGTAAGGAACATACAAATATGATCTAAATTGACATAAAATAAGTTATCTGGAAGGGTTGACACGCCCAGGGTTGACGCGCCTGGGGTTGCGAGAGGTTCAGTTGATAGCAACATGAGGTAGATGGGTGGAAAAACAATCTGTAAAATGTAGCTATCGATATTCTAAATGCAAACCAGAAAGAATAGAGGCATGCGAGATAGTGAAATATCCTTGAAGAGAATATTTGAGGAAGAGAGACCAAGGGATGGCGAGAAAATAAAGGTTTGGATAGATTGGGTGTAAAACAAGACTCGGTGATGATGACCAAGGCGGAGCAATGACGACTAGGAAGCATACATAATAGATTTAAAGTGACAGAAAACCAAATAAAAAAGTTGAGAAGCTGGAAACATAATGAGGTAGGAAAGGGTCTAGAAATAGTAAAAGATGATGATACTGAGTTGGGTCGATGGTAACCTAGGTAGAGTGATGGAAACTGGGCAATGTAAGACAAGGCTAAGGATGGATAAGCTGGATGGACAACCTGTAAGTACAAGGGATGAACAAGATGACTAAAATGAAGTCTATGGAGATGATCTGGTCCTATAAAATGTTAGATGCAAACAAGAAAATGATAATATGATAATAACTAGAATAAAAATCACAAAATGATGATAATCTTATAAAGGATGTATAAGAGTGATGCAAACAAGTTGAAAGAAGATCCAAGAGGTTTGTAACTATTGCAGGGATGCTCAGGCACGAGAAAAGGTTCACAAGTCGTAAGAAAGCTTAGATATTTACATGCATGCCTCGGGAAGAGGGGGGTGAGAGTAATTTAATAGGGTCAATGATGACCCGACTAGGTTCTTATTGACCGAGGTAACCTTTCCTAAGAATGGTAAAATCACTTATTTACTCGAGATATGGGGCTTTAGGGATTGAGATAAATGTTTTAAAGCATGTAGGTGGGTAAGGGTTGTTTAGGGAAGTGTCATGGGTAGATAGGAGATAAATATGGGTAGGATAAAATCTAGAAAAAGTGTAGGGATGTGGATTTAGGTGGTTAGGGATAAAATCATCCCAAAGAAATCTAATTAGAGGTAATTATCTAATTAGGAGAGATGAAAGCTAATTAGGGGTAATTAGTTAATTTAGGTTAATTAACAAGAATTAATTAATGATTAAAGGTGATGGGATAATAGATGGTCATTTAAATAAATTAAATTAAATGGATCTACCTAAGACCATGGTGAAAGATGCACACGCGAGCAATCGAGAGTAGTGATACGAAATTTTGGTGTCTACAATAACATTGAACTATCAAGGGTGGAAATATAGCCTAAATTAAGTTTTGAATTTATTTAGAATTCAAATTAATGAAATATTTATTTATAAAGATTGGTGATATGAAACAAAATAAGGTTTTTGAGAACGTCTACAGTAATAAATAAAAACCCCTTAAGGGTTTTGAAAAAAATTATATTTCATTTGGTAAGTCCCCTTTATTAAAAATAAAGAAATTGTAATTTTGAAAAATTTGTGAGGTGATAAAATATAAAAAGAGGTTTTGTTAATATTGATGAAAGGAAACAAACCCCATGGTTTTGAAAATAGAATCCTTGTGCTTGATATATGATTTAAATAATAAGATGACTAACAAAGGGCCCTAAATAGAGGCCATAAGAGGAAAACTCATCCTGAAACCTTATTGCAAAGGTTGAAAATAATAATTTGTTCATGAAATATAACATCATTAGAATGTAGATATGAATAACCAAACCTTAGAGGATAAATATGAAACACTAAGGGTGAGGCATGAAGTCATCAAATGTGTTTAATTTTATATAAATTGATTCACCAAAATGTAATATAAAAATTATGATTAATCAAATTTATGATTATTATGTATGTAAACATGATCTAAAATGATAAATAAAGTAAATACAATAAGTCACAAATCCTAGACAATGTATTGTTCAATATATCGATTACATACAAGATCTAAAAATCCCATAAAGGAAGTGTGTGTTAGGGTTAAAAGAGATTGACTAATTTATAAATAGAAACATATTGATATTGATCTAGAAATGTGCAAATAAGGTATGCAAAGTGTCATTGAACTATCCTAAAAAATGGGGAGCTTGAAATGAACAGAGGATTATAGTGCCCCCTCTGGATCGTAGATAATTTCCCTTGCTCAAAACTTGAATTTTTAAATGGATTATTTAAAAACGCTCGTGTTGGGTTGTCTTTTTCACCTCATTAGGAATCATCATGAAATTAAAGATAAAAATAAATTAAATTAAACATTTAATATAATGAAATAATAAGGATAAGTTTGAAGTTTTCCCTACACGGGATAACCCTTTTTGAACCCTTTGTATCTCTTTGTGTCCCCGATTATTTGCAATGTTGTTATTCTTGCGATTCATTCAACTCAAAGCATTTTCAATGATTGACTTTGAAAAATGTATATATATTTTATAGCTTTAACGTTGATATGAATAAATCGTATTAGGATATCAATAAAAATAATCCACATAATTTTGAAATGAAGATATTTGCATGATAAGTGAGTTCCTTAACATGAGCTATTGAGGTTCGGGGAAAAGCCTATTTAAAATAATAAAATGAATCTTAAAGTAAACATAATAGAAGGTAGTACAAATAAATTTAAATTAAATATAAGATATTCCTAAATTAATCTAACTCATTGGGGCTTGTGCCAACCCCATTTCAAGGAATGATTCGGTGGTATTTTTATTAATGTGAAGATTGTTCAATTCATTTTGGGCATGCATGAGAGGTTTTTTCGAAACTTGGTTTTATTGGGGATTTTTTCAATTGTTAGAGAATGTTCTCACATAATCCTTGGTTTGGTGTGGAAAAAATTGGAATGGTTTGTTTAATTTGTTTTATTTCTGTTTTGATGGGGGAATCTTTGTTTATCTCGCCATAGAAGCTTGTTAGCATTGTTTGTTTCTAGTGCAAATCCTAACTCTACAACATTACCAAATGTATCCCCCACCCGTATGTGCTAAGTTAGAGATTTGGTTTTGGGTATTGGTGTCTATCAGCAATATGTATGGGGTTAGTAGAGGATGGATTGACATTTTGTATTTTTGTCCCTTTTGTTTAAAGATAGGAAAATACATAGTTGGTGGATAAATTGTTTGATAAATGCATTGCATAAATGCGGGCTCATAGAACTATTTTGATCATTACATGTGCAAAATTATTTTGGTTGAAAAGGATTTGGAAACTTCAAAGTAGATGCATTTTAGAAGACTTCCATGACACACAAGTTCTGACCAAAATGGATTCCTTGAAAATTCTTGGAAGTCTCTTTTTGCTAAGGTTTTAGTGGGTAAGCATTGAGGCTTGTGCATGGATGTCATGTGTCAACATGTGGACTATCAGGTGGGATTGGTGGCTAGGATAAGTTAGAATATGGTATTATTTGGGTGGCATAGAGAAGATTATCATGGTCCATGTGCAAGACATGTAGACTATTTGATATAATTCCTACTGAGGATTTTTGTCTCATGGACACCAATGATTTTAGGATGTACCCAAAATGGGATGTTGAAGACACATAGCTTGGAGGAATGATTTGTAAACTCTTCAACTTTGGAATTATCCATAGAAACACAAATAAATGTTTTTATTCTACTTTATATTAGAAAATGACAGAGATAGCTAGTCAATGAATTATGCTTATGCTTAGAATCCACAATTACAGGAAAGGAAATAATTTAAGCTCCTAAACACCAAAAATTTTTATCCTGAAACCTCCAGAGGAGGAAAAACCAATCGGGAAGGGAAATTGCTCTTTCTTCCCACTTTTATTGGCCAATTCAAAATAACAAGTACAAAATTTACAATAAGTATGAAAGAGAAGTAGATAATATCTCACACTTCCTCCCAAATACTTGTTTGCTCTATCTCAACACTCCTTTCTTCTACAAAACACAATTCCAACACTAAGAACTTCTTGCTCACTTACTTTCATGCTTCGATGATCCTATTCTCTTCTAAAAACATGTATTTATAGCCTTTCCCATGTCCTCTCGTGCACTGGAGAATGGGAAAGGTCATGGAGGAGAAGAGACACGAACAACCTTCCAAATTCTGGGTTGTTCATTTCATATTTTTGTTTTCTATCCGAAAGAGCCAAGACCGCTGCCTAATGTAGACCGGTGGTCCTAGGATTGTTTCCTAGTTAGGTGGTAGTTCTGCTAATGCCACTCTACATAGAGCGATGGTCCTGTTACTAAAAGGAAAACCTACATGTATCATTTTTCCTTCTTCATGCTAACTGTTTTGATGAAGTAGATTCATTTTGGATCCTTATGGATCACACCTCCCCTACTTAGGAGGATTTTGGTTCCATTAAATATTAATGGGGGAGTAGATGAGGAAATAATTCCCTCACTTTCTCCTTTGAGTACCATTGGGCCTACCTTGGTGTCTCTCCTTTCAGTCCAATCTGCCAAGACTCCTACAAACCTCTCCTAGTCTCTCTAACCTTCTACTGCAACACTACATCCTCCCCCAATTTGCCTCATGAGTCCAAGATGCAATCCTCAATCAAGGTAGCAATCGTAGACCTTCCTCTCTATCTAACATGGATGGCTCATATAGGTGCAAGTTCTCACAATTTACTACAGATTACATCCTCATAAATGATGACAAATCAAGTCGAAAAGCATTTTCTCCAACCTGCTCCAATATGGTGAAGGGTCCATATCGTAGTGGCTTGAGCTTTTGTGCTTGACCTTGTAGTCTCTCTTTTCTCAAGTAAATCCACACTCTATCTCCGAAATGTAACTTATGTTCTCTCCTATGTTGATCGTGCCTAAATTTTTACTTGGCTTGAGATTTCTCTAGTTGTTCTTTGACTTTGAGATGGATTTTCCAGATCCTCTCAATGAATTTGTTTCTCTAGTCACCTCTGTGTCTCGTGTCTCCTCATCATCATGTTGCCCAACTACTATGTCCAATGATTTGTAGGTAGATATCCCAAGCATGCTTCAAACAATGACTTCATAGTGGATGTGTGTACTACCTAGTTATAGGAATGTTGAATGTAGGCTAAGGACTCATCCCAAGTCCTTGGATATTTGTTTTTATACCCTCTAATCAATTGTACCAAAGTCTTGTTTACCACCTCTGTCTTTTCTTCGTATGTGGATGGAAAGTTGTACTCCTCTATAACATGGTATCCATGTTGTCCAAAACTCGTATTCCAAAACTTCCCCAAGAACATGGAATCCTGTCGGAAACAATAGACTTTGGCAAGCCAAAATGCACCAATACATTAGCAAAGAAAATATCTGCTGCCTCATGTGCTTTTACTATCTTTTTACATGCCATAAGAGTACACATCTTACTGAATCTATCAACAACAACATATAGATAGTCATGGCCATGTTTAGACATAGGTAATCCTCCTAAAAAATCCATAGAAATTTCCTCCCATAGACGAGTAGGTATTGACAAAGGCATATACAAACCCTCCTTCCTAGTCTTAGGTTTGCTAGTACAACAAAGTTTACATCCACGTATAAATTTTTATACTTCTTCTTGCATATTGGGCCAATACACATACCTTTACAAGTGGGATAGGGTCTTACCAACACCGAAATGTCCCACTACTTTCGAGGTATGTGCTTCCCTCATTAATAGAATTATTTCTTCTTTTGGCATGCAAAGCTTCCCCATCGGTAGAGCAGCCCATCCATGAGATAACAATCTTTGATCCCTATCCTTTCAGCCCCTTAGGACTGCAAATCGATGAAATGTCATCCCAAAGTCTTTTTCTTGGGCAAATGCCTCTCCGTAAGATTCCTTCATGAAGGGATCAATCTGAGAGATAATGGCCAAACATGAAAACTTCTCTTGTGTGGGTAGCCTAGAAAACATGTCTGCCACCAAGTTTGTACTACCCTTCTTGTATTTGATCACCAGATGGAACTGCTGAAGGAACCCCATCCATTTGTAGTGCCTTTCTTTCGTAATTTAGACTGTGCTTGCAAATACTGGAGAGGTTTGTGGTCAGTGTGCACAATAGTTTCTTTACCCAACAAATAATGCTTCCATTTTTTAATTGCTTGAACTAGTGCATACATTTCCTTATCATATACTTGAATATCCTTTAACTACTGAAGTGAAAGTTTCATAATGATAACATACGGTTTACCTCCTTGAAGTAACACTGCACCCATGGCGTAATCACTGACATCTATCTCTACTTCAAAAGGCTGCTGCAAATTAGGAAGAGCAAGTACTAGAGCATGACTAATCTTGTATTTCAATAACTCAAAGGATTTGTCTTGTTCCTTACCCCAGTCAAAACCCTTACTCTTTGCAGCCACTGTGTGTAGAGGTACTACAATCATAGAGAAGCCCGAATGAACTTCCACATGTACTATATCTCCCACAAAACTCCTATTCTATGTGGCTCTTGTTGGTGTTGGCTAGTTAGTGATGGCTTCCACCTTCTTTGGATTCACTCGTAGCTCCCTCCTCCAACCATATGCCTAAGATAGACAAGTGAATGTTTAGAAAACTCACATTTCTTCATATTACAAAGCGATTATTTCTCCTGAGAACTTGTAAGACTTGTTGTAAATGAATTAGATGTTCTTCCCATGTGGCACTAAAAATCAAGATATCGTCTAGATATACAATGACACATGAATCTATGAAATCCCACAATACATCATTTGTTAATCTCATAAATGTAATGGGTGCATTGAATAACCTAAAAGGAAGTAATAACCATTCATACAAACCCCATTTCGTTTTGAAGGCATTCTTCCATATATCCTCCTCCTTCATTCTAACTTGGTGATAACCAGACTTGAGATCCAACTTTGTGAAGAATTTTTCATGCTAAAGCTGGTCTAAGAGATCATCTATGCGAGGAAGTGGATATTTGTTCTTTATGGTGATATTGTTCAAAGTGCATGGTAGTCGATGCACATTCTCCAAGAACCATCCTTCTTTGGCACCATCACAATAGGCGAACCACATGGTGAGGTGCTCGGACATATCACCCCTTGGTCTAGTAGTTCCTAGAGTTGTTTCTTTACTTCAGTACTCTCAAACAAGGATTTCCTATACAACCCAATGTTCGGTAGAGGGGACTCTGCAATAGCTGAATCTCATGCTCTACTTCCCGTTTTGGTGGTAACCCACTGGGAGCCTGAAATACTTCTTGAAAAGATTGAATAATACTATCCAAATCATGCTTTCCTTAGTTAGAAATATCTGAAACTTCTACCCCATCTTTTTATCCTTCAACAAAAGTAAACAAAACTGATTATGATTTGTCTGAATAAGTCATTTTGCTTGGTTAGCACTCACCATAGTAACCCATGTCTTACACTGGTGTTCCCAGATGTTGTAGCTGATCCCATCCTTGACCCATTTGTACTGATTTTCCCTTCTCATAAATATAGCATCCATGACATACAAGTAAGGACTCCCGAATACAACATCAAAAGTATCAAGTGGAATAACGTCGACTTCCAAAAAATCAATATACTAGGAATTTATCCCAAACTTTACCTTACATCTTCTTCTTACATGAATTTCAACACCCTTCTTCACCCAACCCAAAGGATAAGGGTGTGGATGCTCATAAGTCTCAAGACTAATCTTCTTTACAACCGCTTCAAAATCAAGTTAGATTGAGAACCAGTCAACCAGAGAATTTACCTTAGTTCTCTTGATCTGGATTTTGATTTAGAATAGTCTACTCATATCCTCTTCTGGTTTGTCCATGTTGGCGGCCGTGCATCCAATTCATCTTTGATTTACACCTCCCCTTCTATTCTTACAATTGTCATGGACTTTTGTGAGTCCTTGGTTCAGTTCTTTAGATGTAACTTCCAACATGTAGCGTCAGTATGACCATTAATATCATAGTTCTTGCAAAAATTCTTGGGATCTTTACAAGTATTTAAAGTAGTGGTAGCTTGTTTACCTTTCCCTTTCCACTTACCCTTGTTACTTGTTTTCCCATACTCTTTTTTCTGTTGATTTTTCAACTAATTTTTCCTTGGATTTGCTTCCCCTTGCTTCTTTTCATCATCTATGTAGTATGCTTGCACACACACCTCATTGAGATATTTGGGCTTGGTGGAGATGACTTTTCTTCCAAGGTAAGTGTGAAGTACTCACAAGTACTTAGTCGAATATCCTCATCCTCCAAGTCCATTTTTAGCAACATGGCCTACCTCTAAAACTCGTAGTATAGTTCTACACAATTTGACCACTTGCCTTCTCTAAAATAATGCCATTTAATCATTTTGTCAATCTTGTGGCCAATAGGATAGAAGTTAGCTCTAAGTAATTCTTTAAATTCTTGCCAAGATTTCACAATAGGACACTTCTTCTTTTCACAAGTGGTTAGATGGGTTTCCCACCAAACCGAGTGTGTCCCTCCATTTTTAGATGTGTAAAGGTGATCCTTTGTGCCTTGGTTGACATTATGGATGCTAAAATAGACTTCTAACTATTTTAACCATTTATCAAGCAACTACACATCTACTTGTCCATCAAAGTTTTTAATATCAACTTTCATCTCAAATTTAAAAGGAGTATGATCATATTTTACCTTTTCTCTTGTGTTTGAAGTCTCTTCTTCATGTTCTTCCCCATAAATTTGCTCCCAGGTGGCTCCTTCATATGCCAAAATTTTTAGCTAAGCCCCAAACCACCGAGTCCATGGAGTCCTATTTGACGAAGTTGTCTTCAGTAAATCAACAAGCTCTTCTTGCCTTCTAAACATTCTATCCATCATGGTCTCCAACATCTTGATTCTACTGGACCAAGTTCTCTTCCTCCATTTTTCCCTGAATTCTCTGTTTCCACTTCTTTGTAGAAATTTCTGGATCACAAGGTAAAGCCTCTTCACCTTTAGATCTCGTCACTATCATACAAATCCAAGAACAAATACCACAGTCCTAGATACTTGTTAGCTTTGATACCAAAATGATCTGTAAACTCTTCAACTTTGGAATTATCCACAGAAACAAAATAAACGTTGTTGTTCTACTTTCTATTAGAAAATGATAGAGATAGCTAGTGAATGAATTATGCTTATGCTTAGAATCCACAATTGTAGGAAAGGAAAGAATTTAAGCTCATAAAAACCAAAAATTTTATCTTGGAAACCTCCAAAGGAGGAAAAACCAATCGGGAAGGGAAATTGCTCTTTCTTCCCACTTTTATTAGCCAATTCAAAATAACAAGTACAGAATTTATAATAAGTATGAAAGAGAAGTAGATAATATCTCACACTTCCTCCCAAATACTTGTTTGCTCTATCTCAACACTCCTTTCTTATACAAAACACAATTCCAGCACTAAGAACTTCTTGCTCACTTGCTTTCATGCTTTGATGCCTATTCTCTTCTACAAACATGTATTTATAGCCTTTCCTATGTCCTCCCATGCACTGGAGAATGGGAAAGGTCATGGAGGAGAAGAGACACAAACAACCTTCCAAATTCTGGGTTGTTCATTTCATATTTTTTTATTTTAAATAAAAGGGCCATGAATGCCACCTAATGCAAACCGAGGGTCCTAGGACTTCCACCCTAGTTGGGTGGAAGTTCTATAACCGCCACTCTACATAGAGCGGTGGTCCTGTTACTAAAAAGATAGAACCTCCGTGTATCATTTTTCCTTCTTCATGCTGATTGTTTTGATGAAGTAGATTCATTTTGGATCCCTATGGATCAAGGAAAATAGACACTTTAACCCAAATTCTCCATTTTTATCTAATCACTTGCAAGTTGATGAATTATGGACAAGGAATGATGGTGACAGATATTTAAACCCCATGAAGAATCTTATTTTCAATTTGGTGCTAGAATAGAACCAAAAAATAAGGTGAATAGATCTTGTTATTTATTATCTTTGATGCGACTTAGAATTTAGTGATACAAACCCAATGGAACCCTTTGTGCATCGGGCACATCACTCAACCTAGATTGAGCACTCACCCAAAGTGCACAAAGGTACCAGGTTCCTCTTTAGGGTTGTTGTTGTAGGATGTTAGCATGATGGAGACTTAACATATATAGTTCTATTACTAGCACATCATTCTACAGAGCATACCAGATCTATATCTAAGGAAAAGTAGAATTAAGTACTAACCATGATGAGATCAAAAACATACTAGATTCAGATAAACACAAAAACTAACACTTAGATTCAGCCAATATCCTCCATTATATTCAATGCAATAAGTATACGGAAGCTTCATTACAATAACAATAGTATGCACGTAACAAATTTAACAACATATCTCTGTATATATCTCCTCTCTCTATTACACATTTTACTACATATATAAGGGTGGGGACTTTCCCTTCACTACTTATCTATTCCCAAAATAGGTCACATGCTCTTCTTAGCCACGTGCCTTTACAAAACTAGCCACACATGCAAGTGTGCTAACAATAGACTACTACTAGTTAACTAACAGTAGCAGATCTATTTCCAGCCTATGTCCATGCAAAGTGCTTTGTATCTAATCCTCCAAAAATAGCCAATGTGTGGCACGCACGTCTCTACCTCATTTGTGTGCTTTGCATGCCATCGTTGAAAAAAACCTTTATGAGTGAAAATAGATAAGTCTCAAAACTTGAACTTTTATTCCGCCCAAGCGTTCTCCCTATCCATTCGTGCCTTTGAATATGACTCACTTCCCCACACATACTTCTTATGTGCTTTTTGTCAAGTGTTCTTTGATCAACATTACCCCACACTAATTTCATTGTTGCCCCGAAAATGGTCATCTCCAAAAACTGAAGTAAAGAATAGAAGAATGGAAAGAATGGAAGAATGTTTTTACTCTACAGTCTCTTCTTCAGTCTAAACAACTAATTCAAGATATTCTTGTTTTATTTCAGCCTCCAAGGTCTACCACTCAGTGAGTGCTTCCTCTAATTTTTCTAGAATTTCCATAGCAATGGACTCCAATTCATCCCTCATAATCTCCCCTTTTTCATTTTGTAAGACCAACACAATGTTGGACATTGCAGTCATCCTCCCCTCTAGTAAATCCATCTTCGTGTAATGAGCTTCCCAAGCTCTTCTAGCCGAGTCTTGTGTGGTTCTTGTGTCTTCTTTGTCAGGGCCTCGCACTTTTGTTTAACCATTGATAATCTTTTTGCATGGCCCAATGTTTTGTCCTTCATTGCTTTCTAGACCTCATTGTTCTCCTCCAGGGTTTTTATGTTGATGAGCCTCTGGAGTTGTGCAGATGTTCAAGGCTTGGTCTCGCTTATTCGGTTCTTCTTATAGCGATTACATCAATCCTTCATAAGATGTAATATTCTACATCACTGAAGCCTTCTCTCATTCTCGCCTCTTGTCTTTGGATCCTTTGGCGCTAGCATTCATAGAGGTTCATCTTTAAGCACTAGGTCCAAAAAAATTCCTACATAGTGTATTGCTAGAAGGAAATGTCTATGGTACATTTAGCTCCAAGTGTGGCCTAGATCTTATGACATTATCATTAATTTCCTCTCTGATGCTGATAAATAAAACATTCTTTTTCTACACTAAATCTCTCTCCTGTGTTAAGCATGCTATTTACCCATCCTTAGTTTTAATCTCTTCCTTGAGCACCCTAATTGTGGAATCCTTGTCCATATTCTCGCCTCACCATCTCTGTTGAGACTTTCACCGATGCATTGTTCACTGTTCATCTAACATGATAGTAGGATTTACTGTCATGTGTCTAGCCTAAGGTGTCTTTTTCAACCTCCATGATATGCATGACTCCTCACATACATCAAAATCTAGCTCATCCATGTGTGTGTGCATGGACCATGATAACTACTTCCTTGTGCACATTGTAGCCATATCTTCATCCATTAATTCCCAGCCATATAATTCCTTTTGTGATAGTGTGCTCTGAAATGGGCATGGAAAATTTTACCCGTCCTCTGCATAACCCATGGCTAGTGGAATGTGCTCTCCACTTTTTCTTCTAGACCAAGGCTACTTAGGAACTTGAGCTTCCAGATTTGGGACTTGTGTTTCCATGTCTTGCGCAGTCTCTATAGTTGTCTCATTGGTTCCCTTTTCCTCCTCTTCCCCTTCCTTCATTTCTTCATCTTTCTGTTCTACATTCTCTGGAGGTGTAGGAGAATTAGGTGCACTTTCCTCTTACTCTTCTGCCTCCTCATTCAACTTCAATTTCCTTCTCCTTTTCGCGGTTGTCTCTTTCTATGGAGAGAGTCTGGGTGATTTGTGCACTATTTACAGAGTAGCACCTTGAGTCCTTGTTCTCCTAAACACCCACTTAAATATGTGCTCTCCTTGGACTACATCCAAGTCCTCATCATCCCCTCTTGTGGTTGAGGTGGTGTAGTGGTGCACTTAGCTTCATCCTTGTTTGTAGGATGTCTTCTACCTCTATGCTCCAAACCACCACTATCCTCGTGCTCATCCTCCTCATCCTCCACTTCAATTGGCTCTGTGGGCTTAGGCACTAGGATTTTCTCCATTGTATGCTTTCCCTTTGGTGGTGTTGGAAGTGTGAACTCATCTTCCACATACTTGTTATTCTCCATCTTGGGCTTCAGTTGAAGATACACCAATGTTGCTCCAATATCTCCCACACCAAAATTATTGGTTTAATGCTCAATACATTTGAAATGAGCCTTTCAATATATGCACCCCATCTTGATACAAATATTTCTTCCTTAGTGTGTGGTAGTCACAATCTACCTTATCTGTATTGAATGTCACCGCCGTCATGTCTAAGAACCTATGTATTAATGCCTAGAAGTACCTTGCTATGAAGGCATATGGTAACTTACACCTAGGGATCCATGCTCCATATTTCATGGCAAATCACGCTATGCAAAAGTGCTAGTATATGGAAAACTGAACTACCTTTCCAACCACCGAAGGCAAGTCCTTGGGGATGTGCCATTATTCTTCAAAGGTTACACAAAGCTTATTATACCATTTCTCAGCCCTTTGCTTGACCTATTCTGTCATGGATCCCTCACACAAGTACTTTTTGAAGCATTCTGCAAGTGACTTGTGCTCCATGGGATACTCCCATATCTTCTCCTTCGGTCCATCAGGTACTTTGATCTCCATGAACACCAGTGATAACAAAACACTCCAAAGCTGATCTTTCCTCCTGTGCATGCTTCCTCAATGATAGTTTTTGCAATATACCGTGAAATGTTGTAGACTACCCCTTCAGACATCTTTTTGGAAATGTGCAGCCACATGGTGTTCACTTGTGACCACCTTTCCTGGTCATTTAGCTTTGTAACAAGATGTGCGGCTGCTTGCACCACTGGATACTTCTTTAGTTTATCAATTTCCATGCCATATGGACCCTTTGTGTACCCCAACTCCTTTCTAGTCTCCAATATTGTGGCCTTGTCTGTTAAATCATCTTTCAAATATTCTCCTGTGCCTTTCAACCCCGTTACCATGGAGATGAGCGCAGCTGAAATTATGGCTCTACGTCCTACAAAGTAGAAAAAATCTTCGTGCACTCTGCTCATGAGCCACTGGTACAAGGGATCATATTTCCCAAAGTAAGGGAGTTTGTATAGCTAGTAAAATCCAATCTTCTTTAAGAGCTTCTTGCTAGCATCATCATACATTGGCATGTCTTCCGCCGTGCGTTTATTTTTCTTTGTGTTTAGCAAGGCATCAAGATCCTTCTTATTCTCTATAGTACGGTGATTGTACTCACTCACCTTGCTTCTTCTTATATGAGAATCCCACTCTGTCCTATGATAACCCCTCTAGATATTGTATTTTTGAAAAATTTCTTTCAGGAGCCATCTCCTCTTCCTCTTTAGCTACCTTCTTCTTTCCCTTCACTCCTATTGCAACTAGCTTTCTTGGGTGCCATTTCTACCTTGCAATCCTTTATAGATCCTTACCTCTTGAATTTTGTAATGTGTGAATCAAACCCTAGCTCGATTCAGTGTGCCCTAGGTGAAATTACGTGCCCTTACTCCTCTCTGTCACCTTACTTTGCTCAAACCCTTTACCATCGGGGACACAAGCTATTTCTACACATAGATTTCTTCGTCACAACCGGTTACACACATCTCACACCTTAATACAATCACTCACCTCTTCACACTTAGATCCTTTTCAAATACTCTTAATCATAACAGTAAAAATGAACTCACATCCCATCCTTATATATATTTCCAAATTTTTGATGCATTCAATTCTCCTTCACCTACCAAATATCCTCTTATTAATTGACCAATTTCATCCTTTCCATGCGTTACATCTTTGCGCCTCAGCTATAACCTTCTAGAGCACCTTCCTACCCTTTGGTCACAGACTTATCTTTAGCATGATTCCTTGCACCTAAGTACCTCATCATTGCACCTTCTACTGTTATTTGTTATTGCCTCTCTTACCTCACGTTATATTATCCCTTCATTCATCTCTATCTTTGGTCACTTTTTAGAGGAAATCCTTTGAATTGAAGAGCACCTGTAGCAGCTTATTACTTTCACCTTTCAATTCCCATAATCTTGTACCTGGATATCGACAACCACCCCACACTAAAAGTATGTGCAGTCCTCTACACATAAACATGCTTCATGTAGTAATTAGCTTCATGCACGCAAGCGCACTTATTTCACCGAACTAAATTGAAAAAGCATAGTGACAAAGAAGCAAACACATTAAGGAAATACATAATTTAAAATCTAATCTAAAGGGCAATCGCTTATTACAAACAACAAGAATACTTATTTATAGTACAACTTTAGCCTACTCCCATTGAAGTAACCAGGTATCCGTGTTCCATCAAGTGCTTCTAACTAAAAACGCATGTTTCAAGGATGTAAGTGATAACATATGACCCCAACTAAAGTACCTTAAGTTTTCCTAGATGGCCCAGAACTTAAAGTCATAGAGAAGTACCATTTGTCCAATTTTAAACTTCTTATCCCTTATGTTTCGTCATACCATGCTTTTTCTGGCACCTGTTTCTTGCTTCTAACTCCAACGTCTATGGCTCAAGTCGCCCATCTAGCTGAATTATATTTTCAATCCATTCTTCTAAAGCTTGCTCATCAGCTACACCTCTAGCACGCATAAAACACAAAGAAGGTAACATAAATTCTATAAGAATAATAGCTTCTGTGCCAAACACTAACTCAAATGGCGTGGCTTTGTTAAACCTTTTATATGTTGTTCTATATGCCTAAAGTACTTCAGATACTTTATCATCCCAATCCTTTCTTCCAATATCACAATTTTTGTCAATTTGTGGCCCAAAATTTTGTTGAAAGCCTCAACAGTTCCATTTTCTTAAGGATGATAGGGTGTAGTCTTATGGTGTGCAATCATGAACTCATCCAATAAAATTTTGATTGTCTCATTAATAAAATGTGTGCCCCTATCACTGGTCAAACTCAAAGGACATCCATACCTTGTAATAATATGTTCCCATAGAAACTGAGTTGTTGTAGCCATTGTATAGTCCTTGGTAGGTGCTACGTTTTCCACCTTGTCAGATAGTCTGTGTAAGTTATAATGTAGCGTGATCCAGTTTCAATGCGCAGATTTGGTGAAATAGGACCCACAAAATCTATAGCCCATTTCTCAAATGGTTATGTGTTAGCAATAGGTCTCAGAGGAATTCTATCTTGTTGACCTGGTCTTCCAAGAAGTTGACAATGATCACATGCCTTACAAAATTCCTTACAATCATTATAGAGGGTATCCCACCATAATCCAACGAGTAGAATCTTGTGCATTGTGGCATCACCTGCATAGTGGCCTCCTGCAATTCCACCATGAGATTCTTCCATAATACACATGTGCTCATGTTCCAATACACAACGACACAAAACTTCATTCTGGCCCATTTTTACAAGTCACCACTAATTAACATATAAGGTGTAGCGCGTATAGCAAGTTGTTTCTTCTCCAAGGATTTCATTCCTTCTGGTGTCATCCCTGTGTGCGTAGAAAGACAACAATGTCCTCTAGTTCTGATGGCGCGTGTTGTAACTTGTATAACTATGCATCTGGCATGGTATCCTCAATTACCTGTGCTTCTTCTCCTAACTGTATTCTTGATAAATGGTCTGGTCCAGAATTAATTTTTCCTAGTTTTACCACAACTGTGAAATCAAACTCTTGAAATAAGAGCACCCATCGACATATGTGCCCTTGTAAAACAGGCTTATTTACCAAATAATTCAATGCCATGTGATCTATATAAAAGATGAATGGTGTAGCTAGTAGGTATTGGTGAAATTTATGCAACACATAGATCATTGACAAAGCTTTGCGCTCTGTAGTTGTGTAATTCTATTTTGTAAGAGTCAACTTTCTACTAGCAAAACAAATAGGATGATCTATAATACCTTCTCCAGGTTGAGCCAACACCATGCCAATGGCCATGCTAGAGGCATCAACATGTACATGAAATTACTTGTCCCACAAAGGAAAATGCGGGCATGGTAGTAAGTTTCTCCTTCAATGTCTCAAATGCACGCTTCTACTTTTCTCCCCAATAAAACGTACCTTTCCCTTTCAGTAACTCTTCTAAGGGTGTGGAAACTTTGGCATAGCCTTTGATAAATTTTCTATAATATCTTGTATGTCCCAAAATTTGCACACCTCACTTTGACTGGTAGGCTCCCCTAGGCCTATAATGACTGCAACCTTTGTTGGATCAACCAACAAACCCTCCTTGCAGATTATGTGTCCTAAAAGTATCCCAAATGGTGTAGAAAATATACACTTCTTGATGTTCAAAGAGATACTCAATGGCCTACACCATTCAAATATTAAGCGTAGATTGTCATAGTGGTCCTTAACTAATCCATACACCGTCCAATCATCTAAATATACATGTAATAAGTTGTGAATAAATTCCTTGAATGCTTGGATAATTATGCACGAAAATACAATAGGCACATTTTTCAGATTGAAGGGCATTATAGTATAGGTGAAGCTACCCCATTCAGTAGTAAATGTAGTCTTTTCTTGATCCTCCTGGGAAATCCTAACCTAATGATACCTAGAGAACCCATCTGTAAATGAATAGATTTCACACCCTGCAACTCCTTCTAGTATTTCCTCAATGAATGGCGTAGGGAATGGATCTGTTACACATGTAACATTCAACTCCCTGTAGTCCACACATATTCTAATCTATCCATCCTTCTTGATACTGATCACCATTAGACTAACCCATTTTGACTCATCAAGGGGCTTGATAATTCCAGACTTCAACATGTTATCAATCTCTTCTTTGACCTTTTGCACAAATTGGGGTTCATTATGTAAGGCCTCTTTCTAACTAGGTGTGCACCCTCTTTAAGCTTTATCTTCATCTCCCCTAATGATTCATGCACGCCTTTAAGTTCATGGTACCCCCTAGGAAATAGGTCCTGGTAGTCCCTTAGTAACTCTATGATTTTTTCCACTTCAAAGTCTAACCAATAGTCTCTAATTATGGCTTCCTTAGGCTCAATATTTGTTCCAATATTCACCCACTTTATCTTCATAGGTTCATGATAGGCGCGCGTGGTCCTATCTCGCACTGTCCAATACCTCACACCTTCTTGTTGAATGGTTTACATCTAGATTATATACTTCTTCATCATCCACTAGGTAGACCATTTTTCCTTTCTCTTTCTCAAGGAAAGTGCATTGAAGTAATGTTACATCGGCCTCTAGTTCATTATCAAGATGCACTCCTGAGTCTTCTTTATCTAATAACTCCTGAAGGAGTTATTCAGTCTTGGCACTATCCCCCATAGTTAAGCGCTTGATAACTTTCAATGCTTCTTCTATCGAAGGTTTTGTAGAGAAGAAGTCAAATGTCTAGGTCATTCCTACAATTAAAGTCTACCAATTTCTAGTTTCTCTATGGAGTTCTGCATATACATACCAAACACATGCATAACCTTGTAAAGTGGAATAAAACCAGTGTACCCATAGTGAAGGTGGTAAAGATTCCCGACCTTCTATCCGAGTCTCTCACGCTTCTAAACATGGTGCTTTGAATAGGTTTATTACCGTGATAAATAAATATTTGAGTAGGTACATTGCTCTAAAGAACCTAGTAGTAAGAGCAATTCCAATTTGATTCCATCCGACAAGATTATCCTGTGTACCACCCACTGTGTGATGTTGTCTCACGTAGTGTATATGCTAGCATATTTCTCCTCTCTAGAGGTTTTATCCATTTTTCTTACATGGCACACACGAATACCATGGGATCCCCTTCTCTTGTGTAACAAGGTACCGAGTTGTTACCTATCCTCCTGACATAACATAGTTTTGTGCCTTGAGGGAATATGCTCTTTACTTCATGCCCTACCAACTCATAAGTTTTGTGAGCCCAATTATCACAAGCAACACTTGTAGTATCACTAATAGACTGTACATCCTCCCACTAAATTAGTATTTCTTTATTTGGTTCAATCATCTATGGATCTCGGATGGTGCGTACATAAATCCTATTCAGATATTCTTCACTTAAGGGCTCAACATAGGGCACAGACTTTCCATCTATTAAAGGGATAATGAACCTTTCCTCTTTATTTTCAAAACTGATATAGCCCTTGTTGAACCAAAGATCAAAATTATTTACATAACACCAAGGATGCCCTAATAGAGCTGGGAAGCTATCTAATTCTGCCAGCGCTAAAACTTCAAAGTCTCTAGTGAACTTGGCTCCTTGTATGGTAATGGATGCATCTTTTAAAACTCATATGGGAGTGGCCTTAGTCCGATTAGCCATGAATAATACATTAAAGTATGGTTGTAATGGGGGTATCCCAATTTGTACCCATACATCCAAGGTAAGAACATTGACTTCTGCACATGTATCAATCAATATATTACTCAACAGCCACCCATCCACAACAACATTAAGAGTGATTTCCTTGTCATAATCCAGGCTATGAGGAGGGAGATTTGCATGCAAGATCTATCATCCGGTCTTAGTACTTGCGTGCGGAGTGTTCCCTTTTAACCAACTCCCTAATAGTGGAATGATGTTCTCCTGGTGCAACATTTTGCACACTTCTCTCAAGTCATCTATATCAGTTTAGACCGTATCTCGGTGCTTTCTTCTACTCCTTTAAATATTGTATCTCACCCTGAAGATTCCTTAGAACTTCCATGGTATCTTGATAAACCTCCTTCTAATAGGTAGGATTTGGGTACCATGCATGAAGAACCTCATCTTTAGTGATGGTAGGTTTCTGTTGTAATGCTTCCCCTGGCACAATCGCCTCAGCGTGGTTTGTGATCCTTGCTTAAAGTGCCTCATACTCTACTTCTATTTTGGGAATCCATTTATTGTCCATATTGTGCTATATCCTAACCATCGTTGCACCCTTGTTTTCTTGTTTATGTTACTTGACTCAGATGCTCATATAAGTCTGGGCACTCTTCATAGTTATGGTTCTTTCTACAAAAAGAACATATAATATTCTGAGGACATTCACACCTATAGTGGTCAGGAGATCCACATGTATAACATGTTCCACAAGGAAACTCACTTCTTCCACCACCACAGCCTCATCCTCCGAATCCACTATGGTATCCTCGACCTCTGCCATGGCTTCCTTGAAAATGCCCCTCATTCCGATCATAGCACACTTGATTGTGCTCCCAGTCCTAATGCTCATTCTTTCCTTTAGATTCATTTGAAACTCTTATCTGTCATACACCAATATCTACAACATCATGGATATGTCCAATCAGCCAACAGTCCTCCGTGTCATGAGTTGTGGACCTGCAGATTTTACAGTAGCTTGAAACGTTCTTCCTTATCATGCGTTGTAATAATGGGCAATGACTAACATCATGGTTTAAGTGGCATATCTCATAATCCATCAGCAATGAGCGTATTGTTCTACAAGGACAACTATCCTTTATGTGACCCTCTACTTCACAATCTATACACCAAATTCCTGAGCACATTTCATGGGCTGAATTCGTTGATAATTTCTCTAGTTGTTTTGTCATAGCTGTAATATGTGCCTCTAAGAATGGGCTAACGCCAGTGTCAATACTCCTAACTACCTCAACACGTAGGGTTGCTTCCAATGCCTCGCGCGGATCAGTATATGTCTTATGTGACAGTGCCCTCCTAAATGGTGTAATCAATCCCCCAACAAACCATTGTGCATGCTGGCTTGCGTGAATATCATAGGAAAGTTTAGATAGAAGCGTTTTAAAATGGGCATCATACTCATGCACACTCTTAGTAGTGCCTTGCTTAATATCCTTGAGTGCACTTATACTCTTCTACTCAAATTCAAGGATATAAAACTCTTTTAAGAATGCATCCTTCAATGTTGCATAATCCACACAAGTTTGATCAGGGTCAAACTTTATGTACCAGCTATGTGCACGCGCCCTTATAATGTAGTAGAAAATTGGCTTGCCTTATGCTCAGAAGTTGTGATTCCTTTTGCACACCACAATATTTCACACATATGCACATGTTCAATAGCATATTCTATGCCCTTATACTATGGAAGACAAAGAGACATTTCCATATAAATATTCTGGGGTTGGTGTGGACCTTTCCCACCTGATCCAGAACCTCCAGTGTTCCCCTACCTCCAAAACCTCTAGATCCACCTAAACCAGAACTTCCCATGCCTCCTGATCCCGAACCTGTAGCTGGAATAGGTCATGTAGATGTACTCCCATGTGCTCCGATAATAGTACTATACTAAACCCCTATGGTCTGTGAAGTAGTTCTACTTCCAGAAGTGAATCCAACATTCGGTGCACTCATATTCTATGCAGACGATGTGCCTAAAAACAAACCTCCCAATAACAATGAAGTCATATGCCCTGTCATTGATGTGTTTTCTCTCTTACTTACCACACTTTCTTGTTGATTAAGCGTAAGGGCTAGGTTACCAGTGTGGATTCGGATGTGTGCAGGCCTAGGTAGTATTTGTTGGCATGATTCGTTGTGAGGTCGAGGGGGGTTCCCTGTCATGCTTCCAAAATGGGGGAGTTCTTAATGCTCTGGCTCTACATCTTCTATGTGAGCTTCAAATCCTTCATGATCCATCTCTCTCCTCAACGCCATACTTTCTACAACAATACACTGCTTCTCTATATCCCTCGCATGTGCCTCATTATACTTAAGTCACCTTTCCTCTCTTTTCCTTTCTACCGCTAGGTCTTCCATCTTTCACCAATCCTGCTCCTGCCCCCACGCGTGGTGAGGTTTAGTTAGCCATCGGTTTACTCTCCAGATTCAAATTTACCATCAAGATCTTGATCGCCAGTGGAATGCCTTGTAGGTAAGCTCCCCGTGGATGTTGTAAGAACTGGAATTCAGCTACCTTTGGACATGAATAAGTGGAAATTGAGTATTCCAAGATATAACTTGTTTAAGACACCATGAAACCACATATCCACAACTTGAGTCCAAATCGATCAGCATCATAAAGGGCCTAGAATTCTTCATGCATCTAGACAAGTGCGTGATACCTCCAATTCCATTTAGATGCATAAGCAACCAACCACTCATATAATTCTACTGGAAAGATAATGAAAAATCTCTCATATAAGTTGTCATACAGATTATGTTCCACCCAAGTGTGTGCATTAAACTTAGATCCAGTGTTGAACTGCCATGCATATTCTTCTTCCAAATTGTGTATCCATTCTTCAATACTTTCTAAGGTCAACCGGTATGTCTTCATCACGAACCATCCTAAAAATAACTAAAAAGAGGTCCCAACAATGGAACCAATGATGAAACCTAGAATTCAGTGATACAAACCCAATGAAACCCTATGTGCACTGGAACATCACTCAGCCTACATTGAGTGCTCACCCGAAGCGTGCAAAGGTACCAGGTCCCTCTTTAGGATTGTTGTTGCAGGATGTTAGCATGATGGAGACTTAACATATCTTACGAGATCATACCATATCTATATCTAAGGAAAAGTAGAATTAAGTACTAACCGTGATGAGATAAAAACATACTAGATTCAGATAAACAAAAAAACTAACACTTAGATTCAACCAATATCCTCCATTATATTCAATGCAATAAGTATATGGAAGCTTCATTACAATAACAGTAGTATGCATGTAACATATTTAACAACATATTTCTGTATATATCTCCTCTCTCTATTACACATTTTACTACATATATATAAGGGTGGGGACTTTCCCTTCACCACTTATCTATTCCCAAAATAGGTCGTATGCTCTTCTTAGCCACGTACCTTTACAAAACTAGCCACACATGCAAGTGCGCTAACAATAGACTACTACTAGCTAACTGACAGTAGCAGATCTATTTCTAGCTTGTGTCCATGCAAATTTATTTGTATCCAATCCTCCAAAATAGCCAATGTGTGGCACGCACGTCTCTGCCTCGTTTGTGTGCTCTACACACCATCTCTAAAAATAGACCTTTATGAGTGAAAATAGCTAAGTCCCAAAAACTGAACTTTTGTTTTGTGCACATTCTCCCTATCCATTCACACCTTTGAATATGACTCACTTCCCCATGTGGACTTCTTGTGTGCTTTTTGTCAAGTGTTCTTTGATCAACAATCTTTGTCTCAATAATCACATGAAGGGGAGCCCATGTCCTTGTTTGAAATAATAGAATTTAATTTTTAGTATGAAATTGTGGCATTTCTGTTGGCATTTGGTTTCATTTTTATGGTGAATTTGTTCCTTTAAACCTTTCCCACATACTTCCGAGACACATCCCATGTCAAATTTGGATCTTAGGGTAGGCCATAGACAACAAAAAAGAATCATGTCCAATGATTTTGTTTATTAGTTTCTTGTGACCAGGTAGCCATGTATGAAAAATGTGGATACATACACAATTTTCATGAATTGTTTGTTCAAATGTGTTATTGGAATGTAATTACATAGAATACCATGATTATGGGAATCACGCAGAATGATCATGTTGAAAAATCTTTTGAGATATTTTATACAAATGCAATCAATGAGTATGGAGCCAACCTCCATAACCTTGGTCAACATTCTCACACTGTGTGGAAAAATAAGATCTTTTGAACAATTGGAAACACCCATCAAAATATGAATGAAAGTAGTTTTTTGTTAGATGAAATAATGGGGAAAACTACGCTATGCACGCAAACCAGTTAACAAATGTTTTAGTGGTGGACTTGTATCTTGTGTACATGTAATTGAATTGGTTTCCCTTATACATGATTCAATTCTCACATAGGAATGGTCATCTTACTCTATCCTTGCATAGTTTTAACATTCTAGTTTTCATAATTTTTAATGGAATTGTTAATCAACTAAAGAAGAATAATTTGTTTGGGTGAATTAAATGAGACATGTATCTATTAGAAAACTTTGCCTCTGTTTTGTACGTAACTAGATAAATAACCATGAATGTAAAAACTACACTCATTTACCTCGTGAGATGGTTGGAAACACTACGATATTAGTTTGAATATGGAAACCACGTGGTTGGCAGGTTAAATGTGAAACTTAGTGAAAACCACTTCTTGACAACCTTGTGTGATCTTAATAAAACTTGTTTTCAATGAGGCATAAAACATCCTTATAAACCCCAAAATGAGAAAATTAATCTTGTGTCGTGTACTTTGTCACATGGAGTGTTCAACCAAACCTTGGGTTTTTCATTGGATGTTCATATGAATTTACTTCGTCACACGTTTAGGAGCTAGCAAGAGGCTAGTTCACATCTTTAAAAAGTTGTTAAAAGTTAAAAATGTAGTTTGGTTTTATCCTTGGGAGTAGAAATGGTTTTGGCGTCCCCATACCTATATTATTTCTTCATATCAATCTATGCTAACCCTCGGTTTGATTAAAATCACCTTGCAAGTTAGTTTTCCAGGTGGGTTTTGTAGGCCTCTAGTAGTTTGGTGATGAGGTCATTCAGATGCATTTATGATCGGTAGCTCGGGAAGAATGAACGCCAATTTAACCCACTTTTTCAGTCAGGGGTTCTGTTAGCTTTGAGTGTTTCCCTATATATAGGGGAGTAGGTAGGATGTTTTTCCCTTGTATGTTTGAGTCTCGAAGATGGTTTTTTAACGTTGAATGTTGAGCTACTTGTTTAAATTTAACACTTTTTAAAAACTTGTAACTAACTGAAGAAAACTATCATACACCTTATCCAAGAAAAATAACGATCAAGAAACCTTGTAAACACAAATACATGACTATAGGAAACCTTGTTTTAACGTCGGCATGAAAAAAATGATTGTGGAAAAACAATGTTTTTCTCTCTCCTTTATATCTCTCGTTGGATTTGTAAATGAAATGAAATAACATTATATTTCTTACTCTCCCTTGAAGTGTGTTAAATATTGTTTCATTATTATTGGAAAACTATAAAATCATAAATTGTGCTAGATTTTTGTATATGTGATGCCGATAGACGGTTGTGATGATGACCATGTGGTAGTTGTAGGTACGTGGGATGAGAAGAAAATTGTAGCATTATTTTTATGATCAAGACTATTATTTATTGATTAGTTTGTGATGAGTAAGAAATTTTAGCATATTGTTATCTTGAGGAAATGGGCATTCTAATTTAAGAGTAATTTTGAATATAAGTACATATCTTGCTAATGGAGTAGATGTACATTATTTTGGAAATGAAATGACCATTTATTTAATGTGATCCTATGTGAAAGTAATGATTATTTATTCTTTTGTTCTTTGTAAAAATACTTGGCAAACTTTGAAGAAAAGGAACCAACTTCTATAGGAAAGGTTAGGGGTTAACCAATTTTAGGAGGTTATTTAAAAATTATCCATATTACCTTAATCTAAAAACCCATGAGAAGGTTACCCACGAGCATAGTGTTATTCATGTTTTTTTCACCTAAAAGGGTTTCTTTTGCATGTAGAAGTGTGCTTGTTGTTATAGTTAAGGGTATAATGTTACCTCATGACATAAATGATGTATTGGTTTAACAACATTTTTTTAAAATGGGTGTATTCATACTAAGTATCCTTGGAAGGGATAATATATGTATGTGTATGGATTCATAAGGGAAAATAAGGAAGGTAATTATTTTCCTTGTAATGTGATCAAACAAACTTTGGTAAACCGCAAAGTGTAGTGGTTCCCTCATTTTGTTAATTACCTCAAAATAATATCGACTTAAATTAAAATGTAGGATTATTAATCCTTATACATGGGTGTTTTGGAGAGTCCAGGTGAATCAAATAGGATTTGTTTATTGAGGCATCTCTTAGAAGGTTAAATTGCGGATTAGATTTTCTTTTAGGTCCCGAGTCCAAGTTATTTTCTCAAATGTGGCAATAAGAATCAAATGTGAATGAATTTGTTAATAACCTTTAGAATTTAATTTGTATTCATGAGGTGTTAGTTTTTGAAAGAAAGTAAAACTTGGAGGTTTTGAGATAAAGGTGTTTGAACCACTCCAAAATTGACTTTTAGTTGGATGTAGAGTCCTTGAGTGCAAATAGAAGTAAATTAACGTTTAATATGTTATTGGTGTTTGAAACCTATTGTCAAATTTGTCTATAAAAATGTCCCTAAGATGTTGACTTTTTGAGTAAACAAAATATAGAATCCATTCCCTTTAAACCAATTTTAACTTTTTACGTGTGATTAATGATGGGATGAATTGTTCTATGCGATTTGTAATATTTGGTGAGAACATGAATTCTTATTTAGAAGATGGAACACATGTCACATTGATGTTAAATGGACTCTAACCTATTATTGAATCATATCAACTACAAGAGGGGAAATCTATCCACCCTTACACTTAATTTTTCCCCCATCTAAAGTCAAGTGTTCAATGAACTAAAAGAAATCCGATCTAGAAAAAAAAGGAAAATGTGTGTTTTCATGTTAAGTACTCTTTAAATCATTAAGGATAATAATGAAATATGATTATAATAAATATGTAACCATGAAAATGTGATATTGTGGAAGGTTCCTATTCATGATGTTCATGTTGTGGTTGGGTCATGGTTTCATACTTGTTCATTTATAAAAGTGTGGCATTGATTTACATCTTGTGTCATCTTGATATTTGCATGTTCTTCATGTTGGTGTAAATGTTGCATGTGGTGTTGAGCAATCTCTTGTGAGCCTAAATGGTGTCACATAGTTGTATCAAGTAAATGAAAGTAAAAAAATATCTTGGTATATTTGGTCTTGTGTTTAGGTCCCACATGGGTGGGTACCATTGTTGGTATCAAAGAGAGGGTTTGTACTCTCAAACCTCTGGGGAAATTGGGTGTTGTGATGGATTATGCATGATGGTGGAGGATTTGGAAGAGTAATGTGTCATTTTTTTGTGATGTGACAAATGTGGTACTTGTGATTATATGAATGCACATGTTGTGCATACCACTTGGTGTGGACTTGTTATGATATTGATGTGTTTCTCGATGGGAGTAATTTCTCTCTCCCTTGTGAATTCAACATGAAATTCATGTGTATTACCACCTTGTGTGTGAAGGAAATTATTTGTGAGCTACGAAAGTGTTGTAGTGTTTCATTTTCTTGTAATATTGTATATGTGGAACAACGTGTTGCATGACAAAGTGCTTCATAGTGAAATATGTTTTATCATGTTAATTCCCATCGTGTTGTGTTGTATTATGGTGTTATACCACCATGTTGCGTTGTATTGGAATGTATTTCATGATGTTAAAACATTATGGTCGTTGCATATATGTATTCATGTGTTTGTGATAAATTCATGTCATGAATTGGGGGCATATGGTGATTTCATAACCCCTAATGTAATTTACTCACACTTTTGGTGTGTTATATGTAAATGTATATGTTATAAGCTATGAAATATTGATATGTTATACCTCCATAATTTTTTTCATGTGTAAGACATTATGGTTGTTGTGCGTAAATCATCATTGTGTTAGTAATGTAGTTATGTGTTATGTTATGTACCCTACACTATTGAGTCATATACGTAACATTAAGAAGTGTATGTGTGGAGAGATAATTTTTACACCAAATGGCCATAACCTTGAGCCAAGTATGAGTTTGAAAGTGGAGTCTCATGTAGACTAAAAACCTACTTCTATCCATTTAGTATACCTCGAGCTTTCTCAATATATTATGGATGTACACCACCTTAGGCCCAACTTATATAAAATAGATTACCCACTCTCTCTTATTTGGGTTTTCCATCAAACAATCCTATGTGGTACTGACCATATGGATCCTCATATGTGTACTTAAGAGATCTATGAATATATGCTTATTTTTGTTATATGTATTTTGCAAGTTGATGTTATATATTTGAGTGTCAAAGCAACTCGATAAGTAGCCCTTTGGTGAACATGAAAAGGCCACATAATGGTCATAATGTGATTTTTATATGTCCATATTTTATTTGTAAATGGATTTTCTCCTATTTTCCTTTAAGAACCAAAAATTTTCTTGATTGATGTATCATTAAATATTTATAAATGGAATTTAATTTATCTTTATGCTAACAATAGGCCTTTGCATTATTACAATTGTTTATCCATTTATTTTTATTATTTTGAAATTTTCCTTTAAGTTTAATTTTTTTCTATCCTAGCCCAACACTTGGGAATCATTTCCACTTGGCATTTGAGTCTAATTGATATGTTGGTTCTAATGTTGTGATGTGATGGAATAGGGTCATGAGATTCACCATGGAGTGGTTGGACCTATGGACCCATTTCATTGTATGGGGTATGCCCCAAGGGGGTCATGGAGCTATGTAGTATTGAGCTACATGTTACTATGTCACTTGGGTGGAGATGATAGGGCTCTATATGCTTAAGGCCATAGGGTGACCTGACGTCATTGAAGGGAGAAATAAGGTGACGAGACTCTTTGGTGATTGACCCGATATGGAGAAATAAGGATATATGGATCTATGGTGAGTGACATAACATAGAGATATAAGGCGAGAAGGCTATATGGTGAGTGGCCCGGTTGGTTTTGGCACTGTCATTATTTCTCTTTTGGGAGGCATATGGAGTTCTTTGGGAGGCTTATGGAGATTTGGGATACATATGGAGTGGGTATGTATGATTCATGAGTTACTCATGTGAGTCATGTTATGTATTGTGATGTTTGAGGCTTGATGCTCCTCTTTTTTGGCATGTGTTATTAGACCTTATCTTGACATTTTAAAAATACAATTAGGGTTTTGAGTCATGTGATACATGTTGTATATGTACTAGCATGATGCCTCATTGTATGTTAGGCAAGTGGGTGTGTTAGATCTATGACTGAGGCATATGTGTTGAGAATTCTATGTTATGTGGACTACTTGTTTTATTTCCATCGTGGGGTTAGAGGTCTTGTGATGTGATTCATTTATGAAAATGTGCTTAAAATTTGTTCTTTGGGTTGTTCATATTGTTCTTTGTACCTTGTGTGACATTGTGATGTCAAATGCTTTGGGAAACCTACTAGAAATTTGAAATTTAAAATCCTTAACAAGTGATAACATTATGAACATTGAACAAGTAAACTATGTAATCGGTACAACTAATAAATGGTGAATACCCTTATGAGAAAACATATGCGAATGTGTTTCAAAATGACTATCAAAATTTGGATTTGAATCCACTATGGATTTGAACTTTTGAACAATGAAGTCTTATGAGATTTAAAACTAAGAAAAAATATTAAGTAAAAGAGTAATCAAATAATTAAATAAGGAGCAACGCCAATCTTCACAGAACATTAAGGAATTGAGGAAATTTTAAAATATGCTAAAACTTTTTGGTGGTTACATTTTGAGCAACATATCCATTTTCACTAATCATAATTTTTCATTTTTGAATTCACATGCTTGCTCATCCCTCTTGGTGACTGGAGTGTGTCAAAATGTGGACGATTCTTTTATAAGGGAGGGAGGATATAGTACCCCTTCTTGCTCATGGAAATTTTCCCTTACTCCATCCTTGAAAATTTGTGTGGATTGTTGAAAAATGCTTGTGTCGGGTTGCGTTTTGGCCTCATTTAGAGTGATCGTGAAATTAAAGATGTAACACCCATGTTATGATTCATCTAAATTAAGGGAGTTTTTAAACAAAATTAATTTCCATTAATGCTTCTAATGATTAACATTATTATTTATCTTGTTGTTAAATAATTCAACATTATTTAATATTCAAAATCCATCTAATAACATATGATAACCATGTGCAATTGTAAGGGTATATCCAGATCTCCACGATCTCCCTTAAATCACTCTACTCAAGTGTGTATAACTTGTATACTTTGGTTAAACCTTTAATAGGTCATGAGAACATGTGCATATCCTATGTTTTTACTTGAGAAACATATATATTGTATTCCATCTGGTATCTAACACAATGAATTAGGGGATTGGTGAACATACAATGTAGTCAGCTAATACATTACCTTAGGAAAGGATTTAAAGCATTGTTATGCAATCTTAGTTACGGGACTTTGCACACAAGTTTGCAAGATTTTATTCCGTCATCATACAACCGTCCCAACATATCTATATGTATTATTTTAGTTGTTTAAGAAGTTAATTTAGTTTTGAAGAAAAAGAGTCTATGTCTAAGTCTTCCTACTAATTGAAGGATCCTATCAGTTATACCTAGGATACCTATTGGAAATATAGTGACCACGTAATTATTTTCATCATTAGGTCCTCACTACCCTTCCTATAGCCATCCTAAGTTGGCACATATAAGATATTACGACAAGACAATGTGAAATAGAACCTACACTTCCTATACACTTTAAGATATCCTTAATAGCTAAAGTAACTAGGTTCTTATTTATGACACGTTATAATGTGTTGATACATGATATTATATTCTTGAAAGAGGGTTATAGTAAATATTCAAGATACTTATATTTCAATATATCCTCCTATAAAATTAATTCAACTTAATATTCATCATTATGTATGTTCAATAATCATGTTCCACATTGAGTTGTTTTTCTAGAATCACTCATTAAGGATTGACCTTAATCTCATAAGTACATTATTTTTCATGATTAGTTCATTATATTCATAAGGTACAATGATAATTATTACTTTTTTCGTTATATTGTTAACCTTATCATCTCGTGTCACCCTTGAATATAATTTATTATTTCAACTAAATCAATGAAATCAACATTTATTACTTATCATAAGAGTAATCAGATTTAATGATAATCAATAGTATTAACAACATATAATTATTTACATGTCCAACAAGCTAAGTCACATATCATCCAAGTTAGATATTCATGTTTAAATAAGGATAATCCTTAACTTTATTAATAATGCTATAAAAAATCATCAAAATAATACATTGGGTTGCATTCCCTTTAACAATATGTGATGGCAATTCATTCACATTTAACAAATGATTACAATAATCCTTTCCGGATTCTTATTAAAATATCATAAGACATAAACCAATCATATACCATCCAAACAGTCACTCCAAGAATGACATCCTTTTCGCAAATTGTATGAGAGAGAAAACGTATATATGGGCCAACTCAAATTCCATGTTGTATTCATGATAAGATAACTAAATAAAATATGGATAAATATATTCGTAAATAGTACGGTGTAGTTATAAATTTCCTAATTTACAATAAGTATTCAATCACACACAAATATAAATATGATAAATCTTCCTACAAAAATAGTATGATCACTTTCATCTAATGAAAGCAACATGCTATATGTATCATTTAGATAGTAATGAATCATACCAATGTTATCCTATAATTCAATATACAAAATTAAAATACAACAATTCATTTATATATTAGTCTTTCCTAGTTGAATTAAACCTTCATTACCTTTTAAGATTATAAATAGCCATAAGTCAAATTTATACCTCTATTAACTTAACATACGAGAGCAATGTCAACAACTTCAATAGAATTCATTTATATATATTTCAATTTCTTCTTTCTTAGGTTCCACAAAATAATAACAACTATTAAATGAAATGATATTTCAATCACATGCAACTGTTATGCTTAAGTAGAAGATCATAAACTAGCTCATTACCCATTTTTGTATTTGCGATCGATTGTTACTAAAATGGATTAATTACCATTATAGTCAAATAATCAAACAAGTGAGTACATCTCCAATTCCCACTCATTATTCCAAATCTTGTAATGTATGTAGAGAGAGAAAAATAACATTATTTTTTTATAATAAAACCCATACCATTCCTAGTACTTGCCCAAATTTCAATCCACAAAGCGAGAAAATTATTATCATGACATTAAGAGCTAAAAAAATGTTAAAAATCAAGTTCAAAATGAGCTCAATAAAGCAAAGCATTTCCATACATACAAATAAATCAAACATATTTTTTTCACAATGAATATCTCCACCATCCATTTTTTTCTGAGAGAGATAGAGAGAGAGATACATAGAGAGAGAGAGAGAGAGAGAGAGAGAGAGAGAGAGAGAGATAGAGAGAGAGAGAGAGAGAGAGAGAGAGAGAGAGAGAGAGAGAGAGAGAGAGAGAGATAGAGAGAGATAGAGAGAGAGAGAGAGAGAGAGAGAGAGAGAGAGAGAGAGAGAGAGAGAGAGAGAGAGAGAGAGAGAGAGAGAGAGAGAGAGAGAGAGAGAGAGAGAGAGAGAGAGAGAGAGAGAGAGAGAGAGAGAGAGAGAGAGAGAGAGAGAGAGAGAGAGAGAGAGAGAGAGAGAGAGAGAGAGAGAGAGAGAGAGAGAGAGAGAGAGAGAGAGAGAGAGAGAGAGAGAGAGAGAGAGAGAGAGAGAGAGAGAGAGAGAGAGAGAGAGAGAGAGATTAGTAATTTCATGTTTTAAGTAACTAAATAACAATATTAGTAGAAAATCTCAAATCTTGAGCTAAAAATAACCAAAATAGACAAGTTCTTTGAGAGCTAAATATCAATGGTGTTCTCGAACAAAAGAGGAATTTAATCTAAAATTAATAAAGGCACAGATCCATGAGATATTCATGTATAATGTTAACATAAAACTCAAGATGAGCTTAGAACAATTAAAATGAAAAGCTAAAAAGAGTTGCAAACAACTTGTCATTATTACACAGGACCAAAAATGTTCCAAATCAAAACAAGATCAAAACCCAAATTACCTAAGACCAAATAATGTCTTAATAAATTATAATGGATTTTAATCTTGCATGGTATGAAAAAATACGTTTGAAGGAATATAACGACAAATCTCATTATGATATGATGTAATAACATTACCCCAAATGCAAACATGTTCTAGATTTCAATAATTAACCAAACCTGCATAATAATCAATCATTCATTTATCAATTTTTCCATATATCATTTAAAAATCAAAACCCATGTGTAATCAGTTCATGAACTTCATGAAAAATTGTTTATGCGATTCATATTACTTTCTTCCCAAAACAAATCAAGACCTAAAATAACTGGCACTAGAAAACATTTTGATTTCACATTTAAAAATCAGATTTCAAGCTAAAAACATTAATATTTCTAGTTTTTGAAATCAAGTATATAACCTAAATGTATTCATTATTTCATGATAAAAACAACAAGGTATGTGAGTGAGAAACCCATGCCTAAATCTTCCCACATTTTCCTCAAACTTCTTTAAAAATTTCCAAATTGAATGCTCTAAAAACCCGAGTTGAATCCTTCCACAATGATTTTAAATCACCAAGGTATACCATAATAACGAGCGGAATAACAATAAACTCACCATCCTCAGTCTAAAAACAAAATTCCAAGAATATCTCCATGTAAATCTCTATTTTAAGCTCACAAGACCAAAGACCAAAATGCAATGGGGAGTCAATTGCATGGTTAGCTTCCCAGTGAAGCTTGTGATTCCCTAGGACCTATCAATCCTTAACTCTCATTCAATGTACTCGCCACATAGTGGTCGTCTAAACCTCCCTAAATTTTAAACATTTAAATTTAATAAATGTTCATGCATTTGAATGGTCCATGACCATATTACTTTATTAACCAATGTTCTATGCTACGTATTAAACCCAAAACTAAAGGTTATGTCATATGGTTTATGACCAATGTATAAACCAAAGTTTAAACAATATCTTCGCTAAGTGGTCTATGACTACTATATTTACCAACATTGGACAAGGTGGTCCTAAGACCCATCAAAATATCAATGAAACTTATAAAACAATTCAACTAAACGATGGTCCTTGACCCATAAAAATATGCCTACCAAACATAGAAAATATACCAACCACAATGGTCTTAAGAGCTTTAGAAACAAAACATAATTATTTAAACTATTACAAAATATATATAGATGTGTGTGTGTGTGTGTGTGTGTGTGTGTGTGTGTGTGTGTGTGTGTGTAGATGTACACACACACACATAGCTATACATATAGATGATTTAGAACCTTTTATTGGATATATACTTATATATATATAATACATATATTTACTTATATATATAATACATATATTTACTTATCTTGTTATTAATTACATCATCAACAAGCATACATCCTTGTATTAATTTTTAACTTTTTAAATCACCACGAGAACTCAAATATATGACTAGTCAAGATGAAATCAAAATGACAGTCGATATCATAGACCAGTCATGACGCTATTCTCCATTCAACGAAGAACTTAAGTCGGGATATTACATACTTCCCCTCTTAAAATAATCATCGTCCTGATGATTTAAATTTAACATTGATAATCATGTCAATTGAAAGAAAACTCAAAACCAACATAAAAGAAAAACATTTCATTTTCTCATACTTAGGAAATTTTCCAAAATTTCAACCAATAATAGTTTTAAAACCCGACTATAAACAACCTTATATCAACAAGTTATTTAAAAAAAAAACAACAATATGGTATAAATTTCCATTGAAATCATTCTAAGTATCAAATAGTATAAGTTGAATCCATAATAATTCTTCAAAATACTATTTTGTTTATCAAACAAAAAAGGGAAATAAATTTGCATTTCTTCCAAGATCTCCCAAGGTGTGTTGTCTTGAGTATTGGTCCCATTGTACCTTACATTATGCAATATCACAATTTCGATATGTAACCTACGAGTTTCCAAACTGATCACTTCAACCATGATGATTCCCATGTCCTAAACATGTAATGAGTTCCAATTTATGACATGTGTTATATCATAAACATACTTTTTAAGCAAAGATATATGAAAAAAATTATGAATTCTGGACAATGTGAGAGGTAATGCTAATCTGTAAGCCACGAGACTTATCACTTCTAGGATTTCAAAAGGTCCCACATATCTAGGTGACAATTTGACAACCTTTCTAAACAAAATAGATCTTTTTGGGTTTTAACCTCAAAAATACCTTGTCAATTTGCTTAAATTTTATGTCCACTCTTTTTAAATCAACGTATATTTTATTCCTATATGTTGCTTCTTTTAATCACTCATAAATGAGATTTACTTTCTTTTCCATTTCACAACATTTCCGGACCCACTACCTCTCGGTCCTCTATTTTATCCCAACTAATAAGATTTCGACACTTTCTCCCATACAACGCTTGAAATGGATACATTTTCAGCGAAGAATGGTAAGTGTTATTGTAGGAAAATTCAACCAATGATAGATATTCTTCCCATATGTATTATTGATCCATGAATACATTCTAAGCATATTCTCATAACCTAGTTAAATCTTTATGTTTGACCATCTGTTTCAAGATGATAAGTTGAAATAAAGTTCATTTTTGTTTTCAATGCAAAGTTTAAATTTTTCAAAACCAAGAGGTCATCCTAGGATCCATGTCTAAAATGATCAATTCCGAACTCACGTGGAATCAAAAATCTCATGCACAAATTATTTTGCAAGTATTGGGGAATCATCCTATAGATTCCCGATGTGAAGTGAGCTACCTTAGTCGATTTTTCTACTACTACCAATATAATTTCATGTTTTTTTGTATAATGGCAATCCTTACACAAAATCCATGTTGATTAGTTGTCATTTATACTATGGAATGTTGTGAGGGTATAAAAAACCAAAGGGGGTGCAAGTGTTACGCTTTCAAACTTTGGAATTCTAGGAAATGAGCAACGGTTTCATTACATTGGATTCTTAGAGTACGATGCATCATGAAATTACTTCATGGATTTCATTCTAAGTTCATTACACAAGATTACATAAACTTTGTTATCATATCCGTAAGATTCCTTCATTATCAAATATGAAACCCTTGTATATATCCTATCATTTACATTTTCTGCTAACACAATTTTCACATGTTGATAGTACATATCAGTTTGAAGTTGTTTTCTAACTTATTCTTTAAACTGTGTTTTGAGAGTTACCATAGAGGAAATATGCTTCCTACCAATCAGTGCATCGTCCACTTGATTTTCTTTTCCTTTGATGTAACTAATGTCAAAGTCACACTGGGATATAAATTCCAACCACCTACAGTGTCTTGTGTTCAAATTGGGTTGCGTAAATATGTATTTCAATCCCAAGTGGTCTATTTTCAGTTCAAATAGATTTCCTAGTAAATAATACCTCCAGATTTGTAAGGCATGAACTATGGAAACAAGTTCTAAGTCGTGGGAAGCATAGTTTTGATCATACACCTTTAGTTTTCTACTCTCATAATCAATTTTATGATTATTTTGAAGAAGTATTCCTCCCAAACCTTCACTCAAGACATCAGTTACCATAGTAAAGCTTCCATTAGGATCCAGAACCTTTAATACAGGTGATGTTGTAAGTTTTTCTTTCAAAATTTTTAATGCATTTTCAAATTATCAGTCCCTAAAAACGTCTTATCATTTTTCTATAATGAATTTATTGGTCCAACCACTCTTGAGAAATCTTGGGCGGAATAAAGAATATTATATCAAGGAATTTAACCAAACTTGAGACCATGGAGAAAAGACCCTACTTAGAAGCTTAAATCAAATAGAAGGTGAAAATGTTGATGTCTTAGTTATGGACTAGCTCACGTTATCTTAGGCATGAAACCGACAAGTAGATATCACCTTTAAAGAAGAGAGAGAGAAAAGAGAACCTTTTTGTAACAAGGAGACGATAGATATATAATAAAACTGCATCATAAAAATACACAACATATAATAAAAGTATAATGTCAACCTGAAAGTAGACAACACAACAATCTTATCTGAAAAATAAATCTTGACAAGACAATAACTTTTGTAATAGAAAATCCAACATAAAATAAACAATAAACATTTTGATAGGAGAACCCATACAAAATGGTCATATAGTTACGCTAACTTAAAACACTTTAATTATAGCAGTTAATACCATGAACTCCTAGATCTTCGAGGGCGTTATGAAAATGAAGCCAATTCTAGTTATCCAAATCTCTTAAAATCACAATATCCTCCTCCACTCTCTGTGTTACAAGTGACACTAAATAATAAGTAGATATGGCTTGTTCTGCAACCCATCTGGCCTCGACGCCGATTACTAAAGTCAGAGCTGCATCTTCTCACACTGTCAATGGCTCCTTGCACTTACAACAGTTCAGGGCGTCGTTTTTGGGCCATAGAACACCGTGCTGCGGCCTTAGAAGTTTTAATGTGGGTATAAAGTCTCCTTGCAGAAGAGTAACATGTTGGTTTAAGTTTGGTAAAAGCGCAGAGGGAGCGGGAGTGTATGGCACCCAGACTAGAGAGGATTTTGACAGGGATGATGTTGAGCAGGTTGATATTCTCTCATTACATTTTCTTCCATGTTTATACTTCATTGATGTTTATCAGCATCTGGTTGGCTTTAAAATAGGTTGAACTGTAGACCCATATATGTATTTTGCTTGAAAGTTGTATTAGGCCAATTTAGCCACGCTCCTTATGAAGGGTTCATGTTGGGAAAATCAATGGGTATTCAAATTCTCCAGCAACTAGAATTTCAAATTCTTGCAGCCGATAAATGCGGGGTTGTGTTTGAGCCTTGAGCCTAACCAACTCAAATCAAACAAAAAACAGGGCAAAATGGCCTACCGAAAAATAAAGAATTTTTCCTCTGTTATGGTGGTGAGAAAACCAAGAGATAGCGTACTGATAGCCATAACTACAACCTTGCCTGGATGAAAATGGTTAAATAGATGAAGGTATTACTCACTTTATCCTCAGACTTGCTAAACGCCACTTCTTTGAGGAGGGAAAAGTTGATTCGGCTACCTTCACAACCTCTTAATATAAAATTGGTAAAATTTTAACTCTAAACAAAGTAACCTCAAGTTATGCTTGACACAAGTTCTCCTTGATAGAAGAGGAAGTATAACTGTAATGCATGTTTAATCCCTCCAAAGTTAATCTCAAGCCACGCTTAGCACAAATCTTCTTTACAGAAGAATGAAATTGGTTTTTTCCTACACGAGTGCATTAAATGAGGACGAAATTGCTCTAGGAGAAGGCTAGGTTGCATCTGGAGGCAGTGATTTGCATTTGTGACAGTTTGGGGGCATCTATAGTAGTTTGAATCCGTTATTGAGGAAGCAGAAGGGGAATGACTTGTATAGGTCTGCTATTGCATTTATGTCAAAACTAACGTGCAGTTGATGCTAGAATAAAGTTAACAGCATTCCAAGTAGCGTCAAGTGGCGTGAGAGATAAATGACTTGCATTTTGAAGCATTTCACAGGCCTGAGTTGTGATGGCTATTTAGACATGCCTAGTTACTCTAGACATTACTACATACTTTTTTTTAACAGAGCATGGGGCTGCTTTTAATAGCATGTGAAAGAGATTGGAAATTTCTTTTCCCTAAATGTCAATTTGGGGTCCAGTGATATAAATATATTACTAAGCTTCATCAGAGGGGTCATCCTTTTGGTACCAAGAATTGCTGAACGATGTATCTACAAGATTCTCTTTTTATTGAAGATATATCTGCTTCCAGTTATCTTTGTATTATAACTCTGATCCATGTCTCCAATTGCCAAGGACACTCGCTTAACTTGTAAGTGTGTGCTTGTCCTTCTACACCTCTAAACTGGTCATTTCCAGCAATTTACAATGCCCTCTACCGATTATAAAGTGGCCAATCTCACTACGAACATATCCAGTTACATCTTTTGTCACTATAAGCTATACAAACTCATTAAGAAGTCAAAGGCACTGAATTTGACATCCAACTTAATGCAGTCTCCCACTCTTACAAAGTTCAACTAGCATCTTTACATTAGTGGTAAAATATCTTACAGCAAAACTTAGCCATTGACATAATTCATTGGTCAATACAACTCCCAATGACCTTTTTGTTGTCATAACTTGTTTGAGTCACAACTTTTTACTCTACTGGTATCATATTCTCAGTCTGAGGTGACTCCTCTTCAGGGTAAATTTGTAGATCTTAAAAGAATCATTCCACCTCGCCTGTTTTATAAAATCTCCATCTACCATCTACAAGATACACACATGATGAATATGCCTCTTCCAAAAGATTTTCTGTCTTGCAAACAAGTATTCTTAATGCTTGCGAAAATACAAATACTACCTAGTTTCACACGGCACTCAAACCATGTCGTCATTACAACAATCCAACTAACATGGTTTGCACTTTGCCTTTCTAGTACTTATGACCATCATGTACCTTTATTTATTTATATTGTACAAATGCTTGAGAGATGCACATGCATTCCACCATTATTAAAAGCCTTCTATTACCATTAAATTTTTCTCCTGGGCCACCAAATAAAATTCTTTTCAAAGATCGTAAAGAAGAAAGAAGTAGGTGCTCCAAAAAAAAAAAGTAAATCCATAGGAACTTTACACATTTTTATGAAACAAAAAGACTATATATATATAAATAAAGACGTTAGGAAATATATCATATACAACTGATCTAGAGACTGAGTTTGCTAGTCTATTTGCTTTCCAAACAAAGATATAGATAAAATTAATCATTGTGGATACAGGTGGCCCTGCCGGGAAGCCCACCTATATCAAAGATAAGAGCAATATAAAATCTTCTGTAGCCACTGAAATTAACATTATCAAAACCTTCTGTCTGTTTGATATGATCCAACAAGGAAATATTATCATAATTTTTAAAAGCTATGTAATCATCTAAAGTATCAAACGTACAAATCTTCTCGCCCCAAGAGGAAGTCTTGTCCACACTATCCAACTGTCTCAATTAAATTGCATCAAAGTATTAAATAATCAAAAGGGAAAGCAATAATTCAGAAATTAATAAGTGGCAGTTCTAATCGGATCCAAATTATGTGAATTTAGCAATTCAGAACAATTTCTTCATTCTAGAAACAATATAATAATGATTAGGGTATATAAATGGGACAAACTGACCCAGTGCAGTATTCTAGAAGTGAAACAGAGTGCTTCGATATTGGGCAGGAGCAGAAAAAGTGGTCATAAAGACATACAAAAAATATGAAGGGCTGGAAATGCTATGCAGACAGATTCGTGGGTGTTAGATGCTTTTGGGTCTGAATTTCTATGTCTTGGACTATTTCGATGCCGAACATGTCCAGGGGCTATGATTGTGTCCTGGGCTGTTCTGATGATGCTCGGTTTCTTTATGCAGGTTCTCCTATGTCTGATAGTATGTATTCTAAATCTGGAATGTTGCAATGATTGCTATAGAATTTGTATTGTCTTTTCTTTGTGCCAAACCCTGGATTTGCATGCTTGATCTGAAAAAGGGTTAGCTCTGTGGGTTGGATTGGTCTTAACACATCCTATGATGGCTGATCGTTGCCTACATACCACTACTATGAAGAGGGCTCAAACTAAACATATTTCTCTCACAATCCTAGGATGAGATGCACTAACAAATGGAATATGCAACTTATAATGAAACCCTGCATTTAGCTTTGACACTTGGCAACCTGCACTTTGAGACGTCATATGTTTGTAATGTCCCTTTTGGGCTCAAATTTGAGGAAGTTGGATTTTCCCCAAAACCCTAATGGAACATTGCTGGAATTTATGACAGCCACATGTATAAACCTGAATTTTATGACAGCCACATAGAAATTAGAGCCAAAGAGGGTTAGTGACCTGTTTTTGGTCCCCAAAACCCTAGGCGACCTAGTAAAATTCAAGATTTTAGTATTTCTCACACATAATTCTTCAGAAACATATCAACAATTTGAAACCCTTGATGAAATAATGCAAAATATGTGCTTCAACATCAAAATACAGAATTTTGGAATTAATTATTGGCCACAAACAGCTGAAACTTCAAAAATTCATATCTTCTGAAATACTTGGAGTTATAATGCAAACGATAGCTCAAAATGACCACAAAAATGACAGCTATCAAACAAAATCAAGTTCAGATTTTTCCAACCACAAAAACCCACTGAAATGTCCCGAAATCTCCAAAGGGCTATCCCAAACTGGAAATGAGTATGACAGCCCCAAAAATCGTTGCCCTAGTTGGAATTTGTGCCCTAGCATGGATGGAAACACTTGTTGTTCTGAAATTCTGAATATGAAGCTCACTTGTGACTCCCGGATGAAGCCACCAAAGCAACAAATGAGGGTTTTGTCCTCAAAGGCTGAAAATGTGAGCTCAATGCTCCAATTTCCAAAGAGAAATATCAAGATTCATATGAAGACCCTTACAATGAGCCCCACATTTACCTTTATAGCCTTTTTCTTTCTTTCCCTTGTGGAGCACTCCATGTGGGATAATAGAAATACTTTATTTCTATTTTAACATTCACTTTTCCCACTTAAGGTGGGACGACCCCCACTTTATTACATTCTTTTTCTATTTTGAAGTTGGCGCTTTGCACTTTAGCCACCAACCTACTATTTCTAGTGCTATAATTGGCAATTTGCCTTTTTACAAAAATATTACAAAGCTGAAAATAGCAAATTACAATTATAACACGAATGTACTTCCCTTATTTCTCCCTTAAAGCCCACGGGAAGTAGAAATGGGCCCAAGGTCTTCAAATCGAACTAGCTTGGAAAAGGGGACATTACAGTCCTCCCTTCCCAAAATTGCTTGCCCACAAGCAATTGCAAACTTGGATGCTCCAAAATCACTACACCTTCCCATGTGGCATCCTCAAGTGGCAAGTCCTTCCAATGAACCAAATATTCCCTAATGCTCTGGTTCCTTAGCTTCCTTTCACGAACATCTACTATAGCTTCCGGAACTAGAATCAACTTACCCTCCTCATCCAAAGGTGGCAGCTCAAGAGGAGTAATGTGCTGTCCTAGTGCCTTTTTGAGGCATGAAACATGAAAAACATTATGTATCCGGCTATGCTCCGGTAGCTCAAGCTCATATGCAACTTCTCCAACTCTCCCCTTCACTTTGTAGGGCCCATAGAAACGTGGTTTAAGCTTTTCAACACCACTTTGTTTGAGGGAAGATTGCCTATAGGGCTGCAACCTCAAAAACACCATGTCTCCCACCTCAAATGTCCTTTCCATCCGGTGCTGGTCCGCATACAATTTTTGCTGATTTTGGGCATGTTGAAGGTTCTCCTTGAGTACCCTCATGATATCTTGGCTTTGCTGCACCAAATCTTTAGCTCCGGTACTCTACTATTTGTCAAAACCAAATCAACAAAAGAAAGTGCATCATAACCATATAACGCTCTAAAAGGAGACATACCAATGGACATATGGAAGGAGGTATTGTAGCAATGTTCAGCCATATGTAACCATTTCACCCAAGATGATTGCTGCCCCCACATAATTCCTTAGGTAGCCTTCTACCCACTTATTCACAATTTCCATTTGCCCATCGGTTTGTGGGTGATAGCTAGTGCTAGGAGTGAGCTCCATACCTATCAAATGGAAGAGTTCTTGCCAAAACAAACTCATGAACCTGCTGTCCCTATCACTTACAATGTTTTTAGGCAGCCCATGAAGTTTGAATACTTCCTTGAAAAAGAGATCAGCCACTATAGGAGCATTATACTTGGTTGGAAGTGGATAAAAATGAGCATATTTAGTGAGTCTATCCACTACAACATACAAACAATTCTTACCTTGAACCATGGGCAGCCCCATGATGAAGTCCATAGAGATACTCTCCCATTTTTGAGTGGGAATGGGAAGGGGCTGCAAGAGACCAGCTGGAAATTCATGCTTTGCTTTGTTTTGTTGGCATACCAAACACTCTTGTATGTAGTGAAGCACCTCACTCTTGAGTCCTTTCCAAAAGAACCTTTCCCTAACTTGTTTGTATGTCTTGAAGTATCTTGGATGACCAGCCAATGGAGTGTCATGAACAACCCTCAATATCTTTTGTTTTATCTTAGATTCTGACACCAAATAGACCCTATCCTTGTATAGAATGAGTCCATCCACAACCTTGTACCTTTCATCAACAATTTCACCTTCAAAAACAACATTAACAAACTTATTCTTTGCATACTCAGCTGTAATTAAGGCCTTCCAATCTGCTGTTATTTTAGACATAGAGCAGAATTGTGCCTTATTTGGCAAGGTATCTTCTACCAAAGAGTTTATTTGAGGAGCTCCATTGATCATACCTTGTAGAACAACCTCCTTTTTATTATTTTTGAACTTTAACTCCATGCTTTGGTAGTTGAGGGTGAATTCCCCCAAAGAGTGCAACCATTGGACCCCAAGAACAAGATCCGTATCACCTATACCAATCATATAGAAATCATCACATACCTCATGCCTTCCAAGGGTGATATTGAGCTTTGGAATCCTCTTGGTGCATGGAATAGAAAACCCATCAGCCATGGTCACTTTGAAACCCTTGAAGTCTTCCGCTTCAAGCCCCATCCTAGCAACCAAACCCTCATCAATGAAATTATGTGTAGCTCCACTATCAATCAAAATTGTTACCTTTTGACCCTTCAACACACCTTTCACATGAAAAGGATGATATCTAGGGGCACCGGATAAAGTGGCAAGAGTGCTGTCCATAGAGTCAATGTTTTCATCCGGTTCATGCTTTGGCATCACCTCTTCACTTTCAGCTCCTTCCTCTTCACAATCTGAAAATACTTCAATATAATGCACATGCCCCTTACCTAAGCAATGGTGATCCGGTGACCAAGGATCCTTGCAATTGAAGCACAACCCTTTTCTCCTCAAATCATTCCTTGTGTCCCATGCATTGCTTGTTTTAGGCAGCTCCTTTTGCATGCTTGGTACTTGCTGTAATGGCTTCTTTGGCTGCCCCAAAGGTGCTGTTTTGGACTGCCCAAAAGGTCCCTTTTGCTGCCCATTTGCTGCTGCTGTCCTATTGTCCTTGGCTGCCCACTAACCAAAGTGGTCTTAGGCTGCCCACTAATCATGGTTGTCCTTGGAGCTGAATTTTCTAAATCAAGGGATTTTTGATTGCTTCTTGGAGTGAAAGAGGGTTGAAAGCCCTTACGAAGCTGCATTGTTTCATTCTTGCCAACTCCCTAAAGTGCACTTCCGGATCAACCCTATCAAATCTTTCTACAAGCCTTTGACTAAACTCCTCAAGGTAGTGATCGATCCATGCCCTTGTGTGATCATGCCATGGTACCACCACTCATGTGCAACTCCTTCCAAGTGGAGGGTGACAAATTTGAGTGCCTCCTCTTCATACATTGGATTCAAGGACAAATAAGTATCCAACTTTTGGAGCCATGCCCTAGCGGAACACTTTGTTGATCCATCATATGTAGGTAGGGTTATTTTCCCCAACCTTTGTTGAATATCTTTCCGAGGTTGATCATTATGAAGTCTTCTTCCACCCTTATGACCATTCCTTGACTTCAAGGTACAAAAATCAAGGAGAGAAAGCTCTTGGCGGATGGTTGGCCTCAAAGCTTGGTATTCCACATAGAATCAATCCATCTCATTGTAATGTCCCCTTTTCCAAACTAGTTCGATTGGAAGACCTTGAGCCCATTCCACTTCCCGTGGGCAAGAAGGAAGTGAGCAAGGGAAGTAATTGTCATGTTTTTCAATTATTTTTGTGAGCATTGCATTTTTCGTAGTAGTTTTCATATAAAGTCATCGGCTGGGTTAAGAAGATGAAAAGCCAAAGGAAAAATAGAAGAGAAACATCCTTATGAGGTTGGTCCTAGTTTGGAAGCATTCTAATTGGTTTTGGCGCCACAACAAGGTATAAAGAGGGGTCACTTGGCTCATTTATGCATCATCATCATCTTGGCTAAAATTAACATTGCATGGCTTTTGGGCTGATTACTCAATTACTTCCACCTAAGGGTGAAAATCCTTTGGTGTGGCCAACAAAGAGGACAAAAACCTTCCTTGTTTGATTGAAGAACGAAAACTCTTCAATTCATTGAGGATTCTCCATCCCGGGGTTTCCAAAGAGCTTCAAGAAGATTGATTTTGCAAATTTTCAGCTAGGGTTTGATTCTACAGTGATTTTCAGCCCCTCTCCTAGGGGAGCGACCCACCTTGTGGAGGAGTTAGGGGTTTCTAGGGCATGACGACATCCAACTCAGCCATCATTGCATTCCTTATATTTTTAGCAATTGGAATCTATATTTGGACTTCATTTTTGGGCTTGGAATCATTCATTTCCAGCCACTTTTGTAAGGGTGTTCTCTGTTATTTTATTTAATTAAATAATTTCCAGCTAGGGTTTGAAGGTTGATTTCTTGGTTAATATTGGTTCTAAAATATTTCTAAGTGTCCCTACATGTTTTGGATGGTGTGAATGATGCATTTTTGAAGAATTATTGCATTCTCCTTGCTATTGTTATAAAAAATTAGACTGTTGTTCATTGCTGTCATAATTTTCAGTTGGCTATTATAAAATTCAGTTTACTATCTATTGGGGTTTGCGCTATTCTCCTTTGTTTTTAGTTAGAGCCCGAAAGGGGACATTCCAGTGTTATCAGAGCATTGATCTTCCCAGCTGAGGGTATTTGTGCAAGACGGTGACAAAGAGTACATCTACTATCAAAGGAGAGAGAAGAATAATTTAGTTCAACGGTTTGAAGAGCCTAACATGGCCAACTAGGGTTCCCAAGAGGCCAAGATCGATAGACTCATTGAAGGGCAAGAAAGGTTGGCGGACACAATGGATTTGCTAGCCCTAACCCTACAAAACTTCATGAGCCAAGGCTTCAAAATGGCGAGGAAGGTCATCGGGGGTTCACAATGCAAGATACGGTCCCAGGGTCGTTTTGTGGATCAACTACTAGGCCTACTTTCCTTCCAAGGGAAGAAGCCATTCCGGAGGTGGATACACGACATTCAGTAGGGCACAATATTGTGGCTAGCTATGAAGAATATAGGGCTCTTCCAAATGAGATCCGTGATGCTATTTCGCTTGCCGAATTCATAGGGGTAAGCAAGGGAAGGTCAAGGTCGGAGCCTAGACCTCATGCGCCATAAAGGGAGCTTCAAAATGCTTTGGGGAAGGTGACACTCTCCACATTTGATGGCTCCAACAAGGGGACAACCCGGGCTTGGATACAAAAGTTGGATACTATCTATCATTGAGGCCTATGACGGAGGATGAAGCAATCAAATTTGCAACCCTTCATCTTGAAGGAATTGCACATGAGTGGTGGTTCCATGGATTGGTCACACAAGGGCACAATCTCATCCACTCATATGATGAGTTTTGTAGGAGGCTCATTGGGAGATTTGATAGGGTTGATCTGGAAGTTCACTTTCGGGAGCTAGCACAATTGAAACAACAAGGCATGGTGGAAGACTATGTCGTTGAATTTTAGAGGCTTTTAGTGATGATTACGAATGTGACAAAAAAGATGCTCATTGTTTTGTTCATTGAGGGTTTGGCTGAACCACTCAAGGGTTTGGTGAGAGCATTTGACCCTTTGTCTCTCCAAGAGGCAATAAAGAAATCATTGGATCTTGAAGGTGCTGCTCCAAGGACAACAACGATCAACGGGCAGCCAAGGGCATCTTGAATATGTTTTCACTTTTGTTTAGGGTTTAAGATTTTTAGCTCTTGTTTTGTTTTTGACATGTTTAATTGTGGTTAGAGGTTAGGTTTAAGGTAGGTAAGTATAATTTTAGGGTTCCATTTTTATTTTTAAGGTTTTTAATTTTCCACTCAAAAAGGCACGAGAAATGTCTCGATATGTGCTGGAAACAATTGTGCCACTTTTATCACTTACCCATAATTTAGCACCGTTTCAAAGGCATGTTTGGGGAGTTTCGACTGGAAACATTTCAAATTGGAAACGCCGTATGTAGGTGGTTCTTCCTGTAACTTAATGTCAAGTTTCCATATTCCCAATGTAATGTCCCCAAATGGACAGATTTTGCCCTAGATGGATTTTAGGAAAACCCCAACCACTAAATGCAACTTACAGAAAAAATATCAATGCAGATCTGAATTTATAATGAGAAGTGTGACTAGGGTTATGTATAAAACCCAACAAAATCAGCCTTAAAACTTAACTCTTTCCACTCAAGACTGAAATACAGATTTTTCAAGGCCAAAATCTGAAGGAATATGCAAATTTATAATGCAAAAACAGATCTGAATTCAGTTAATAAATCTGCAGAAATTAAATACCAGATATGAGTTGCACAAGGCTGTTTTTTAATTAATAAAAATATGCAAATACCCAGTCTGCAAATACAGCTGAAAGTGAGGATTTGGAACCCCAGAATCACACCAAAAATGTAGAGAATATGACTGAAATTTTAGCTCCAAACAGCAGGTACAGATCTGAATTTTTATAGCCTTCAAATATGCCAAAATCTGCCTACAACTGGGTCGCTCCAGCTTGTAAGAAATAAGAAGTAACAACTGCAATTTTATTCTTCAAACCCCAGATATAAATATCTACAAAATACCTTCACAACTGCTGGAAATAACTACAGAAATAAATATAAATCTTTGCAAGCACCATAAAATCTCCTGAGTAGAGATCCCTCACATTCTCTAAGAGGGTTTTCATCCTCTAGAGCCAAATACTAAGGGTTTTCGTCCTTAGAATATTTTTGGTAAAAGCTTCAAGCTTCAACACAAATCAGAAAATAGATAATGGTCATAGAATCCCCAAACCCAAGTCGACTTGTCCTTTTTAAAGGAAGAAGTGACCCATAGTGACCTTCTACACAACCAATCACTATTCTCCTTCATTAAATATTTTCTTTCCTCCATCTCTCTTCTCTAGACCAAGTCGCATTTTTCTAGGGAGGATAAACTTTGACATATGAGCTTTTACCTTTTCTAACCATTTTTATTGCCCCTAAGGCAAGTCGCCATTTCTCCATAGAGAGGATACAAAAATAATGTGGCCTTTTTCCTTTCTAAGTTTCCATTACTCCTCCTCGAGGCAAGTCGCCATTTCTCCCTAGGGAGAATAAAAATTACATTTGGACCTTTTTCTAACTTAGACTTGCCATAATATTAAGTTATTTAAATTATTATAAGTGTTTACATATTTCCCTTTGCTACGGGCAATTTTCCCTTTGCTACGGGCAGTTTTCCCTTTGCTATGGGCACTTATAATAAATAAAAAATAACTTAAGTCACCCTTATATGTTTCCTTTGGCCGTCGGGTAGACAAAATAGGCCAAAGGTCTTTGATTGGGAAGGGGATATTACACCCAAGGTGGTGGGTTTCTTTAATCCTTATGATTCAATTTCATATTACACCCATCGTTGGGAATGCCTTCCTCCCAAATAGACAATAAGCTGAAGTAGGGACAAGGTCAATATTGTGAAACACGTAAAACTCTTTAATTGTGGAAATTATAGTCTCGAAAAGACTAGAGAAAGTATCTAAGATATTTTACCCAACACATCCTTAAACTTGAAATATGAGGCACATGCAGCCATGGAAGATCCTTTTATTTTGCTCTAACCATATTTTTCAACTAATAAGAGAGGGACATGGTATCCAAGCCATTTGAAGGGTTTTTGAAAGAAAAGAGAGCTATTCCAAGTATCCCAATCCCAAGAATCTAGGTGAAAGATTGACGTAGTTGATCAATTAAAACTTAGCAAAGTCTCCAGTTTTTACCCAAGACAACAAGAGTAAGCCATTAGTGGCTTCGCTTCTTCATTGGACAACAAAGGGGCATTAAGAAGGGCCTAGGAATCTTCTTTTCATGTATTTTCCGTTAGTTAGAAATCTGTCCAAACTTCAAAGTAGTGAACTAAGTGAAGGTCTTGATATTGGGAAAGCCTTCTCGGGTTCCAAATTTATACCATCATTTCTTTATATCTATGCTATTGTCATCTTCCACCAAGATTATATAATCTGCTTGTGTAGAGTAAGTACGCTCTTTTGGATTCCTAACCAAATCCATTAACTTCTATGTTTATAGCAAAGTGTTCTTTTGTAAAATGTGGGAGATCCTAGAAACATGGTCAAAGGGATTCTTGACCATCCCGTGTTAGGATGTTTATTGTTTCCATGTTTTGATTGCTGAAATGTCCCTTTTAGGGAAGATTAGCACAATTTTGGAATTCAGCTGAAACCCTTATTTAAAATATAATAACAATCTAATTTTTATGCAAACCCGTAAGACAAAAATACAACAATCTGGAATCTGCCTTTATGTATCAAATAATCACAATACAAAAATACCGAGAAGGCCCAAAGCATCTAGAAACCCTCTTGGTACAAGTAGATGATGAAAAATAATTTTTCCAACCAATGTCTAAATTTATTTTTATTTATTTTCACACCATAAAACAAGAAAAATACCCGCATAAGATTACAACAATTTTCTCACAAAAGACACTCTAGATGACAATAGGAGACCAAAAGGAGATGCTGCAAATTGAAACCAACCAATTCCGTCCATTGCTTGATGCCCTAAATACTAATCTGAAATCCAAAAGGGTGTAGATAGCCCTAGAAATGGCTGCAAATCGCGCCCTAGCTGCGATGATCTAAAATTATGCTCAAACCCCTAAGTGAAGCCACCAAGAAGATATCGAGGGTTTTCATCCTCAAGTGATGGATGCTAAGAGGGTTTCCGTCCTCAATAGTTGAAAGTAGAAGCACAAGTGCTCGACTTCATAAAATCAAGATGATAGATGCCCCAAATGAACCCCTTCATCCTCCTTTTATAACTTCTCTTTCCTCTTTCTTTCAATTTTGGTGGCCGACTTTATTTAAAAGTCACTTTTATTTTAATAATAAAACATAAGTTGCCTTATAATATAACATAAAGTTACATTTGGCCGACTTAGTTAAATCATTAATTTTACTTTAAGTATTTAAAAATACTTTTTATTTTAATAATAATAATATTATTAAGTTGCCCAAAGATTAGAAATGACTAGGCCCAACTTAAATAATATTATTAATTATTTTAATCTAGAAAAGGGGACATTATAGTCCGTCCTTCCCAAATTTACTTGTCCTCAAGCAAATGCCAACTCATATGTGCAAGTATCACTATGCCAAAGTGATGAGTCATGCTATAGTGCTCATAGAGCTTGGACCTGTACCTGTCAAATGGGATAGCTCCTACCAAAGAACATAGTATGATATATCCCAAATGGATAATGAATGCCATTCTACCTCAAGTTGATCCTAAAAAATTGTAAATATCTGGAAACATCCGCATACTCCCACAAGACTGAAGGTTGCCATATGCCCATGTCATTTTGTTGCTACTGTATTACTTGGCTCCTCCTATGCAAAGAAGGTTTTGGGATACCGATCCTTGGGTCCCAATGGCTCCTCCCATGATTTGGCGAGTTGTTCCTCCCCATATCTCATAAAAATCAAATGGTGGATAGGTTGGAGATGAATTATAACGGCCACAAATCACTTGGATTTTCATCCAACTAGGTACCCTGGTGGCTGCCATGAAGATCTTCTTTAGCTGAACCCTTTCTCCAACTTCTTCCATCAAAGACTTTCCCTTATTTTGTGCAAGCTCGCAGCTGTCCTTAGCTGATAACAGCAGTCCTATACCTGTTATTTTTATGACCAACAACATGAAAAAGGTACAACAAGTACCAAATTGAAACCTTTTTGCAAAAATCAACAATGTGGGCAATGTAGTGGCTGAGAACAACCATGTAAGGACTGAAAATATCATATTAGTAGTCACAAACTGAAAAGAACTCCTTCCCCTGATTGAAGGCACCTGTAAACCCACTTGTATGAGGGCAAATGAGGTAATGTGGTGGCTGATAATGGTAATGACAACCATACTAAAAATCAGACTCATTGCTGTCCCAAGTGTGTTCCCTCTACCCTTTGATGGTAGGATCCTATCACCACTTGCTTCCTTCATATCCTGTTGACGATCCTTGGTGTAAATATTTGGAGTTACCCCGTTCCAAATGAGCTCATGAATGATAGTATCATTGTTGTTTTGACCCTTGGGAAGGCTCGTGATGAAGTCCATGATCACCCCCTTCCAATCTTGATGGGGAATAAACAATGGCTGCCACCAACTATCATTATGCTCCTTCCTGATTTGTTGGCAGATGGCGTTTTCTTCTTGACATTTGAGGATATCCTCAATCTTCTGCAAGGACAAAGGAGCTGTACTATGGTTGTATGTGACAGATGGCATCAGTCCAAAATTAGAAATGCCGGGCTCAGCAAATAGAAAAGAGTGCTGCAGCTGCAATACTGAAAATACTTTGCAAAAATCAGTAATGTTAGCAACATAGGGGCTGGAAACAACCAAACAATGACAAGAAATGCTTCATTAGCAACAACAAACGAAAAATCATTCAATTTTATGATTGAAAGCACTTGTATGGTTGCAAATGATGCAATGTAGCAGCTAGAAGTAGTGATGATTTTAGCCTTCAAGTTGAAAGTTTGGGGCATGGCTGTCCCCATTATGTTCTCCTTTTCCTTGGGAGGTAGTAGATCATCCACCCTTGCTCTTAATTCCTCCCAAATAACCATAAGGGTGTTGGAATATTTGCACTCAATGATCTCATCAAGCGACCCCTTTCATACATCATGTTAGACCAAGAGAACTTCATCAAACTTGCCAATCTACCTCTGTCCAAGGAAAGTACTATCATTCCAACACATGAAATTAGAAAGAGCATCATACCTTGGCTGTAGCATTGTACTTTCTTACTCAACCTTGGGCTTATGGTGGTTGGAAACCATCTTGTAACAACTGCAAAAATCTCATCAATGACTCTAGGTGGCCTTTCTTGTGACAAAATCTTTTTCTATCTCAACAAAATGTATACGGAAGAAACCGGAAATGTGGTGGACACCAGTCCAAAATTTGAGAATGTAGACACTAGAAAATGCACCTTGTGCATAAGGTCTCTTATTCAAAAATACCAAAAACATTATAAAGCACAATAAGCCTCCAAAAATCAAATAATCCTACAAAAGCAAATAAAAATATAAAACCCCACAAAAATGGGGATAAAAGACACCTCACCACTCATTTACTAACCCTCACCCACTCACATTTAATTTTGTCCATCCCACCTACCCATGTGCATGCCCAATGCACTATGGACCCTATCATTGCACCCATATGTGTCCCACTCCCCTATGCACTCAAAAACTATATAATACCACTCACCCCCTTCATTACAACCCTTGACTCTTTGTGCACTAAGGCTATACTTGAGTTTTCTTGCTCTCTTGCTCGCATATCTCGGTTTTGTAGGTCTTGAAGAAGTGAAAGTGAAGCTCAAAAGGATAGATACAACTTGCTGCAACACTGTTTTAGCAAAATTCCAACACAAGCGGGAATCACAACTGCGATTGGCTTGCGATCTCTGTGCAATTTTTAGTGAATCACAACTGCGATTGTCTTGCAATCTAAGTCAGGTATATTTGTCATTTTCATTTATTGTTTTATCATTTTAATCAATAAAATGTCTTTTATCTCCTTAAAAGGGTTAGGGATCTGACCAAGGCAGTCCCCTAACCACCAAAAACAACTAACATTTTTCAAGTGTGCTTGTGTGCAGTTTAGATTTAAATCTGGAAGATTTTTTACCCACTTTATTCAATAAAAGAACCCATAATTGTCCTTCTCTTCACAATGGTAGCATAAGCCCATTCTGTTTTAAGTAACATTGATTTGGAGTTTTCATATCAACTAATCCATCTTGTAGGTGATCCAAATCTAGGCATACAAAGACAACTCCCATATCCATACCTAATATGTTAAGTTGATAACACAACCAAAAAATCTCATTTTACCCAACTGTCACCCTTCTTGAACTCTCCTTTCAACAACAAGCAACTTGCTTTCCCAACAACTCGTGACTATCTCCTTAACCTTGTCTTCAAGCTTAAATCTTTGCTCCAAGGAGTAACTTATGAATTGTGAACATTGGTTCTTCACCACTTTGTTAGGATTCACAACATATCTTGTATGATTCTTCATGAGTTTTCTTTCTATGCATAGGATGACGAACTTATCAGCAATAAAGATATTAGAATTAGAAACTCTATCCTTTCTAGATTCCAAAATATCATCTGGATACCATACTATTATGCACACAACATTCTGAACTTGAATCAAAGAATGTATATGTCCTATGCTGCAAGTTGTATTCTTCACCCTTTCTCCATTCTTAGAGTGCTTACCATGATGACAACAAATCTGAAATGGCATAGTATGAAACAACAAATCTGAAACATGACTTTCCTTTTCATACCTTGGGCTGAAGTCAAAGTGTTTACCTCCTTTTTCTGATTTAGAAGTAGGAGCTTTTGATAGATTTTCCTTCACACTATTGCTCATGTCAATTATCTTCCCAAAGTTGTCCTTAAAATCCACCTCATAGGGTAATGACTCAATCTTTGGAGTGATAGGTGCTTCTAGGGCTTCCATGGGCTGCTCCTTCTCAATGTCCAACAACTTTGATTGTTCTTCTTGCTCCACCATTACCATTTGGAAATTCTTTTCCTCTTCCTTCCTCAACACATGCTACAAGTTTCCTTGTGTTGACAATTCCAACTCGATCTTTCTTCAATCCCATGAAGTTGACAAGTGGTAGTTCTTTCCAACTCGATCTTTCTTCAATCCCATGAAGTTGGCAAGTGGTAGTTCTTTCCAGATCTCAACTGGGCTCTATATTCAACGTAGTTGGCAGCAATGTCATCCACTATGGAGGGTTGAGTTTCCCTCACCGGAATGGTTTCTTCTTTTGGAAGGAAAGTAGGCCGAATGACCTAGATGAAGAATCACTCATGGTTCTTGGTGGCTGGATTTTATTGTTTTCCCTTGAAGAGCTTCCTTCACCATTCAGATGTTGCATGGTATGGATCAGTTGTGCCATCATATTAGCCAATCTCTCTTGCCCTTGGGCAAACCTCTCAAACCTAGCATCATCAAAAATTATGTCTGCCATTTTATCTTCTCCTTCTGAATCACAGGTTGGTAAGATCAAGTGCTCTGATACCACTGTAATGTCCCTTTTAGGGAAGATTAGCACAATTTTGGAATTCAGTTGAAACCCTTATTCAAAATATAACAATAATATGATTTTTATGCAAACCCGTAAGACAAAAAATACAACAATTTGAAATCTTCCTTTATTTATCAAATAATCACAATACAAAAATACCTAGAAGGCCCAAAGCATCTAGAAACCCTCTTGGTACAAATACATGATGAAAAATATTTTTTCCAGCTAATGTCTGAATTTATTTATATTTATTTTCACACCATAAAACAAGAAAAATACCCACATAAGATTACAACAATTTTCGCACAAAAGATGTTCCAGATGACAAGAGACGTTGCAAATTGAAACCAACCAATTCCGTCCGCTGCTGATGCCCTAAATGCTGATTTGAAATCCAAGGGGTGTAGATAGCCCTAGAAATGGCTGCAAATCGTGCCCTAGCTGTGATGATCCGAAATTACGCTCAAATGTGACCCCTGAGTGAAGCCACCAAGAAGATATTGAGGGTTTTTGTCCTCAAATCTGATCACAATGAGGGTTTTCGTCCTCAAGTGATGGATGCTAAGAGGGTTTCCATCCTCAATAGCTGAAAGTAGAAGCACAAGTGCTCGACTTCATAAAATCAAGATGATAGATGCCCCAAATGAACCCCTTCATCCTCTTTTTATAACTTCTCTTTCCTCTTTCTTTCAATTTTGGTGGTTGACTTACTTTATTTAAAAGTCACTTTTATTTTAATAATAAAACATAAGTTGCCTTATAATATAACATAAAGTTACATTTGGCCAACTTAGTTAAATCATTAATTTTACTTTTAAGTATTTAAAAATACTTTTTATTTTAATAATAATAATATTATTAAGTTGCCCAAAGATTAGAAATGACCAGGCCCAACTTAAATAATATTATTAATTATTTTAATCTAGAAAAGGGGACATTACAATTGCTCATATGATCAAAGACCTTTTTCTATCCAAGCTAAGCAATTTCATGCTTAAGAGGGATTAACTTAACCAAATCCTCCATCATAGGTGAGTGCTAATCCAAACATCTTCCTTGGACAGCATATTGCTTCTGTCCTTGATCCAAAAAGCCCTCTCTTAATCAAGTCGGTCTCCAATTTAATACGACTGATTCAAGAATCCCTTGCCTTCTAGTGGGCAAGGAGGAGAAATCTCATGATAGTCGACCCATATATATCTCTTGTAAGATCCTTACACCACCTCCAATAAAGCTTAGCGGCCATCACTATATTATTTAAGGTTGATTTCTGAATACGAATCTCACCTCTACTTTTAGGGGGTGAAAAATCTGTCCCAGCTTACACGACTTTCCTTGTTAGTATCTGACTTTCCTGACCAGAGAAATCAACAGTTATCCATTTCCTTGAGGATGGATTTTGGGTCCACTAGAGCTGCAAAATTGTAAAGTGATAGGGGACTGAAGATTTTTTTGTAAGGCTGACACTTCGAGACAAAGACAACCATCTTTTAGTCCAGCTATTGATTTGGGAAATAAATTTATCCACGCAAGCAATCCAATCATAGCTAAAGCCAAAGGCTCTTAAAAATTACTTCAGAAAGGCTATTATCATGAATACTACAATAAAATATCCTTTAACTGAAAAGGATTATTCTAGACCTCCTTCAGGCTGGTAGGCCTACTTGATTTAGTCTTCAACAAGGACAAGGGTTGTGCATATCTCCAAAAATTACAACTAAGGGTGTGGTTTCTTAAGCAATATATATCATCTGCTTTTAGCTTCAGGTTACTAAATAGGGTTTAGTGAAGTTGCATTGAAGACAACCATTAACCTTCTCTACTCCTTTTTGCTGATTACATGGGACATAACCTCACAAACTGCAGAAAGTAAATGGTAGCAGAATCTAACATGGACATGCACAAGACAACAAAGAATACAAGTGATAGCCGCCAATACTGTTGATGTACACTCTCCATCAATTTGGAATAAATAAATTTACACTTACGAGGTCAAGTGGAAGTGAAATAGCATGCTTAATCACCTCAATTAGTCTGACTTATATGCAGTCAGTGAACTGTACATGCACATGGGCACCTCATCTAGTCTTATTAAGATGTATTTATTGAAATGTTCATGTGCATGGACGTCTCATTCAGTCTGACTGAGATGTAGTTAGTGAACTGTACAGCGAAACTAAGGTTTTCTAGTGTACTAGGCCAATTGTTCACAATGGAGATATTTATGAGGAATTAATAATTATATTTCTCATGATTTCCTTCCTGCTTAGTGGAGGTTGTCTCCAACTTTTACATTAGATGAGGAAACTTCTCTGCAAAACCAGATTCGGAGAATCAGTTTGCCTGTGTTGGCACAGTGCATTTGCTGTCAACCAAGTAAGGAGTGGTTTGCTTCTTGCGATAGGTATGAGCCTGAACATCGAGCAAGGTATCGTCAACCAATGGTTGCTGAAAATCTGGGACTGTTGATTTTTTGGATGAGTGATGGAACCCTCCTCCAAGTGAGATGGCTCATACAGCTTGAGCTGGCTCACATAGACAGCATAATGGATGCCAAGTTGTGTTGGTAGATTTAAGAGAAAAGCATTGTGATACACAACTTGGAGAATTGCGTAAGGCCTGCAATGGATGGGCTTCAACTTGTGATTTTGGTGGTGAAATTTTTGTTTACCCAAGTGAAGCCAAATTTAATCTCCAACTTAGAAAGAATGTACTCGATTGCAGTAATGTAGTGCCTTGAATTTGGCCGAGAATGTTAAAATGGTTTTTTGAACTTTGGCTTGAAATTGGGCCAAATTTTGCACTAAGGAAGAAGATTTGTCTTTCTCCTTTTGTTGGTAGGATGTAGCCAGAGCTGGAAGAGCAGTGGGAATCTCATAAGGTGCCAATGGTTGGAAGCCAAAACAAACTCCAAAGAAGAATGACTTGCAGAGACATGAGCCGCCTGGCATTAACTCTACTAAAGGATATGCAAATAGTTGTCCCATTGCTTGTTCTAGCAATGATAGTTATGAAGAACATGGACTAAGGTGGGATTGAAAACTTCAATTTAGCCATTAGTTTGCGGATGAAAGTAAGTACAGGAGCACAAATGGCAGCCAAGAAGCGTCCACAATGATTTCCAAAATTGACTAAAGAAGCATCTGATTGGAAGGCCTCTACTGGCTGCAAAACGAGCACACCGATGAATGGAATCCTCAGTTTGCTTCCGCAAGGGAGATCAATAGTAGTAGTGTTGCAAGTTTTGCAAGGTCTTTTGTATTCCAAAATGTCCACCATATGAGTATGAATGAGCCTCCTTCAGTAGAATTTGGCAAGAAGGTCCAACGGGAACACAAAGGAGCAAGCTTCTACCACAAACCATTTTTAGCTGTAGTTAAGGAAAAATGTTTGATTGATCACTGTAGGCTGTTGTAAAACATCAATGATTGAACTGAAGTGAGGAATCATGGGGTAGAAATATTTCAATTCATCATAAGATACACATTGAATGTCCAAGATGCAAAGCACCTGAGGGGAACGACTAAGAAAATGAGCCATTTTGCTGGTAATATCCTTATTGTGCTTTCACCAAATGAGAGTGCTGCATAAAAGATGTGCACTTCAAATGCACATGTTCTTGGTTCTTGGATTGGGAGTTCAAGAATTGAAAGGGTTGGTGTTTTGTGTGCAGAATGACTTCCTTATCGAGAAGATAATGACATCATTCCTTGGAATAAACATTTTCCTTGTCGTGCTTATAATTGAGCTTGGCCAGTTACAAGGTCTCATACTGATATACCATTGGATGTCCTTGATAAAGAACCATGTCATGACATATAGGGAAGCGTTGGTGAAAAGCTCAAATGATTGTAGTAGGTCAAGGAGAGAAAGCACACGAGTGTGCAAAGATCGTCTTTCAAACAACTAAATGCTTGGCAAGCTTGTGGACTTCAATTAAATTTTTTTGATGGGTGAGCTGATAAAGTGGTTGGGTGTTTTAACTATTTTGCATACAATGATATGAAATATAGTCGAAACATGGATTAATTCAGATTATAGCAAATATGACGGTAAATACAACAAATCTGAATTATTACAAAATAATAGAAGTGCGATTACTTGATTTGGAATCGAGAAAACAATAGAAGGATGACTGTAGATTTTGTATGCAGAGTAAACTATGTTCTAGTTTTTGAGTTTCAACATTTTGGGTTTTCCTTCTAAACCCATCCTTAGGGATGAGTAATAAAAGAATGAGTTACATGATTCTGACTATCTGTCACTCACTAAGGTTGCCATTGGATTTGGAAATGTTTCTTTAGGTGCTCGGATTAGAAACATAGGTATAAAGATTGCCTGGACGCTTATCGGCAGAGTCAGACACCAGTGGTAATTGGAATTGTCCAGGTTTACTGACAGTGTCCCTAAGGGTTTTGGGATATGCAATTTCTGGGAACCTTTTTCCTGTGTCTTTAATCTAATTCTGGATGGTTGCTAGCTTTTTGATCGTATGCAATGATGCTTGTTTCTGCTCTTCTTTGTCCAAACCCTAATCATGCATGCTTGATCACAAGAGACCTCAAAAAGGAATTGATGTTTTGGGTTGGACTGAACCCAACGACCCCTTGATGGTTGAGCGTTGCCTACATAGCACTACGTCAAAGAGGGCTTAACCCACGTAGTTCTCCCACCTATGTGAGTATGTAGATGTACACAATCATGAATAATCTAGATGTAGTCCTATCTTTTAACTTTGATACTTGGCGCCATGCAAATTTGACTTCTTTGTATTCAGATTTGTCTCTATGGACTGATCTAGGGCTGCTCCTTGAAGATTTGAGATGTGTATATTTTTTTGAATAATGATCTCCGATGTAGTGAGAGTGCCTTGGGTATTTCCCAGGTGTAAGAGGTGAGAAATAACCACAAGGATGATTTGTATATACAGGTGTCTCTTCATTAGGTTCCCGCCACAACTGACCCATGAAATGTGTCTAGGCTTATCTAATGGAGATTGCTCGATTTGAAAACTATTCATTGAAGGGTCCTGGACATTGCCAGCAAGGTCAGACCCTTGTGGTAAGCCGATACTATCCAGGTTTCTTGGTAGTGTCCTGGGAGTGCAAGTATGGATCTGAGGTATGGAGAATGTCTATCTAGGATTTTGAAGGTGTTCTTGTATAGACTAAGCTGATTTTGAATACAGATTTCTGTAGATAGAGGTGGCTAAGATAGTGGATGGGTAGACCGATAGAGGGAAAGTGTGCTCAAGAGTCAAATATATGTGAATTGTTGAAGTTTGTCAAAGTTAGCCAAATGTTTCAAAAGTGTCAAAGACCAAATTTAGGTGTGTATAGTGGGAAACATGTGAATAGTTATGAATGGACTTCCTATCAAGGTCATACCTCCCTTAAAAATCTATAAATATGAAACATTGGATGGAGCCACACGCGTAGGACCTTGACTCAAGTGGGCCCACATGCATGCTATGATGATCAATGAGGAAGCCAAAGTACTTGATCAATGAGGAATTCCAAGTATTTCACATAAGTTTTCGTAAAATAATTCTTCATGTTGGCTTGAGAGTGCCTTAGGTGTTTCCTAAGCGTAAGAGGTGAGGAATAACCATAGGGATCATTTGTATACATAGGTGTCTCTTCATTAGTTTCTTCTTACAACCGACCCAAGAAACATGTCCAACTTAATCCAATGGAGATTGTTCTGTTTGAAAACTAGCCATTGAAGGGTTCTTTGTCCAAAATTACACCCCATGTAATTTTGAACAACTCATCAAAGGACTTAACCATTTTTGTGCTCTGGAAAATCTGCGAGACATTGATTCAGTTTACCGCGGAATGTAAGACTTAGTGTTCTCATGGGTTCTCCTAACCCAAAGAGTGAGCAACTCGGGGACTTAGGTGAATTTTGGTGATTTTAGTGTCTTGTGGAAGTTATTGAACCTTCGTGGCACTAAAGAAAGTAAGTCCTTGCGAGTCGAAGTCGAGAGTGTACCACGGAGTTTCTTATCCACGGGAGTTGGAAGAAATTGGCTAAGTTCAAAGGCCGTTGAACAAGAGAGTGATCGTTAGTTTAAAGGCCGCAGATTGAAGAATTCGACCCTCGCAAGTGATGTGAAGTATTTCTGCTCATAAGGACAAACAAGGGGAAGGTTGCTAGGATCCGCGGAATGGGAAAATTTGAAACACCGCCGTGAAATCTGCGGGACAAAACAAAAGCCGCGGAAGATCTCAAAGCCGTCTGGACTCCGAACTAGAGAGCCAACCACCTCAACCACCAAAATTTAATGAAGTATGGCGTTGTTCTGTACAGTCTGATGACATGCGATAGACTCAAGGGGTCTTTGTGGTTGTTGGCATTTATCTCAAGCGCCCAGTACTACAAGTAAACTTTGCAAGAAATCATGTTGCCCATGCTCATTCAACACGTCTTCAGGGGACAGATTCCATCTCGACGGTCCTTTCTCCTCTCTCCTCTTTCTTCATTCCACGAATTGTATAAATGCAAGTGCTTGCGCACTTTATAAGGGTTCTTCTCCCTTTTCCTCCTTACTAGTTTTCGAGCTCTTCTCTGTGAAACTCGAAACCTTATGTTGCCGACCTCTGTAACTTGCTACTGGTGATTTACTTGCCTCAACTCTGTATGTAAGCTATAAAGATTGATTAATGCAAGTGTGGTTTAGCTCTTTCCTTTGAATACATTGTGTTTGATGTGAATATTTTACCCTCTTGCATATTTCATGTTCTTTTATTTGTTTACATCTGAATCGTGCATTTTTCACGATCCCAGCCTCGCGGCTTTGCATCTGTGTCATTTGGATTTGGGAAAGTTCCACCTTCTTTTGGTGTTATCACTGCCCCTTTAGCTTAGTTTCCATTTTCTTGCACCTCTCTCTCTCTCTCTTGGTCCCTTGGAATTGATAGAGTAGGAATAAGTTGTAGGAGTGGTTTAGCATTAGAAGTAGGTTGTGTTGTGTGGGTTTTTCTAAATCTGCATAACAAGGAAGCCGACCTTCCCAGAGGTCTGCATCTCAAGCCGCAAGTCCCACACTTGGAGATAGTCCCATGTTGCCTCAAAATTATGTACCTTCCATGATTAAGAGAAGGGTGAAATTTTGAGCACCAACAGATCTAGACACTGTCAACAAGGCCGACCCTTGTGGTAGCCAAGACTATCTAGGTTTACTGGTAGTTTTATGGGAGAACAAATATGGATACAAGGCATGGAGAATGTCTAACTAGGTTTCCAAGGTGTTCTGTATAGACTAAGCTGATTTTGAATAAGTATGTTTGCAGATAGAGGTGGCTAAGACAATGGATGGGTAGACTGCTAGAGGGAAAGTGGACTCAAGAGTCAAACATATGTGAATTGTTCAAGTGTGTCAAAGTATGTCAAAATTGATGTTTCTAAAGTGTCATAGACAAAATATAGGTGTCTATAATGGGAAACATGTGAATAGTTATGAATGAACTTCTTATTGAAAGTCATATCTCCCTTAAAAATCTTCAAATATGAAATGTTGGATGGAGCCACCGTAATGTCCCCTTTTTTGAACTAATCCATTTAGAAGGCTTCTTGCCCATTCTTCTTCCCGTGGGCAAGAAGAAGATGAACAAGGGAAGCCCTTGGATTATATTTTAGTCTTTCTTTAATTAATAATTATATTTTTCTTTTGTATTTTCCTATGAAGCGGGCAACTGGGTTGGAGAGCTTTTAATACAAGTTTAAAGATGAAATAAGCTTCTAAAGGAGGTCAGTCTTGGGGAATTCTTCCCTAAAGACTCTTGGTGCCACCATAAGGATATATAAGGGGTCGCATAGGCTCATTTTGGGCATGTTTTTGACTATTATAACTTTATCTATTTGGTTCTAGAGTTGGTTGCTCTATTCCAATCCACTAAGGCGGAAATCCTTTGGTGTGGTAAGCAAGGAAGAAAAAACCCTTGTTGAAGGTTGGAGAATGAAAACTCTCCAATTTGGTGGTTCTAAGGACTTCTAAGAAGACTATCTTGTTGGTTGGGCAGCTAGGGCATTGAAGGAGAAGAGATTTCAAGGGTTCTACATCATTTTGGCACCCTCTCCTAGGGTGGTGACTTGGGTAGAAGAGTATTTCGGTGCCTTCTAGGGCACATTTTGGTGTCTCAAGTGGATATTCAGATTTCTCCTAATTTATAAGGCTGATCTATCACTTCTTGGTATTTTATTGGGGTTTGGAGACCTCATTTTTAGCTAATTTTGTGGACTGTACTTCTGCTGATTATTTTAATAATTACAGCTGTGTTGGCACTTATTTCTCCGTAATTTGTGAAGTATATTGGCTGGAATAATTTCTACTTGGTTGATTAAATTATTTGGGATCATTCTATATCATTTTGGCTAGATTTTGCATGTGAAATGTTGCTCCCGCATTTGGGTTTGTGGCAAACCCTCACTTTCCGGATCAGCCCTAGAAAGGGACATTACAACCACACACGTAGGACCTTGACTTTATCTGGATCCACATGTATGCTATGTTGACCAATGAGGAAGCCCACATATTTCACATGAGTTTCCCTAATGGAATTCTTCATGTTGGCTTGGAGAGTGCCTCAAGTGTTTCCCAGTGTAAGAGATGAGGTATAACCATAGGGAGGATTTGTATACATAGGTGTCTCTTCATTAGTTTCTTGCTACAACTGACCCAGGAAACATGTCTAGGCTGATCCAATGGAGACTGTCGAATTGAAAACTAGCCATTGAAGGGTCCTGAACACCAACAAGGCCAAACCCTGTGGTAGCTGTCACTATCTAGGTTTACCGGTAGTGTTGTGGGAGAGCAAATATGGATACGAGGTATGGAGAATTTCTATCTAGGTTTCCAAAGGTGTTCTTGTATAGACTAAGCTGATTTTGAATAAGTATGTTTGCGAGATAGAGGTGGATGGGTAGATTAATAGAGGGAAAGTGTGCTCTAGAGTCAAATATATGTGAATTGTTCAAGTGTGTCAAAGTATGCCAAAATTGATGTTTCTAAAGTGTCAAAGACCAAATTTAGGTGTCTATAGTGGGAAACATGTGAATAGTTATGAACTTCCTATTGAAGGTCATACCTCCCTTAAAAATCTTTAAATATGAAACGTTGGATGGAACCACACACATAGGACCTTGACTCTATCTAGATCCACATGCATGCTATGTTGATCAATGAGGAAGCCAAAGTACTTGATTAATGAGGAAGGTCAAATATTTCACATAAGTTTTCGTAAAGGAATTTTTCATGTTGGCTTGGAGTTGGTGTCATTGAAGAAGATGTAATAATGTTTGAACATGGACCAAATGGTCATCCCAAAATCATGCAATAGATCAAGATGTTGTTGAGATGGATGACCATTAATTTTCCAAGATGGGCTCGAAAACATCATTGACGATGCACAATAATGTGGCAGGTGCATTGGTGAGGCCAAAAGGCATGAGCAACCACTTGTAGAGCCCCAAATTTTGTCTTGAAAGTCGTTTTCAAACATCACGAGGCTCCATGCCCATTTGGTGATATTTAGAAGTCAATTCGAGCTTAGTGAAGTATCTAGCTCACTAAAGCTGATATAGAAGATCGTCAATCCTAGGAAGTGGGTGGCGATTCTCCATAATGATTTTGTTAAGAGCTCGATAATCTGTGACATCTTTCCACTCATTGTGCTCTTTCTTTGGCATTGCAAGAGTAGGATATCCGCATGGAGAAGTGTTGGGATGCATCTTTACTTCTAATGATTGCTTGATTTGGCACTCTTCTCAACGCCACGAAAGGGTGTAGTACAATACGATGATTGATTGGGCAACAAAGATCTTGGTACAAACTCAATTGAATGTTGGATGGACCTTAGATGAGGAAGTCCTTTAGGGTCCTCAAACATTAGAATACGTCTCGATGAGAAATTTGATTGCCAATGACAAGAGGCCGTGGGCATTTTTGTGTTAGCTTCTTGAATGATATGAAGTGTAAAAATGTGTATGCAGGTTGACCTGTTTAATTGTGGTCCTACCAGAAGGTAAAGGACTAACAAAAGAAGTGAACTATACACTTTTACTGTTCTTTTGCGGCAAACAGGGCTTGCGAAAGCCATGAAGACAGCCTTGTGGTCAGACTGATATGATGATGCTGCATGTATTAAATTGCAATAATGTAATGGAGTGAACTTATACACTTTCACTATTCTTTTGCAGCAGACAGGCCTTGTGAAAGCCATGAAAGACAGCCTTGTGGTCAGACTGATATGATGCTCCATGGCTCCATGTATCAAATTGCAGTAATTTAATGGAGTGACATCACAATCGTCTGTTTCCTAGAATAGCTCAATGTAAAATGCACTCTTGCAAGTGGCAAGTGTCAAATCTCCTTCCATCTTAACCAATCCCAACTGGTATGGGTGTGGATGCGCTGTAGTTGGAAAATGTAGATCATCCACCAAATTTTGTGAAATCAGTTTCATTTGGCTGCCATTATCATGGATCAACTCCATGAGTTCATCCTTGAATTGGAAATTATGAGTCAATAAAGATTCCCAATAGTCATTGATCATGAGAATTCATTAAAGATTAGTAGTATTTGGACTGGATACCTGAAACTTTGAATCTTCAGGTTGTGATTTTTTCTCAGCTAGAAGTGGCCTTGACCTTTTTGGTTTCAAAACATGTAATTCTTTTGTGGAATGTTTAGTGTGCTTTTGATAAGCAAAATAGTTATACTTACCATTGTTAGAACCCTTAGTGGAGCCACTCTGGGAAGAATTTCCATTCTTGGATGAGGTGGTAGGATTTGAGAAGCTGCTTTGGGTAGAAGGGCCCTTCTTCTGAGATGCAACTGAAAGATTGGTCTTCTTCTGCTCTTTGGCTTCCACCTTTAGAGAAAGTTGATTAGCATAATCTAAAGATTTGATAGTGAAGGGCTCTGTCTCCTCTTGGAGATGAGAAAACAACTTAAAAACAAATTCAATGTGAAGGATCTCATCACCAACAAGCACTTCCAACTTGATAGAGATCCGATTCAACTCATCGACATACTGTTGGATATATTGGCCTGATTTTTGACAAAGTTGGAGCCAAATTTCCAGTAGCTCCTCTCCATACTCTAGAGGGTACAATCGCACACCAAGAGTCGTTTTGAATTCTTTCCAAGTCTCAATTTTTGGTTTCTCTCTAACTTCCAGAAGCTGGACATGAGTTGACACCAAGCGAGGACTTGCTTATTCATAGGGACCTCAGTGATCGAGATTTTCTCGACCCAATGAGATTAGAATGTGTCTTGAAGTATGCCTCCAGATTGTGGGTCCAAGCATCCAATTTATCCCTGTTGATTGTGCCATCAAAATGGGGAATGAACATCTTGATGTAAACCTTGAAAGTAGGTTGGGCAACTGGAGACACCATATATATAGAGGTCTATTGTTGTTTCCCCATCATTTGTTGGAAATTATTTTTATTTAAGGCATAAGCTTGGGTTGACACTTGTTTTGTTGGAAAAGGCTTGTCATCTGCTGCATAGACTTGACTTGAAATCCGTTTTGTTGCTGCTGCTGGTCGTGTAGCTCTTGTGTAGCTAAATCAAATCAGGATTTTGGGTTGCACTTGAGGACATTCTGGATTGCCAAAAGGATCTAGGACTCCTTTTGTATGTTAATGCCAGAAGAGAAAAACTACTATTTTTTTGGTTTGAAGATAGAAATCAGTACGGGTTTATGTCAAACAACAGAAGGGAAAAGCAACTCAAGAAGTGAAAACTACCTCCCCAAAAATTCAGCTTGACCCGGACAATTTTATAGTTTGGATCTGTACAACATCAGAATTTAAAATTTATTGAAGAAGAGAAAGACGATGTCTGCAGGAAGATCTTTCCACCCGTGACATTTGGGCCCAAACAAGCAATTTGATTCTAGAATGTCTTAAAAGGTTGTGCAAAAAGTTGTACAGAGGTAGAATTTGATTCTACTGCAGAAGGGCATAATGATCTATGCATACAGATCTACCTTCTGGTGTAAGTTTAGGCTGAATGACGTTGATCCTGACATGACTCTCAAGGCTGGGAGTTCGAGGAGAATTATGCAAGGAAATAAATCTTCGGAAAAAACCATAATTGCAGAACTCCAATATGCCTGATCACAGATTCTGCTACCTATTGATCTAATCTTGCAAAGTGCAGAAAATAAATAACAGAAACTAAAATGGACATACATAAGACAGCAAAGAGTACAAATGATAACCGCCAAAACTGTTGATATACACTCTTTATTAATATAGAATAGAAGACTGAAAATGATGATGTTGTGGATGCAAACTGCCCTTGAATTGAGCATAGATAGACACTTCAATTTGTCTAACTTATGTGCAGTTAGTGAACTGTATATGTGCATGGATGCCTCTTTCAGTCTAACTCAGTCTAATTGAGTTGCAGTTGGTGAACTTTATGTGCATGGATGCCTCATTCAGTCTAACTGAGATGCTGTTTGCGAATTGTACATGTAAACTAAGATTCTTTAGTGTACTGGCCCAAGTTTATAGTGTTGCATTTACAATGTGGAGATATTTAGAATGAAGAATTAATTATAATATATTCTTATCAACATCTGACATCTGCATTGGAGATAACCATTAACCTTCTTTACTCTTTCTTGTTTTGGCTTATCACAATGTACGGCTGCATATAAGACAGCTGTTAACTTTCTGTAGTCCTTCCTGTTTTGGTTGATTGCACGTAACAGCTTGATTGACCAGATCCACTGCTAGTGGCAGTGATCCCTCCACAAGCTCTTGAGTACCCTGTAGTATGTAGTACTTGCCTAAAATACAGGTGAGGGGGCTCATCTGCCCCCATGGAATTCTACTATGGCAGAGCAAAGCTCTGGAAAACCAGAAGAAATGGAAGCACATTGAATCCGAGGATGCTCTGCTCTTGAAGCCAAACTGGCGCCTTATACATATCTGGCACGTCCTTTGCATTAATCAAACACAATATCTGGAACTTTGCACCTTTCAATCATTAGCACCCCTTTCTTACACACGGCCATGTACTGAACACATTTTAAAAATATAGTCTGGGGCTAACATTGAGATTAGTAATCTTTCTAAAGACATCTCATAAGCACCATATACTCACTGTATGACAACAGGTTATTGTCGTACCCTTTAACATGTTGTGATATGCATAAGAGACAGAGGACTGTTTGTCACATACACTTTTTGATACATTTTAATATATTTAGATCGAAGTTGTCTTAAGACTATTCATCACCAGGTTCTATATGGCTATGCCTGTCCAATATGATAAACATTGATTTCATCACATCAGAACCCTTGGTCAAAGAACTTGCCAAAGAGCAAGTGCATCTGCCATCATCCATCCCGAGCTCCTGAGAATGAAGATTTTTTTGGACTGACCTAAGGTTATAAGGTTTCACATGATCTCTTTTTACCGTAATGGAATTACGGTGACCAAGGACACAAATCTATGCATTCAGCTGTTCTCAGTACAACTCCTGCAAGCCAAGCCTGTTGGAATTTTATCTTGATGAGATTTTGAGTTTTCTCAGAACTGCTATGAATCCTCTTGAAAACTTCATAATCCTCCTCAATCTCAGCTATTTTTAGTTTTCCAGAGCACATTTTAGTCATCATGGTCTCTCTCTGAGTTGACACAGTCCTATCATTGCCATATTCCATGTTCTTGGCAGGCAAGAACTAATTTGTTTTCTTTCTGCTTGAATTCTTTTAATATTTTTTTCTAGCTACTTTCATTTTTGTTTGGCAGCCAACCTTTTACAGGAGATCATCTTTCAATGCACATTTCTTCAAACTGATCTAGTAGTTGGCCTTTGAAGCTGTGAAAAATATGTCATTGGGTCAATTATGTCAGCAGATAGCTTGTCCTCAGTACATCCAAAAAATAAATAAATATTAGTTTTTACCTTCAAAATATTTGCCACAATTTCTCCACTTTCATCTTCGAACTTCTGAAAGCTCTTTCCTTGACTTCCTCTTTTGTCTCATCTGCTTTATCCTGCTCATTGACCAGGGATAGTTTCTATTTATTTCATTTCTCAGATTTCACTATCTGCTGATCTGAGTGTCAGTGCGCAACCATGCTTTAAATGCTTCATTCTGAAGATCTTGAATGACTCCTCATTTCCAAAGCTTCCTGCCGCTGGATTTCCATGCTTATTGTTTCTTCTATTAGAACCTTGTTCAACTGAGTAGGCTTTCAAGTTTCCAACCATAGTGAATCCACCACTGCATGTTCTTCTGCCTCATTTATGTTCCTTTGACAATTTTCATCTTACTTTCTAATCCTGAAATGAGGACAATTTCTTGGTCTGTTCTAAATTCATATTATGTCTCGTTGAATATTTCATGCTTGTCTTATTGCTGCACTTCTATAATTTCCACATTAAAGTTTTCAGGGTTCAATCTTTTGTTTGCTCTCATGAACCAACTAATTGGATTTCTGCAGTAATTTTTGAAGGGTATCATTTATTCGTTTCTTTCTATCAAGGGCACCATCCAGTTTACTCCATAATTAAATATTAGTCATTTTTGGGGAAATTAACACATAATATTCCATCTGCTCAGATTCAAAGGTTTCATCTCCTTCTGCAAGTTAATTTGCCCTTCTGTAGCTCCCTTTTCCCTTTCATTTCACTTTGATTATCTCCACGTCCCTTAGCCATCGTACATAGTAGCCTCTTATCCTTCTCAATATACTAAATGGTTTCATCTTTTCCATCAACGATCAATATCCATTTTGGTCATTACTTGTTCTGTAATAGCAGATGTTTGTCCAGTCACAGTATCTGTATCTCCCAACTTTACAGTGTGTACTCATTCCACACATTCCACCACAAATGGCGACTGGTTATTCAACAACCATCCCGTACTTTATTGATATGCACATTCCTTAGTAAAGTTGCTAATTTTTGTTTTTGCTGCAATTCGTAAATGTATGAATCAACCCTGCCTCTTCTGTGACACCTCTGTTTTTGGAGTTAGTAATATATTCTTGTTCTTTTGTGTTTTTGATTTGTGGATATAAAAATCAATGCTAATTTACAGGAGTTTTCGCATTTTGCAGTATTTCAATTATATGGGCATGCTTGCCGTGGAAGGCTCATATGACAAGATGGAAGCTTTATTGAACAAGAACATACCCCCTGTAGACATATTACTGCTACTGGCTGCTTCTGAAGACGACAAACCTAAGATAGAAGAACTAATGCGAGCTGGAGCTGATTATACAGTCACTGATGTTGAGGAAGGACTGCCTTAGATAGAGCAACTGATGAGGAGACAAAAAAATTTATTGCAAATTTTCCCAGGTGAAGTGTATAGCTATCTAGCTTTGTATCAAGATCTTGCCTAATTATTTTTATACTGAATCAGTCGATGTGTATGAATAAGATGTAGACCCTATGTGATTGAGTAGACTGTAATCATTCCCACTATAGTTAGGACCCGTAGTTGTGTTTGAGAGAAATACACATTAAAATGTGAGCTATAATATAAAATTAAGTCATCTGGAAATTAATGATTGCTGTCTTACCTTCACTGAACACTAGGGTAGACTCATGATTTTATCTCTGTAATTTACTTATGATACACAATCAATCTGCATCCATTTTAACTATATTCATTTGCAGAATGGACCTTTTATCATTTAGAATTTCAAAGTCAAAATTTCCTTGTGTCTCGACTCTCAAGTAAATATACCAATTCATCTGAATGCTTATTGGACTGAAGGTTTTCATGCTTAATGCAAGTGGTGGCTTGTTGCATCCATGTAGTCATTGGAGCATTTTGACTGTTATAGTGGCAGTATGTTTACTATATCTATTTGTAAATTAAGAAACCAATTTCATATACTGTTTAGTGAAGTTATTTTTGTGATTTCGAAAATATATCCAAGAACATATTGGGCCATAAAACATTGATACATTTGAACGCTTTTGCGTTTGGCTTCTTACGCTTCAAGCGATAAAATTTAAAACACATTTGAATATCTGTTTTAATATCTTTATGCTCGTCATGTGCATTCGAAGTGTGGATCATTTATTTTTGTACCGAATCAGTTGATGTGTATGAACATGTAGACCCTATGTGGTTGAGTAGTCTGTAATCATTTCTTCTATCATTAGGCCCCATAGTTGTGCTTGAGAGAAATACACATTAAAATGTGATCTATAATAGAAAATTAAGTTATCTGGAAATTAATGATGTTTGTCTTACCTTCAATGGATATCAAGGTAGACTCTCATGATTTTATCTCTGTAATTTACCTAATGATGATACGAAGTCAATAATGTCTACATCCATTTGAACTATATTTATTTGTAGAATGGACCTTTTATCATTTAAATTTTCAATTTCAAAATTGCCTTAAAAGTCTCAAGTAAAAATACCAGGTCATTTGTATGCTGATCGGACTGAGGTTTTCATATACCATGCCTATTTGTAAAATAAGAAACCAACAACTTTCATATACTATTTACTGAAGTTACTTTTGTGATTTCAGAGAAGATATCCAAGAGCATTTCAGGCTATAAAACATTGATACAATTGAATGCTTTAGTGTTTGGCTTCTCATGCTTTAAGTGATGAAATTTAAATCTCATTTGAATGTCTGTTTTAATATCTTTATGCTCGTTGTGTGCATTCGAAGGATGGAGCATTTTGCTAGTTTTTAATGTTTTATAATTTTGTGTAATGAGTGGCTTGGTAATTTGGACTGTGAACTGAGGTGAGCGTTGTGAATGATTAACTGTTTGATGATCAAATTATAAATCTTCTCAATGTCATTCATTGAAACTATAGTCTAATAGAGAGCCTTTGGTTAGGTTTCTCTGCATTGGCATTTCTGTGATATCTGTCAGCTGATGTCTTTGAGTGAAATAGTTGTAGTATTCTAAATCTGGACCAATGGCATTTGTCAATTAATCCTTGGCATTTATCCTAGCTCATTGATCATTGTGCACATAGATGACCAATTCTTACATGCATCTTTTTCAATTAGCACTCTTGGCCATTAAGTCACACTTGTTACTCATCTTTGACAAGACAAAAATTCTACTTTCTCAATGTAGAACACATCTTTGGACATTTGGCCATCATCTCCAATTGACAAAAATCAACTTGCAACCTAGTAGGACAAAGTCACCCATGACAAATAGATTGGCTGATTTTCCTAAGATGAAGGATTTGTACTCAAAAGGCTTAATGATAACCTTTTCAAACTCATAAGTTAGCCGAGTCGGCCTAGTGTCAATTAAGTGGGAAAATATTTCACAACAATCACCTATATAAGCACATTTACCCTATCCATTGAAAGGGCCTCTTATCACACATTTGTGGACTACCTAGGAGCAGAGTTGCATGAATACAAATATGGTATTAGATACGATACGACTAGTTTTTAATGCCCCCGATATGGATACATTTAGATACGACATAATATATAATATTCAAAGTATCTTTGCAATAATCCGTGTTATAAATTAAGAATATATTAATAATAATTATCAAATTATATTTGTTGGAAATGTATAGAGGGTTAAAAGCCGATAGGAATATGTTTTGTATAATTGCGCAATCCAAATGTATATGCTTAATCCATATAAGACTATAAAATATGTAATGCTCTTTGAAGAATAGATAGAGAATGTGAAGAGCCTCTTTTGTCGAAGAAAGGAAGAAGAAGGGACCGTAGCTGAGCAGTCGTCTCATATTGTATAAAACTATGTAAGCGCACTACACAAAAGGTTGTTCTTTGATTTTGATTTGAATTAATATTGAATCCTCAAGTTTCATTCTCAATTATGTCTAAGTTCTAACTCAATAATATGTATTCTAGTTTATTGTCTCTTGCTTCCTTGAATTGTGTTCCTTATGTATCTTATGCGAATAGTATTTGATCTCTATTGTATCTTATGCACATTGTTTGATTGGAAACCATGGGTTTACTTTAGACTACAACCTATTGTATGTTCTAGTGCCATGATCCAAGGACCTTTTCTAACAATGGTTCCATTGCGGGACTTGAAAAATGTTAAGATGGCTACCTAAACAAAGGGATGTGGAATGATGGTTGTGAGAAGAGATAAACCATTTTGTGGAAGTGAAGAGACTATGACATGAATTTCTCTTTGAAAGAATCTAGTTGGAACATATCTATGGAGATATTCATGAGATTTTATGGTGCAAGCTCCTAAGTAGTTAGTCTCCATTTATCTCGACTATAATTTTATTGTTTTAGGTATAAAGACAAAGAAGAATACGAATGGATGAAGGAAAAGATTGAAAAATTGCGCAAATTAGACATTCAATGGACTCGAGCTCTAGACCATTAGATGCGAGACCACTATTGACGAGTATATAACTGAAATTGCTATCCATTTTTTTATTCATTTGATTAAGCCAAATCACGTTTTGTTTCGGATTGCAAGGAAAGTTTATTAGGAAACTCCATTTCTTAGTTAAGATGCTAGTTGTGGAAAAGGCCATGGTGCCAATTCCACGCAATATGGAGTAGTCGGGGAGGCGCAAAATATATGTAATCCTAGAAGAAGGGGGATGCGGGGAAAGGGTCGAATCAAAGCAGACTCTTGAAGGGTCTAAAAGGATCAAAGAGAAGAAAAGAGAACAATGGAAATCTTTAGAGAGAAGCTAAACAATGCAATAGATGGGGAAGCTCAAGTGCTATTGGAGGAAATGTGAAACCAATTGCGAGTAGGAGTAGAGTAGGGAAAGTGACCGAGGAAGGAGGAAAGGAACCTCTTGAAGAAATCGAAAAGAATTAAAGAAAACCGAAGTGATCGAGAGGGTGCACAACGAGGTGTGGACTATGATTGCAAAACCGAAGGAATCGAGGAATATGAAGAAGGAAACAAAGGTGGGGGATTAGAGGTAGTTAGAAGTAGGTTAATGAAGCATTTGGTGTTGAACTTAGAGAAACCATCATGGAATACGTGGAATTGCACAAATAGAGAAGACACAATCAACATTGAAGAAATAAGACCAACTCCACAAAGGCCAGTAGAAGATGATAATACCCCTCTTCTAGGATATGTCCCTTGAGCCAGACAAAGAATTGATTGCTTAAAAGCTGTCCAAACGACTAGGAGTAACTTGGAAATCTACAAGAATTGCGAAGAAGGTTAAGCCAACCATCCACAGTATAGACCGTATAAATGTTGAGGAAATAAGTGTGGAAGATATTTCAAAGGAGGTAGATTTATCATTGCATGGGCATTTGTTGCGCATACTCATGTTCGGTTGAAATAGAAAAAGAGTGGGGAGTGTAGTAATAATAGTTGTGTGAGTCTAACATATAGAGTATGTTTTCCAAAGTCCGAAGAATTAGAGGAAAACTTGGATTCGAAGGCTAGTGTAAGTACCAGTGCGAGTAATAATTAGTCGTGCACAATTGAATTCGAATTCAACTACTAGCTCGACCGACACTACTTTGCACAAAGTCATCTAAGAAGTCACTAGGAACATGAAGAAATATGGCTCATTATCCTAACCCCTGTGCAAGTTTGTAGCCATATGATGGGTTTGGTGACCTAGAGCATTACTTACGACTTGCAACATTCGATGGAGAGCAAAAGGGGCAAAATGGCACTATTAAAAATGTGAACTTATAGGAGTCTTGCATGGAAGAGCATTGAAGTTTATATATTCAATGAATCTTAGCGGCCATACTCTCAAGGAAGTGCGTGATCCCCTTACGAGAGGAATTTAAAAGAAAGAAGTGTGTGGGAGAGACTATCTAGGACCTAAAAGAAATAAAATAGAAACTAGGAGAATCATGTCATGGAATATGGCATGTGGTTCTTTGATCTAATGAAAAAAACTAGTTTCAACTTTGATGAGCCTAGTAAAGCAACCTAGCTTGCGGAGAGGATTGTGCAACAAGATACATTTTACAATTGTGCAAACGAAATCTAATACTAAAGCAGAGGCAATTGAAGCTACTAGTAGAGTGGAAAAGATTGAATACTATGGAAATAATGGTGTAGCAAGTCAATAAACACAAGCGAAATTGGATGCAATAATGTGCAAACTAGAGGAATTGTAAGAAGGAAAGATAGCCAAGTTAAGTATTTGGTGCTTAGAGTGTAGGGACGAAGAACATCACAAGAATGACTCGCACCAAAACACGAGACACGAGGGAGAGGATACTACTACGAAGTATGTAGGGTATGGGGACACTCACTCGAAATGCTTTTGTTACAACATTATGTTTGGCAGCCACAAAATGTAGTATGCACATTTTGTAGGGCAACTACACATGAACATAGTGTTGATGGACTTAAAAGAGGAGGTTATCATAATGTATTCACATTCCAAACACAATTGGCTACAAAACACAATTGGTTGTTCTAGAAATAGAAATGGGCACATCTCCTCGACCCAATGCACACTGCGGGCTCCTCCATCACCACAATCAAATACATCTTGGACTCTATAATCTTAATAACCATGTTTGAATTGGGTTTCGCCCTCTTCACAAAACAATATGGGTTTGACACCTCCTTCGCCGCATCAATCGCATGTGTGGAATGTACCTCCTCCGCAAGCTACCTATGGAGGATACCTAAGCCAAAACCAAGGATGGAATGCCCCACAAAGACCATATGGTACACAACAAGGAGGATATCTTGGGTTGGTTATCAACAAAGAAGGATGGGACCACGACCTCAAAGACAAGGGGTACTATATTACCTTTCTTTGAGAACCAAATCATATTACGTGGAACTGTCCTTCGAACCTAGAGTGTTAAGTATTTTACACATATTGTAGGGTGTACGTGCAACACAATACAAATGATTGCCCCACATTGGAGAAGCAAAGAGAAGAAACACAACTATGCAATGTTAAAATGATATAGTGGTGCCTAGAGATATTTGTAGTCTCTAAGCTATCACTAGAGCACAAAGAAATGAGCAAGGCTTGGAACATGTGGATATTCTCATCCGGAGGATTTTCGGGTGTTGGAAAGTTTCCTAAACCTTCCTAAACCGTGACCACACTGTAGAGCATTCTCAAACCTTTCGACGATGCGTAAACTCCAAGAACGAAGTCCAGATGCGAGAGATATCATAGGTTAAAGATTTGGTTAGAAAACGATTCAAAATGGTCAATCAGGCGAGTTACGTGTTGACATGTGGCATTTGGCAAAATGTGAAAAAGGTTAAAATTTTGTGTTTGAGTACCTCTGGTCTTCAACACATGATAAAATTGGTGGGCTTCGCCATTTCTTTGTTGGGGCACTCAACCAGGTTCAACACACTCTTTTGTAGGAGGGGTGCCTTTGCCGCCTTTATTTCACATTGCTATATTGTCATTTTGCTGATATATGCATTATATCTCTTTAACTCTCCCAATGTAGGACTATTTGTTTTGGAGAGTTGAATTGTGCATCGTGCGAGTTTGAATCCAACTCGGGTGAGCTATTGTTTAGCTCGGTGGGGTGATCAACTCCCCACCAAGTTGATCACATTATTCTCAACGGTCAAGCTTATCACATCCGCATCGTATGGGGCTAATGCCTTATACATTGGCCGATCCCACATACTCCGTCAATGACCTAAGTGGTCGGGATTACATTCAAACTCGACTAGGATAGGGATTGCATTGGCGATTAGCTTATACCTCGGCACAATTTTATATGGACAAGTGGGCACTAACCTAATTGTAGGCGCTTTAGATGTCCGTATACTTGATCTCGTGTTTATGGAATTGTAATTTTTGTAATCGACCATATCACGAAGTGGCGCTTAAACACTAGCTTTCCGTAATAGAATGGGTGGCATTATTTGGTCGATTGTTTGTGATGGCATTACAATGGGATTTAATAGTTTACAATTGTGTGCAAAGTTGACCGGGTTACCGATGTATCGATTGAACACTAGATTTCCATTATAGAATGGGTGTTATTATTTGATTGGTTATGTGACTAGCTAATCAACTATTTGCATTTAATTAACCTATAATGCTATTTCGGGTTTTGATATGTGTTTGTGCAATGATGAGTTAGCACATTTTGTGGGTTGATAAACAACTTTTTGTGGACAAAAACATTCCTAGTTGGGAGGAGTGATCCAGAGGATTTTCGGGTGTTGGAAAGTTTCTTAAACCTCCCTAAACCATGACCACGTTGTAGAGCGTTCTGAGACCTTTCTGACGGTATGCAAAACTCCAAGAACGGAGTCCGATGCAAAAGATATTGGAAGTCAAAGATTTGGTTTGAAAACGGTTCAAAATGGTCAATTGGCGAGTTACACATTGACACATGACATTTGGCAAAAGGTGAAAAAGGTTAAAATTTCGTGTTTGAGTATCTTCGGTCTTCGACACAAAAAAATTGGTGGGTCCCACTATTTGTTGGTTGGGGCCCTCAACCAGGTTCGACACACTCTTTTGTAGGAGGGGTGCCTATACGGCTTTATTTCACATTGCTATATTTTCATTTTGCTTATATATGCATTATATCTCTTTAACTCTCCCAATGTGGGACTATTTGTTTTGGAGAGTTGATTTGTGCATTACAGGGTTGAATCCAGCTCGGGCGAGCTACTATTTAACTTGATGGGGTGATCAACTCCCCACCAAGTTGATCACATTATTCTCGAATGGTCAAGCTTATCACATCTACATCATATGGGGCTAATGCCTTATACATTGACCGATCCCACATACTCAACAACAACCCTAAGCGATTGGAATTACATTCAAACTCAGTTGGGATAGGGATTGCATTGGCGGATTAGCTTATACCTCGGTGCAACGGACTTACCTCTTAGCTCGATATCTTATCCAATAACTGACATGACTCGACCAATACTTGGCAGTCAAAGCCACTGCACTATAGCTGGAGACCATGTGGCCTCCCACACACTCCCTCAACGACCTAAGCGGTCGGGATTACATTCAAACTCGGCTAGGATAGGGATTATATTGGCGGTTTAGCTTATACCTTGGCGCAACAAACTTACTTCTTAGCTCTGCTTCTTATCCAACAACCAACACGACTCGAGACACACTTGGTAGTCAAAGGCACCGCACCACGATCGAGACCACGTGGCCTTACAACTCGGTGCCACGTCAACAATCACCCCAACCATTGGGTGAATTAATTGTGCCAACCTCGCCAATATGTATACGTGGTGGCAAAAGAGGGAGAAATGTGGCGAAGCCACGACAAAAGGGAGCGGGTTTTCTATATATAAACCCAATCATCCTCCCACAACCGGTGAATGTGGGATATCTACCCACGCCTAAGCAAAACGCCCCCTGCACAAAAGGTGGACGTTGTGGATCGAACCCGCGACCCGGAGGGTCTAAACCATAACCGCTAGCCAACCATATCTTGCTTCGTCATTTATGGCTAATAGCAATGGGTGAAAGACCAGTCTTGATTATGATTATGTTACATTTCCTATTAAGGATGAGACTCTTCAAGCTTCTTGTGAAGAAACAAATAAACAAATGGGGCAAAACACATTGATAGAGCATTCACATGAGTGTGTAGTGCTTAAATCTCCTCCAATACATTCTACAATATTTACCCATGCATGACCCACAATAGTTTTGTAGAAGTCATGTGAATGTGACCCTCATGGGGCACTCGATGTAATTTCATTCACACCAAGAACCTTCGGTTGTTATGGCTATCATGGTGACCCATGTAATAGAGTTAACCACAATATTAAGGATGATCCCATGCATGCTCTACATCTTGGTATAAGATATCACATCGTTATGATCACTGGTTAGCTTCTTACGACTATAACACCTTGCACACACACATGAACACCTGCTATTGATTGTTTGAATTGTTCTTTTCCTAGTTTTCAACTAGGTCGTTACATGACAATGCATCACATTCACACATCTAATGTGATTGTTGAGGAAACAATACCTACCCAGACCCCACCTTACTTTTTTCACTATGCTTAGCCAATGCTCGGTGGTCATTAGTAACAAATTTTACTTATTTAATCTCCTATTCCAAAAATGCAAAAAAAATATAAAATCATGAAAATACAAAAATCAAGAGGCACACATGACATACAAGTTCCTTGTGTAGCTTTGAGCCTTATGATCATCCGTTTTAACACTTTACACTACCTTAACACTCAAACATTAGAAATTAATATAAATAGTTAAAACCCATCGACATTATACACATTACGGATCATACAACTTACCACCTTGGGAGCATGTCTATGCCATGGGGCATCTTACATATACAACTTACTTTGATTACATCTTTAACATTTTTTTATGGATTCTCACAACCATTTATCTTGGGGATGCCTACTACATAGGGGCATATCTACACTTTGGGCATCTACACATCTTAAGCTTATCATGATCACATCTTTCTACACTAGTCCATTGTGCATACTATAATATTATCACTTATTATATAACCTTACTACTTACAACACATGTAACATGCTTTATTTAAAACTTGAAGTAGAAATTATACACCGTAAAAAATATTAAGACACGGATCTTCAATTCATATTATTCAACACTATTACAAAGGCTATTATATAGCCATGGAGATAACTAAATAGCTTCCTAATAAATAGGAAGAATGAATAACAAATACCCTGTTTAATGGTTTTACGAGGCTAACAAACTAACAACAAACTTAATAATACAAGTTGTTTTAACGACTCGGATAACAATATTTATCTATATTATATTATTATTGAGTTACCAAACTCATATAATAATATAATAAATTAATAATGTTTATGGTAGTTAATTCCTAACATTCACCCCCTTGGTGTGAACATTATTAATTCCCAATATTCACCCCCTTAATGTGAACACGACGAAGAACCATATTTTGAAGAAGTTGAACCACCTCCTGAAAGCACTACTTAGACCAGGTACAAACTCCATAGATTATCTCTTTACCCTCGTAAAGGCGTAGTGTCAATCCGAATTATACAGGAATACTCCCTTCCTCTTTGGGTTCATGTGGGACTTTCCCCCCTTCCTCCCTAGGCGCCCGAATTTTGAATCTCCAAAATCCACAAGCTTAACACTAATTGGATAACCATCCCTTGAGTCTACCTTGAAATCTTCTCTTGTTCCCCAAAAGCGAGTTTTCTAAAAATATGAATCTTCCCAAAATTATGGAAAGGGGTTTATTCAACACACCGACACATTGAAAAAAGAGGAACTCAGAAAACACACATTGAAAAAATGTCATCAAAACATTTCATGACCCCGTCGTTGGCGACTAACGAGAGGTCGTTGATTGACCTCTAACCTCCGATGCCTCTGTCTTCTAGTTTCTCACGTTTAGAATGCTCTAACTGCTTTGTTGGAATTTATATCTCTAAGCACTTTATGGCCACTACTTGCTACCTGTAGAGTCTTTACTATTACTTTCAAAATTCCCACTTGGAGTAGTTGGACTGCGCAGCAAGGAGGAAAACATGATTCGCTTCTTGATGAGTTGTTCTAGAACCTGTAGCATCATTTCGAGAAGCTGCCCATGCTCAAAGGGGAGGCTCGAAATGTTTACTCGCAACATTCGGGGGAGGTGCATCTTCCCCTAGAAGAACAAGTAAACCATTTTCTTGAAGAGATGAAGGCTCGTTATAACACATTTTCCAAAGAGAATCAACCAACCACCTTTCTTCCTTAGCTGCACCTAAATCATCAGATGACATCTGTTGGATAACATTGATGCGGGCCTTAAGAACATGCCTTAAATTTCCTTCCTTGTCAATGAAACCAGAAAGTTTGCCTTGCCACTACGAGTAAGTTCAAAAACGTTTTGAAGTGTTTCTTGGCATACATCCGCATCTTCACTGGAAGCTAAATGAATGAATAACTGATGAAACCCAAGCTCTATAGCCACATTACGATCAGCTACATTTTCTTGTAGAAGATATTGTGTAGTACGTAATGCTTTCCTCTGGAATCTAAAATCTTCAGAGTCAAAGCATCCCGCAAAGATCTGACATATCCATTGGCTGCGAAAAAACAATTATGGTCAGGCTTATTGTGCCGAATTAGAGAAGAAATTGTACCCGGTGCTTTAGTCGGGCGGTTATGTCGAGAATCGATATGAAGTTGGATAACAACAATTCCATCCCATTCATATCCATCATAAGTTGTTGACTTTTTGGATTATTCTAGCACGATAGTAGTTACAACCTTGACAACTTTTGCTCGAATCGATGCATGAGGATGCTTTAGGTACCCAAGCGAGAGAATCAACCCTCCAATTGTGTGTAGATAATTAGCGATGCCAATAAATTCAACATGCTCCTGAAGCTCCTCCAAAACTCCTTCCAAATTTGTAATTGTGACACCTTGTTCCTCCAAAATTTCTTGAGGCATCTGCATGATGATGGTAATCTCTTTCATCCACTTAACCACATATATTGTTTTTACTTGCATAGCTTCCATAAACCACCATCTATCTTCCTCACTCAAGCGAGAAGGGGAAAAAGTGCCATCGGCATGGGAGAGACTCCATTTCGTAAGGTCGTCCCATTTAGGCCCGTCGAATCTTGTCATTCGCACACCTGAAACACCTCCTAACACACAACCGAAATGATAAATCAGCTTTCTAAATTGGAACTCCCGAGAGAGGATAATTGAATAGCCTGCCGACTTCGTCTTTCCCACCCTTGTCGGTGCTACTCAATCCTCTTTTCTTTGAATTATAAGAATAAACAAGGCTTGAATGAGGGCAATGTATAAACAAGAGGCTACCCCGAGGATAAGATTTGGTTTATTTATTAAAATTTGGAGCAAAAGTTACACACCAAAAAATATTAAGACACAAATCTTCAATTCATATTATTCAAACAAGAGGAATAGGAAGAACAAATAGCTGAGTTGTTTTTCATGAGTATTTATATCATTCATATGATTGATAATTTGTCATTTAAACATGATTTGATAATGCATGGGGATGCTTTGTATAGGTATATCTTAGTGAGTTTAATGCATTTTCCTTGCTTTTTCTCATGCAACTTGATTAACCGTATAACTTCCTACTAACTACCTTTGTGAGAGAAATGTGGTGATGTGTGTAGGAAAATAATGAACATTTATTGCCAATGCAATTAAGGAGCCCCGAGTTTGGAGTTGGAGTGTAGAAGTGGAAGACTTTTTCCATCTATCAGCCTATAAGTATGGGTCTTGTTTTTAGCAATCCTATAGGAATTTATGAGTCTTGATCAATATTGTTAATGGAAGACATTAGTGCTAGTAATTTTGGCATATTTTGTAACCCGTGTCTATATAAAGACACCTCCTTGAGAACAAATGTAGTAGTTGGTAATATTTATAATCTGTGATATAGCTTGTTGCATTTAGCACTTTTACTTTCCACACTGAATATGTCATGGAACTTATTTGAATTAATATAAGGAGATATCATTTTGAGAATCTTGAGCTGTTAAGATTTCCTCTGTCCCAAGGAAGAGCAAGGGCCCACTCGACCAAGGAGACAAGAGGTTGTTTACGTTTACGTACACATATGATTTTCTGATAAGTCATAATCACTCAGTTCCTTTACTGCAATTTCTATTTCAATGTGTTTCATGCAATTCCTATTCAAGTGTGTTTATTTTCCTTATTGAAATTTCCATTCAGAATGTGTGTTTTCCCTTATGCAAATTCTAGTTAGCATGTGCTTTTACTTTTACTACAAGTTCGATTATGAGTGTGTAATTTCAATTTTGTTCTTTCAATTCTATGCGTGTGCATTTCCATTTGAGTTAGAAGTACAAATTTACTTTTATTTTATCATAACTTAATTCCATAGATTTACATTGAGTTTCTATAGATTAGTAGAAAATTCAGAAAGATCTAATAGAAACCCCCAATAGAGACCCAATAGTATAACTGGCTACATAGGACTCCATTGCATACAACCTAGGACACAACCTTAGTTTGATAATGACACTAGTAGATTAATCTATTAGTTAAATGATTGGAAGAATACAATGACCCATCATTTTTGGCACCATTTCTGGGGACCCCATAAGCACAACCCACCATTTTCTTCACTTTATATGCTATGGGTGTTAATGGAGTTCATCTATGCAACCAGTAGAAGTCCTCAGGCCTTGTTTACATAACCAACCTTGATGCATAGGCCACAAGATGATCAAGGGAGATTTATACCACGCAACATCCAACAAATATCTCCAAACAGACTACACATAGGAACACTAAGAGTGACACTTGAATCCAATCCAATGCCTAGAATCCCTTATGAACATTCTGCATCATCCTATTTGGAACTAAACAACATTCCGAAATGGGAGACAACAGGAATAATGAGAACCGACCCTTGGGAAGAACCTTTACTTATCCCATTGTCTTGGATGAAGATGAGGATGCACCTATGAAAAATATCTCACCATCCATCCTCCCTATCTTCCGAGGCATGTCTATAGAAGACCCCGATCAGTTCTTGTTTGAATTCAAAGTTCTTTTCCAAACATATGATTACAGAACAGACAATCAAAAACTCAAACTCTTTCCTTCCACTCTCAAAGACTCGATATGAGATGGTTCATGGGATTGTCCTCTAACTCCATTCATTCTTGGGAGGCCATGGAGACAACCTTTTTGGATAAATATCAAGACTACTATGCAGGGGAAGGGATAGGAAAGAAGAGTTTTTCCAGATAAAGCAAAAAGAAGATGAAAATCTAGAGGATTATCTTGGATAGATTTCTCTTTCTCCATCGTAGGAGTGGTTATGAGTTACATGCAGAAATTACTAAGACAATTTTCCTTAAAGGACTTGATGAGGAAACCAAGGATTCCCTCCATCTTATGGGAGGAGGTGATGTGCACAAACTTAGTATGGAACAAATCATTGAGCTATGCCGAAGTTACTCTAGAACACGAGGAGGTATACGAAAAAAAAAAAACATCCAAGCTTTCCCTAGGAACCTCTGAACTTCTAGAGGAAATGGCCAACATGAAAACAAACATCTTGTCACAATTGACATCAACCATTGATGGGATAAAATCCAAAACCAATGCTACAAAAGAACCATTGGACATATATTTCCCTAAATGTAGGAAGAGACATCCTCTGAGAGAATGTCCTTTAGAGGTTACATAGACATGTGTTTGATTTGTGATGTTGCTTGATCATGATACTAAGCATTGCACTTTCTTACCTCAGTTGAAAGGAGGATTGAATGTTGTCTCTCAAGTGAGGCAGAGGTAAACTTTGTTCAAAGGCCAACTAATCAGGCTTGTGTATGCTCCTCGACCTACTCAGAACCCCTGGAGGATGTCATGGCCCAATCAGCCTCCTCAACCTACTTGGGGACAACCTGAGTGGGCACCACCAAATTGGATGGCTTACCCACATCCACCACCATGGATGAGTCCCTACAATCAGCAGGGTTGGACATCACCAGCCCCAAATCCATGGAAAAACCAATAGTGGGTACCTCAACAGAATCCTAACCAAACCCAACAATGGACACCACAACATAATACTAATCAATAGAGGAGGTTCCAACAACCACAACAGATTTAATGCCCCCACCACAAAACTATCAACAACATGGACAAGCAACACAAACACAACTTCCATCCCAACCTATAGCAAACCCTAAAAATCAGCAGACAACTTCACTTGATGAAGTAGGACAAAGTGATACAATGCAAGTTAATACTATCGGTAATTTGTGACTAAGGTCTGGAAAACATTGAATCCTCCTATTGTTATCACAAAAATACCTGTAGACAATGAGAAAGAAGAGATACTAGAGGAAAATGAAGAAATTGTGCATGCTCAACCAACACAAGACACTAGGAATGGTCAAGGAAAGAATAAGAATGTTCATACAACTCCTTTTCCTGAACGATTATAGGAAACTCAAACTTACAGAGGAAACACCGCTAGTTCAAGAGTTGAAAAAGGTGAACATTGAGGTCCCACTTCTGAGAGCAATAAGGGATATTCTTGAACTAAACCAGACCATTAGAAATGAATGTATCAAGACACCAGGAAGGAAGAAGAAATACCCAAAAATAGTCAAGGTGGAAGGGAATTTAGCTGATCTTGTTGCTGGAAAACTTATTTCACCAAAGTATGGGGATCCTAGGAGTCCAGTCATTACTATTTGTATAAATGATCAGTCAATATCTAATGTTTTGGTGGATCTTGGTGCTTCCATCAATGTTATAACAACATATATGTTCAATCTATTGTCTTTAACATGATTACAGCCTACCAATACCATTCTTGCAATTAGTAGATCAATCCATTGTTGTACTAGATGGTGTGATTGAGGATATAATGGTCACGGTTGAATCTTGGGAGTACCCTATGGATTTCATGGTCTTACAACCTAAAGCCCGAAGTTGGGATATCCAGTCATCTTAGGAAGACCCTGGTTGGCTACTGTTGCATATATATTGACTGTAGGTCAGGAAAAATGACCATTTTAAATGGGAAAAAATCCAAGCATATTTCATTATATCCTCCTTCCCAGCCCTATGTGTATGATTGTGAACATGTATGGGTAGATTCTTTGAGATACTAACTCTCTGAGTTCTTCTTATCTAGCCACCATTGCAGTGAAAAATCACATGACAGAAATTGTTGAGTCATATACGTTTTTGATGAAGAGGATATTTTGGCTATGGAAATCGGAACTGAGGCTATGGAAATTGGAACTAAGGCTACAAAACCATTTTTCTGAAACACATCCGATACTATTGCCTTGGTAAGTGACATTTCTAATGAAGATGGTAAGGAAATCTATGCTTATAATGCAGAATGCACAGTCACTGATTTCTATTGTCCTTTAACCAAGATTATGTCTCTTGACAATGTAACTATTTTGCACATGCTTCAGCCTCATGTTTGTCCCTTGAATTCTTTAATCACTAATGTAGAGCTCACTATTTTGAAAGATACCAAGCAAGTGATTGTTGACATAGGAAAAGAACTGACCATTGGTAATAATTTAGAGGCCAACCAAGAGGCTAGGGTTTTTGAAATTTTGAGGAAACATTCCTAGGATTTTTCTTGGGATTATACTGATATGAAGGGAATTCATCCCAACATCTGCACTCACCATATCTACACTTGAGGATGTTAAACCCATAAGACAACCGCAATGAAGAATTAATCCAACACTCGGGACATAGTAAAAATGAGATAGAAAAATTGTTGAAGGTGGGATTCATCTATCCTATATCTGATAGTCAATGGGTATCACCATTAGTTATAGTTCCCAAGAAAAATGGTAAATGGAGGATCTGTGTAGACTATAGGGAACTTAATAAAGCCACCAAGAAAGACTACTTTCCCCTGCCTTTTATTGATCAGGTTTTGGAAAATCTCACAGGTAAGAAATATTTTTCCTTCTTGGATGGGTTTAGTGGGTATAACCAAATAAGTATTGCACCTACTAACCAGATAAAACCACCTTCACTTTCCCTTGGGGTATGTTTGCATATCAGGTTTTACCATTTGGGATTTGTAATGCACCTGCTACTTTTCAGAGAGCAGTCTTGGAAATTTTTGCAGATCTCACAAATGACTGTGTTGAAGTTTACATGGATGACTTCACTATCCATGGATCCACTTTTGATGAATCTCTGAATAACCTTGAAAAATTATTAAGTAGATGTGAGCAACACCAACTTTCCCTGAGTCATGAAAAATGTTTGATTATGGTTGATCAGGAATTTTCTTAGGCCACCATGTTTCTGCCAAAGGAATACAGGTCGACCCCAAAAATATTACAGTCATCACTCAGCTGCCTACACCAACAAATCAGATTGACATCAAGAGTTTCCTTGGTCATGCAGATATTATAGGTGATTCATCAAATACTTTAGTAAAATTTTGCACCTATGTTTTCTTTGCTGACAAAAGATTGTGTTTTTGAATGGTCCCCTCAGTGTCAGCAGGCATTCGATATTATCAAGGAGAAGCTAACCACCGCTCTAGTCTTGAGAGGACCCGATTGGGGGCAACCTTTCCATATTCACACTGATGCCTCTAATACAACCATGGGAGCTGTTCTTGGATAAAAAGATGAAGAAGATCATATGTATGCCATTTACTTTATCAACAAGAATCTGACCCCTATGGAGAGAAACTACACCACTACGGAAAAGGAATTTTTAGTTGTTGTTTACTCCCTGAATAAATTTAGACATTACATTACTGGGTACAAAATATTTGTTTACACTGACCACTCGGCCATAAGATATTTGATGAATAAACCAGTAGTCGGAGGTTAGATTATTAGATGGTTACTCTTGTTACATGAGAATTCAATCTAACCATTATTGATAAGCCAGGAAATCTAATGTTGTTGCTGATTTTATTTCTAGATTGAATGTTTCAGGTGATGACGAAGTAGTCCAGATCATTTTCCGATGAACATCTATTTTTCTGTATCTACTCAACCTCCATGGTTTTCCGATCTCACAAATTATTTGACTACAGGAAGTTTCTTGCCTATTTTACTCATAAAGAGAGATGAAGATTAGTCAAAAATAGTGCAACATATAAGTGGTGTAATGGAATTTTATTCAAATGTTGTCCTGATATGGTTCTTCACAGGTGTGTTTGGGAAGATGAAGTATATGACATATTGCGAGCTTGTCATGATGAACCTGGAGGAGGACATTACTCAATGAAGTGGAAAATTCACAAGGTCCTTGAGTGGGTACTATTGGCCTTCCCTCCACAAATTTGTAAAGAAGTATGTGTGGCAAGTGTGATGCATGTCAAAGAATGGGGAAGCCTACACTATCCATGGAAATGCCTCTCAATCCTTAACTGGTCTTAGGACCATTTGAGAAATGGGGAATTGATTTCATTGGACCTTTTGATCCCCCATATTTTGGGAAAGCATACCTGTTGGTGTGCACTAACTACATCACGAAATGGGCCGAGGTTCAAGCACTGACATCTGCCACTGAGGACGTTGTTGTTGCTTTCTTTTGTACAATCAATCACATAATGCTACGATTTGGTGCCCCTCGAGCACTTGTATCTGATCAAGGACCTCAATTTGTGTCTAACATGATTGAGGATTTTCTAGAAATCTATCGAATCAAGCACCGAAATCGTCACCATACCACCCCCAATCCAATGGGTAGGTGGAAGTTACCAAAAGAACTTGAGAACATTTTGACCAAAGTGGTCAACTCGGATAGAAAAACTAGGTACCAAAACTCCCTGAGGCAGTTTGGGCCTATAACACAACTTGGAAAACCACTACTGTTTTTTCCCTTATGAGTTGGTCTATGGAAAGAAGCCACTATTACTGTAGAGTTTGAGTTACACACATGGAGAACAACACTAGAAATCAACATCAATTTAGATGAAGCACAACGAGAATGAGTGATGCAATTGAATGAATTGGATGAAATGAGGATGGAAGCACAACAAAAAATGGAAATTCTCCAACATCAGAGGAAGACATGGCATGATGCTCATATCAAATTCAGAAGTTTAACGAGGGAGAATGGGTCTTACTCTTTGATTCCAAATATCAACAGTTTAAAGGTAAGCTATGGACATGCTGGTTGGGGCCATATCAGATCGACAAAGTGTTTGATAATGGCTTATGTAAGACTATTACCAATCAATGGTGATAGAAGGACTCTTCTTGTGAATGGACACAGACTCAGGATGTATCAACGTCCTCTGGACAAGGAAACCTTCACCAATGACATCATGTTGAGTGAGGAAATGGATGCAGAGGAGGCACTTAGCCCCTCTTGTCAAGAGTATTAATTGTTGTTTTTTTAATTTAAATAAAGGAGGAGGATCACAAATTTGATCTTATTCCCTTAGTTAGCTATCTTGTTTTCAATAAAAGTAGATAAATCTTCATTGTTTAAAGGGCCACTAATCACATTATATCTCAGACTGCAGGACATGGAAATCTATGGATATCGGAAGTCTGAACTGGCATGGGTAAGTGCATTCTAATTCACTATGGATATTTCCTTATGAAGCAATTCCCCATTGCATGTACTTATCATAATTGCATCCCTACACAATGTTCGATGCATTTATTGGAAATATCATTCCAAATCTTATGACACGAGGTGGGATATAATAAGTCTTAATTACGGAGGGTATCGTTGGTATCGGGATTCCAAGAAAAGGACACTACTTTCTAGGAGGGACATGTGTCAATACCATTTTAAATGAGGGGTATGTGTGGTACCACATAATAAACCTTCCCACGCATGCATGCCAGTCCTATCAACTTTTCACGCCGCCAAATTTGCACCGACTCAGAAATTTGAGGATTTGGGTGCATTTCAAATTGATCCTTATTAACCACTTCCTATCATTGCTTGGTGAATTTGAACACACCATTATCACTTGCCATTATATTGTGGGTTCAAGCACACCCTTGTTCTTGTTTCTCTACTATTTGGATTCACCTTCACCATGGGACAAAAGAAAAAGTCAGAGCTAGATTCTCTGACCCATTACTCAAGAATGCCGTTATTTCATAGGTATTTTATGATTCCGTTGGCTTGAATTCATACGGAAATTTGAAGGTTTTGATGAAAGTGTAGTGGATGAATTCTCTAGTAAATTTTGAAGCTACTTTCTCATGCGTTTGGAGGTAAGAGAGTGGAAATTACCAGCCAGGTTGTTTCTGAACTATCTGGTTTATTGAATTTTGGTCTGAAAGTGATGAAAAATGCTCCCCTCAAGGACTTTCTTGCTCTCTTTTTCATGTGGATGGTGAAGCATTTCCCGAGGTAATCCTTACCTCCCAAGGTGCTCAAAAAGGAGTTAAGAGGATAATTTTCCTTGACATTTGGAGAGAGGTGGCCAAATGGGTTAACATGTATTTTATATGTGATGGCCAACCATCTATGCTAGGTGGAGATTCACTTAAAATTATCATTCATTTAAAGAAAGGTGCACCAACCCTACACTTAGGGTGAATTTACCGGAATATTTGGCTGATGTAGTTATCAAAGTAGGCCAAAAATACAAGAATGGGGGAGGAAAGGCAACACTAAAGCACCTAGGCTCATTCAATTACTCTTCTTGCATCAAGTTTTTACAGGCCAAAGAGAAGGCTCAGCGTATGAGTGTGGGGGAGGGTTCCAAGCCAAAGCAATCTCAAAAAGGGGTCATCTTCCATACCTCGACCCACTATCGAGTCAACCTCTCACCTTCCACAAGAGAATGTGGAGGAACCTGGTCAATGGGCGGTAGGTGGAGGAACCTGGTACTTAGGAGAATGTGGAAAAATCTAGTAGTCAAGTGAGCCCATCTTCTACACCTTCCAATTCTAAGGGTAAGAATACCTTTCCTCTCTATTCTTCTATTTCACTATGGCCACGATGGTCCTATATATTGCATAAACCTAGAAGTTCTCGGCTAGAGGGTTTTGATGTTGATTTTGCTCCTATTCGAAGAGAAGGGTGAGGCAGAAACCCTAGATGTCCCTTACTGACAAATCACTAGATGTTATATTCACTACAACTATCCCTACCCCGCATAGAGCTCGGATATGCCCACATCTTTAGATATCAACTCAATAGCTCTAAAACATCTTATGTACACTGAAGCATGATTTCCCACTCTCCAAGAATCAATTGTAATGGAGATTGGTAGCCACAGGTTATGTGAAGCTGATGTGCCATGAGGTTATTTGGAAGAGATTGCATTCCTTAAAGAATAGTTGAGAGGTATGAAAGAAACAAATATGTCTTTGCAAACTGAATTTACCCAACGAACAATAGAAAAGGTTAGAGAAATCACAACTTTACAAGTAGAAGTTAGCAACCTAAAGTGACAAAGAGATATAGGTCTTAGCATTTTGAATGATATCAATCAATTATCTCTTCAGAATTTGGAATTAAAGAAAGAAAACAAAAATTAAAGGGAGAGATAGAAATCAACAAAAATGAAAAACAAAATTGTAATCTCTTTTGGACTTTGTTTTCCTTTAGCCTGTAAGCTCTTGTCTTGTCGAAACCATCTTCTACCTACAACATGTTTGTTCAGAACAATTTTACTCTTGGCAGTTATTGAGGTTGTGTTGTTAGGAGCCTTACAAAGCTCCTGATGGTAATACTTTTCTATCCATTTACAAAACCAGTACCCCTGATATTCAAAATCTTCTTTGTGAGTTCTACCTCCATAACATGTTAGTCTCCAATGTCCCTGACTTCTTCATTAACTTGTTTGTGGGGATTTTCAATTAAAATATTTTCATTCCTTGCTTTGGAATCAGATTGTGTGGGGTGAGAAGATGGATATCTTCAATCAAACAACTCTCACTATAGGATTCTATATTCGGCCTACACATCACAATGATGTGGCTATGCGAAAGAACTTCAGATCTCTTTACTACCAAGCTGGTATTGGAGAGAATACTTTGAGAATACTACTGAAATGTGTGGAGGACTTTGAAACTTATAGTCAACAACACTTTGGGGCAGCAAGGAAGGCTGTGATAGGAGGTGGGACACCTTGAGTTTACCATTAAAGAGATGAGAGGTTATTTCACCTCAAAATTTGAGTTGGAGTATCAAACAAGGAGATGCACTCATTACCATAATTCATCAATTATCAGAAAAGAATGATAAATAATACAATGATGAATGGGTGGGACTGCAGGTAAGGCCACCTCTTCTCCTTAGCCCAACTACAACTTGGCAGAATAATGCTTTCCCAATCCAATGAGAGTTTCACAGCTTGGGTCAAGTAATTTCAAATACTCAGGATGTAAAGGTACCTAGAAGCAATATGTTGACCAATTTGAAGAGTATGACATGGCCCAACAACTTGGTCAAAGGGCAAGGCGTAGATGAGTTGCATTGGGACATGTAACAAGTAAAGTGTAGGGGAAATGATGAGTACATTATTTGGCTTATTTATATCATTCATATGATTGATAATTTTTCATTTAAACATGATTTGATAATGCATGGGGATGCTTTGTATAGGTATATCTTAGTGAGTTTAATGCATTTTCCTTGTTTTTCTCATGCAACCTGATTAACCGTATAACTTCCTACTAACTACCTTCATGAGAGAAATGTGGTGATGTGTGCAGGAAAATAATGAATTTATTGCCAATGCAATTAAGGAGCCCCGAGTTTGGAGTTGGAGTGCAGAAGTGGAAGACTTTTTCCATCTATCGGCCTATAAGTATGGGTCTTGTTTTTAGCAGTCCCATAGGAATTTATGAGTCTTGATCAATATTGTTAATGGAAGACATTAGTGCCTGGTAATTTTGGCGTATTCTTGTAACCACCTATGTCTATATAAAGACACCTCCTTGAAGAACAATGTAGTAGTTGGTAATATTTATAATCTACGTGATATAGCTTGTTGCATTTAGCACTTTACTTTCCGCACTAAATATGTCATGGAACTTATTTGAATTAATATAAGGAGATATCATTTTGAGAATCTTGAGTATTAAGATTTCCTCTGTCCCAAGGAAGAGCAAGGGCCCACTTGACCAAGGAGACATGAGGTTGTTTACGTTTACGTACACATATGATTTTCTGATAAGTCATAATCACTTCAATTCCTTTACTGCAATTTCTATTTCAGTGTGTTTCATGCAATTCCTATTCAAGTGTGTTTATTTTCCTTATTGAAATTTCCATTCATAAATGTGTGTTTCCTCTTATGCAAATTCTAGTTAGCATGTGCTTTTACTTTTACTGCAAGTTCTGATTATGAGTGTGTAATTTCAATTATGTTCTTTCAATTTTGCATGTGCATTTCCATTTGAGTTAGAAGTACAACTTTACTTTTACTGTAACTTAATTCTATAGATTTACATTGAGTTTCCATAGTAGATTAGTAGAAAATTCAGAAAGATCTAACAAAAACCCCAATAAAGAGACCCAATAGTATAACTACATACATACTCCATTGTGTACAAACTCGGATAATAATATACTAGTTTGACACAACCACACATCTAATGTGTTTGATAATGACACTAGTAGATTAATCTATTAGTTAAATGATTTTTATTTGATGATCACATTGCTTACTTTTAGACAATGAATCGGGGATCCATGCTTGTTTTGACTGTTCTTGCTAGTTTATTGTTATTCGCCATGGGCTCATATTTTGGCTCACATTACACTATGTGCTTACACCATTGATTTCTTGCACCACAATGCTTGTTTATACTATTGATTGCTTCATGATATTGATCTCTTTCACTCGTTATGCACACTTATGTGTTATATTCATTAATGTCTTTAAGACAACTTTGATTGCTCTATATACTTGTGTGTTACATGTTTTGATTGTTACTAACATTGATTGTTTTGATTGTTCGACACTCTTACATGTTGTATTCCTTGATTACTATATGGCATTGATTGATTTGACTACTCCATGCTTTTGCATGTTGTTTTATTTGATTGTTGTATGGCATTGATCAATTTGATTTCCTGTCAGCGCTTATGTATTGTATTCATTTATTGTTGCATAACATCAATTGAATCAAATGCTCTACGCACTTTTGTGATTACTATGGGATACTATATGTTTTTTTATTACTTTAGAAACTTATATGAGTTATGAAATTGTATGCTCTCATTGCTCTTTGTACACTTGTATGTTATATGTCATGTTTTCTCTATACACTTTTGTACTATGTTGTATTTTATTTGCGCACTTGTATGTGCTATGATCTGTCTATTCATACACTATGGATGTTTATGCATGATTTTTATTGCTTTTTTGTTTTACACTCATTCACATTCGGGCATACTACCCCTTTTACTTCCTATGATATGTTAATGACTATACCTTTAGAATAGACCAAACATCCTACGACACTTACTAAATCTTATGACATGATCAAACACCATATGACTTATTGCTTACCTAGCTTGAGTTTATCATTAGATACACATGGTTATGACATACTTAATTTAAAATATATATTGCTTTGGTACACACTACATATTATACATAATGATTAACAAACATAGATTATTGACATACTTGCTTGACACATTATTTGATTTCATTTATGGCTCTAGACCCCATGGATGGATTACACTACGGTTATTGCGTGTTGACATGGCTTCTTACACATTGGCTTTCAACATCTTGATTGATACGATCACCATTTTTACACATTTCTTCGGTGAATTGTTTGTTAATACTTAATGATTATGTCATTGCATGTTACATACTTTGCTTTATATCATTACTTGTTACATACTTGTTTTTGCACACATAAGCTAACAACTAACACTACTAACATCAATCGAATTTTGTACGTCTTGTAAATCATGGTTCTTTATGATGTGCCTACCATGTTATGTTGTGTTATGTCTTATGTCACTCTGGAACTATTAGTATCCGAGTCGCATGTTGTGATCATGTTACTCATCCTATCATTGCTATGTTATTTTTCCAGAATATTGTTAGAACACTCTCATGACATGTTTTTTTGTGTGATGATACATTAAAATTACTTGACTTACAATGCTTTTATCTTACTTAATCTTACATATTACCAAAATTCTTTATCTTACAAATGTTACAAATACTTATGCTTACAAATGCTTCTATTTTATGAACTTTAAACATTGTACCATGTTAGTTCATACACTATATATGACTCATATGATTAATGATGTAAATTATTTAATTTTGCAATACTAACACTTTCTCTTTTGAGCCAAGCAATCCTTTGTTGCATGCCTCATCGCAAAGGGGGTATATTATGAGATTTTTCTTACATATTCATGTATATTTCAAATACAATGCTTCAGACGATGTCATATGATGATATGCACACATTTTTCCAAAGACATTATATTACAAAATTTACATGACCTTTCACTTAGCACGCTCAATTGCAAGAGATGTCATCATTTAACAAACATAATTGCTAGAGAGAGTTTCACATGGTAGGCTCAATTGCTAGAGATGGCTTCACATAGCAGGCCGAATTGATTAAGATGGATTGTCATAAGAGGCTAAATTTTTATAGATATTTTATGTTCAAAATTATATTTCGTCACATATGACAACATGTGCATACATGTGTACATGTTTCATGCTTTTTACTTTCAGTTTATGTTATTTACTAATTTTGTATAAGCATCTTGATTGCAATTTAAGACACATTTTGGTATGTAGCAAAAAAATCATATGTATAGAAAAATACAAAGGAGAAGGAAGCACCCACATTATAGACTCACGCATGCCTTAGCCTTATATGAGGTTTGTGTTTCAAGTTACTTTATTTTAATCAAACATTTTTCAATTTCTAGATTAAAAAGGGGAAAATATATTATCCTAAATTTGGGCCAATGGCATTTGACAATTAACTATTGACATTTGTCTCAGCCCATTAGTCATTGTGCACTCAAATGATTAGTTCCTACACACATCTTCCTCAATTAACAATTTTGGCCACTTTAAATACCTAAATTTGAACCTATGACATTTGTTGATTAATCCTTTGCATTTATTCTATCATGTATACCATTGTGTACTTAATAACAATTTTACACATTTCTTGCTCAATTAGCACTACCATTCATTATCCCACACTTGTTATTTATCATTGATTAGTCAAAATCTCATTCTCATAATATAAAACCCATTTTTGAACATGTGGCTACCATTTGTGACAATTTGCATTGTGTACTTCACTAGGAAAAATTCAGTCATGTCAAATAAAACTACTTGGGAAATTTTTTCTGAAGATGGCGACTTTGTCTTTCAAATATCTAACAATCACTTTTTCAAATGCACAAGTTAGCCTAGTCGGTCATGTGTCATTTGTGATTTAATAAAATCTAAATATTAAATCTAAATTGCAGAGTCACATATGATAAGTAAATGCTAAAATACATATATGACACAAACAATAAACTAATGAAATTGAAACCTTTAGTGTAAGAAAGGAAATATAAGACTTAGCTGATTTCTCACTTGATCCCGAAGGGTTTTGGACTAGGAAAATAATGAATAGGTAGGGCAGATTGTCGTAACTATGCTGTGTAAATTTTGGGACTATCGACAGGATGGACCAAGGTGCTAGAGAGAATTTTGCTAGGCGTCTATGATTGCACGCAGAGCTCATAAAATAGTTTTTGTTGTGTTGCACAAGTATCACTAACCTTCACTTTTGATCGCTTTGTATGTTTCTCGGAGGATCACCGAATTCTCCTGTAACCATTCCTATGAAGTGTATGCGAGAAAATGTATCTTAGATGCCTTTGGATGCAAGCTTAGGTGATAGATAGTAATGCTTAGAGCTTGGTCCTTTATTTTGGTCACATAACTTTGTATTTATATGATTCCCTTGGTTGAATTTCATAATTGACAACTGGAAGGATGAACCATAAGAAAATAAGATTCCTTAAAGATAAAAGAAGTCCAAAGAGAGCGAGTAATGTGGAAAGATGATAGGGTGCCTTTGAGAGGGGACAAGGGCACTTGGATCTTGCTGGTGTCTGGAGTCAAAATATAAAGCAATAAAGTAACGATTGTACTATATGGTGGTGTAAAATACCATTAAAAGATAAGAAACAAAGCAAAGAAGCCAAAGATATCTCATCAATTACTAGTTTTCTCGCTTAGAAATCACATGAATGCAAGTATGTGCTTAGGACCTAAAAATGTACCCAAGTGCATGATTTTGTGTCTACATTTTCCCCCACTTTATATTGTTGAGTGAATACTCGATAAAATAAAGTAGATAATAGATGTGTACTTGATAACCATGTAGAGTGTGATGGTGAAATGCATGTCGAGTGGACAAGTGAAAGCGTGGAGTGATAAAAATGAAGCGTGAAAGATAAGAAAGAGGAAGTGACCCTAGGGGTGAAGCGTATTGTGTTGTACCATGTTGTACCTATTGTTATGCTTGATGTAGGGTTGGTTGCTTCTTGTTGCGTATTAAGGATGAACCTATAAAAGAAGAGAAAAAGAGTAATCAAAGTCATGTATTATGAAAAATCTTGCAAAAGTATGTAAAAACATGTAAATGTGAAAAAGTAGTAAAATGAAAGTGTGCACTGATGAACATGAGTGTAAAAGGGATAGAAATATGTCCTAAAAATGATGTAGAAGAGTGAGTTTTTTGGGCGATCTCATGCTAAGAGTGAGTTTTTTGGGCGATCTCATGCCAAACATGAGTTTTTTTGGCGATCTCATGCTAAGTGTGAGTTTTTTGGGTGATCTCACACCACGATAGAAGTGTTGAGGAGAGAGGTCTAGTGTTACTCTCCTTCCATGATTGCTTCTTGAATAAGCACCACTACATATGGTACGTACCATGTTTAGTTCCGTGTTCTTCTATGTTGTTCCATGTTGAAAAAAAAAGAGATAGTAGGAGATTGCATGTTTTCGTATTTTGAGGCCGACGCCCGATCCTATAAAACTGCTATGTGAACTATAGAAAAAATATGTTGTTCGAGAAAGTAATCGTAACTTCCCCTAGTCATAGGCACCCAAGAAAGGTCAGGAGTGCCTAGGTTCTATTATCTCGTATCTCTGGCACTTTGGAGTCTCAGTGTTGAAATGAGGACCCAAGTCAGATTCTGGGCCATTTTAAAACAGTATATTTGTTATGTTCTTGTCGCACATGTATGTGTTATAACTATGAGATGTTGTATGGAGTGATTGATTCACCCAATGTATGCCCCCCCCCCATTTTTTAGGGTGCATGTGATGCTAATAGAAGCATGCGGTCCAAAGAGAGGACTCAAACTAATAAGATGTTGTGCTAAAATGGATACCTTGCAGGGGAGGGGATGTGCATGGTAGAAACCATGACACATGTAAACAAGATGGCTAGAAACATGTGTTAGTATAAAAAGCTATCAAAAATTCAACAAGACAATGTAATAAGCAAAAAGAAAAGATAGAATGTGAAAAGTGGGTTTCATACATGGGACATCACTCCCAAGACAATCGTGGCCGAGGCAGCTAAAAACATACAAACAGTGTGCACACAAGACAAAGGGAATATCCCAAAAATAATAACATACAAGTAGAAAATAATGCCAAACAAATTCTAATAGATAACCATGGTGGCAAATAGTTCTTGCAAAGTAAATGTTGCACATGAAGCACCTATTAACATGCTAGAAAATATAGAGTATGTCAAAGTGTGAATAGATGAATGGAAAGTAGTGTGATAGTAGCAATAGAAAGTAGTGCATAATGAAATAATAACATCTGTGATATGGAAGCATGTAGATGCCCTAGGAGTCTTTGTGGGACTGGTAAGAGCTACAATGTCAAACATCAATGCTACGTGTAAAGCTCTAACAATAATCCGCATTCACAACTAAATACCAAGTGAACACGTATGTGTAGATAGAAAAGATAATGACATACCAAATATCTTACTAACATAATAAAAAATGTATACATGTAAGTATAAGAAAACAAGAGTAAATGCAACCAAGATATACACTATGCTATGAGTGAGTGGAATGCAATGTGAATGTGATTGGGGCATCATGCCCCCGAGTGGATGTGTATATATGAGAAGAGGTTCATTTATAAAATACCCCTCAATAGTCAAGAATGAACCATAGAATAAGAGTGTGTCATTGGGAAATGGTTTGACAATGTGTATGCTAGAAATATTGATCACGAAGCACAAAGCGTGAAATGTGAGGAAAGTGAGGTTCATTTTAGATTTAGACCCTCAACAATCAAGTATGAACCATGGATATAGAGTGTGTCATATGGTAATGAGGTGATCATACGAGGATCACCTATTAAATATTGAGATGCCTAAAAAGGATGGTGGAAGCATGTGAGGCGGTAGCAACATGAGTGTAAGATCCAAACTGAATTTCGATGACATGGTGTTGATGATGGGAGATGTAGTGGTAGGAAGCACAAATGCCAAAGAATTAGGAATCCAATGGAGAGTAGTAAAACTATGAGGAGAGTGAGATGATGCATAAATGGATGAGATAGATGGAGGGTGTGGATGGATAATGATCTTAGGTGGTGGACTAATGACAACCTTAGAAGTGGGCGGAGGAGACAATTGAACAAAGATTGGAGCATGTTTATGCGGAATGTGAAAAAGAGACCACTCACGAGAGTGAGAGCCAAAGACAATGACACCTCGATCTTCTAATTATTGTAATTTGTCATGTAATACACAATACTGATCATTGTCCCGATGACCATTGATGCAAAGAAAATTGTAGTAAGGGTGATCGCACTGGCGATGCAAGTGATGAGGGGGTGATGTTGATTAGAAGGTAAATGAATCAAGTTCTTTTTTAAAAGAGCACGCAAGACATCATGAGGATTATCAACATGTGATAAATTCCATGGTTCACGATTAGAAGATGAAGAGGACTTAGGTGGAGACCTACACTGGTCGAGGGATGGAGGATGCTTACATGGTGGAGGGGATGAAACACGCTTACAAGGTGGAGGAGATGGGGACCATGGAGGATGCTCAATAGATGATAGAAGGGGAGACATAATAGACGATGAAGCAATAGAAGAAATAGAAGGGGGTTCTATAACATGTGCAACAATTAAATCTTGTTCTATATCAATAACTTTATAGCACAAAAGCGTAAAAGATTCACATGTATCATATTGTAATTTTTCTTTCAATGTAGGAATCAAACCACGACAAAAGATAAATTTATTTTCTAGATCAATGGGTTGAAATAATAACTGATGCATGCAAGAATTGAATCATAAAATGTAATCTAGAATGGGTTATTTCTTTCCTTGATGCAAGCTAGGTAAGCGATCATGTGTAACTCTAGGACCATTGTTAATTATAAAGCGTCTAAGAAAATCATCTTCCATGTCATAGTATGTACTAATAGATCCATATGGAAAGTGAGTATACCATTGAAGAGCATCATCAACAAGACTATGATGAAAATATTTTAGTAACAATCAATCATTAGAATAAGAAGCCATAGCTAAACGATAATGCTTAAGATGCAAATAAGGATTGCCAAAACCATTAAAACATGAAAAGTGAGGCATGATAAAATCCTTAGGAAAAGTTGAATTGTGAATTTTCTTTGGAATAGGATTTCCATGAAGAGAGTTATTGTCAATGGAAGCATAGTAGGATTTTCTTTCGAGTGTGAGAGAATGAACTTGAGATTGTAAATTGCCAACAACATGCATGAGTGATAATATATCATGTGAAGGAATGGTGGAAGAAATGAGAGGCACATTGAGGGGTTGAAACTTTCCATTATGAGTGATCATGGGGACTTGAGGAGGAGTAGATGTGGAAGGAGGTGAAGAACATGGAGGATCTATGGGAATGCTAGATGTAGACTCGGGAGTCACAATAAGAGGTGCACTAGTGGAAGGAGAAGAATCATCATGAATAATATTAGAAACAACCTCGAAGTGGAAGGAGGGGTAGAAAATTCACATTCAGTCGTCTTAAGAGAAGTAACATCCTCACTAACATGTTCATGGTCAGAAGTATAATCCACATCACTATCAGTCAAATTTTTGCAAGCAAGTAGTTCTTCAAGACTATCATCAACATATAAAGAAGTAGTAGGAGAACTAACATGAGATATATCATTGCAATCATTAGAAATATTTTCAGAAATAGAAGAAACATGAGATATAGATTTACATTCATCTTGACTATTATTGGAAACAACATCATGCACATGTACATTTGTATCCTGAGAAATAGATTTATTTACATCCATAGAAGTAAACATGTCACCAAACAAAGGATCTATAATAACATTATCATGCATGAAAATAGGAGGAGAAGAAGCTACAACAACATGGGTGGCCATGGAAGATGAGGGAGAACATGCAACATAACTTTGGTCACGAGTGAGCATACAAATATCACAATTATCGGTGCAAGAGGAATTTTGTCTTGGCAAGAAAGAATTCGTTGTTGGGCGTCATTATCAAATTGAGCATTGCGATAAAAGACACTAAGCTCAGCCTCAACAACATCGAAAGGATAGGATTCACACTGACATGATGCATAACTTGCTTAGGAAAGGTGGATCTATGATTAGGCATGGGGATCCTAGGTAATGAGTTTGAATGAGGATGTGTTCAACAAACGATTTAATAAAATCTGAATATTAAATCTAAATTATAGAGTCACATATGATAAATAAATGTTAAAATACAAATATGACACAAGCAATAAGCTAATGAAATAGAAACCCTAAGTGCAAGAAAGGAAATAGAAGACTTAGCTGATTTCACACTTGATCCCAAAGTGTTATGGATTGGAAAACTAATGAATAAGTAGGGAAAATTGTCGCTCACCGTGCCTTGTAAATTTTGGGACTGTCGACAGGGGATGGAATGGGGCACTGGAATAGGACTAGGCGCTTTGTGCTCTGCAGACCTCTACTAGGCGTCTATGAATGCATAGGATCTCAAAATAGGTTTTTGTTGTGTTGCACAAATGCATCTAACCTTCACTTTTAGTCACCGTATGTTGTTGGAGGATCATCGAATTCACATGTAACCTATATGCACTAAATGCAACCCCTTGTCACTTGTATGAGTGCTAGATGGATGCCTTTGATGCCTTTGGATGCAAGCTTAGGTGATAGATAGTAATGCTTAGAGCTTGGTCCTTTATTTTGGTCACATAAAATTGTATTTATATGATTCCTTGGTTTAGTTTCGTAATTGACAATTGGAAGGCTGAACCATAAGAAAATAAGATGCTCAAAAGTTAAAATAGGTCCAAAGAGAGTAAGGTGGAAAGAAGACAAGGGCACCTAGAGGGGATGAGGGCGCTGACGTCCCTAGGCTGTGTCTTTAGTGTCCAGAGTCATAAAAGATAAAGTAGTAAAGTACCGACTGAGCTATATGGTGTAAAAGATCATAAAGAAGACAAGAAACAAAGCAAAGAGGACAAATATAGTTGTCAATTACTAGTTTTCTCGCTTAGGAATCACATGAATGCAAGTATGTGCTTGGGACCTAGAAATGTACCCAAATGCGTGATTTTGTGTCTACATTTGAGCGGTAAATCTTGTTGCAATAGTCATTTAGAAAATTACAACTACATGATTCGTTATAAGGTCCTAACCTTTTACATTTTTGGGGAATACTTAGTAGATCACAACAAAGCACCCAATTGGTAAATCAGTCTCTCAAGCATAACAACCAACTTAAAGTTTGCAACACCCTACATGACTACCTTAAGCCATTTTACAAAGATATATCACACTAAAGATCATTGTCCATTATACACAAATATATCACACCAAAGATCATTGTCAAGTGTCGAGGTAATATTGGGGAATTCATTTCTAAAAACATAATTGTCTTCACATCTTGCACGATGTATTGTGTGAAAAAAACTATGTGGGTTTGATGCCTCTTCGAGTATTGTTATGTATGTGTTGGGAAACTCAACTAAAACACACCTATTTTTCGGTCCACAAACAAAGAAGAAGAAGAATATCTAATCAGCTACACAATTACAATTTTCACTATTTCAATTGTAGAAAGCGGAGCTACACACACAAATGAACAAAATGCATGAGGTGAGATTCACCAAAATCAACAAAGGACAATTTTTCCATCTTGGAAAAAGCTATCCGATCGGATTTACCTTCAATAAGAAAATTCATCTTGCAATCGAATCACACTTCCATAGTTTCAAGACAACTTGACATCCTGCACATATTTCTAGTGCACTTCATATCACTTTCACCATGTCTTTAGTCCAAAAGTGGTGCAATCCTCTTTCACCATGACCTATAGTTTTTGTATGTATCCAACCTATGCTACTGCAATTGTCATTTTTAATTTGGGCATGAATTAAGATATATATGCTTATTGTTATTTACTATATTATGATCTTATTTCCTCTTTACACATTGTTTAATACTTTAATTGGATAAAACCTAATTTTTGTATTAAATTTTGGTGAACATGCTTATATATAAGTTACACACATCCTACAACTTTGTGCCTCTCCCTAATGTTTCAAATCTCTAAATCTTTTCATTATCACTATTGCTTCTTGTTGGATTCCATTTCACACGCTACTCCATTTAGCTATATTTAGAGCCTTCATAATGTCAAATGTTAAGTTAGAACATGATGTTGATGGAAACTATGATCATTATCCAAAACCTCTCATGGTTGAATTTTTACATCATTTCCATCGAACTATACAACATAATGAGCAAATTATCTTAGATTTTAAGTCATACTAAATGATGGGAATCATGGATTATATTGTAGGACAATATAAAATTGCTAGATTGAAAATATTTGAACTGTTAACTCTTAACTCGGATCATCCCCTAATTCTTGTTCACGACTCAAGCTATTCATCATAACATATATTATACACCTTACCCCCAAGGTTATAACCACATCTCATTATACATATTCGCATTAGGCATTAATCTTGTTTACCAAATAAAAAGGTTTGAGGAAGAATTATAATGTCTTGACAATGAGGCAATATTATTATAGAAATTTCCAAGGTCTTTGACATTAGAGGCTAGTAAATAGTTTTTCGCATTATCACCCACATCTATCACACTATACAAACAACTAAATCATGTTTTCTTTGAACATTTTCACACACATGACACCTATCCCTATATTTCAAGCTACTTTATAACCTACACCAAGAGGCAAATGAAAGTATTGTGAATTACATGGAATGATTCAATATAACCTTTGCATCACATTCCAACCAATTGATCAATACTAACAATATACATTAACCATGATTTACTCACATTTGGTAAACCATTTCCATTCTCTTAGCTTCAAATCCTAAGAGGTGCAATGTGTTGAAGTACTTAAGCATGAGAAGGCCATGCACGGCCTCATTCCCTTAACACTAAGGTTGAGTAACAAAAACTTATCTACTTGAGGAAACAACACAAGCTCCTCCACCTATGGAATCCAACCTTGAAAATTCATCACCTCCTTATGTTACACCAATGAATATTGATAATGTCCTAACAAAACACAAAAACTCGTGTCACACATTTTTCTATGTATGATTCTAGTTTCCAACCGCCTTCCACACACCTATATTATGATCCACCATTGACTACCAACCAAGACTCTGCAAAGCATACCAAAATTACAAACCGACCACAAAAATTACTATAGCTATTGCTAGAGAAAACATATTTCATACCCATCTATATGATATCGGTGAAAAACCTAGCTAGATAAGGTTGTTGGTAAGCCCTTTTTTTATTATCATCGTATCTTAGGATGACACCGATGCTTGCCCAACATTACATTATGAAATTAACAAGCTCGGATGTTTTGGACTTCTTAATGATATAGTTACATACCCACATTGACACTGTTAGGAAATATATCTTAGTGCTCCATTTGTATGTATGGGTGAATAATAATTACATGTGTAATTATTATTATAGTAAATTAGTGAAAGTACATTTACTATGTAAATGTAAATAGTAAATGTAAAATGTGGTTAGTATGTGGTAAGTTAGTAAGTTAGAATAATAAAACAATTAGTATTGTTTTATTATTATATTGGTGAGAGGTTGAAACCATATGGGTGTATGGTTGTATATGAAGACAAATGTTGTTGTAAGGATTGTTATTTTACATCTCCTATATAATGGAGTGTATTGAAATAGTGAATTAATGAAAATATAATATAGAGTTGTTGATTTCAATTATTGTCTGTGTATCTATTTCATGGATTCTTTGTATTAGATCAGATTAATTTCTACATTTGGTACCAGAGCAGGTTATTCCTATGAGAGCCAAGAAGATTTAAGAGGCCAAAGAGAATATTCAAAAATCCGTCCAAAAAAATACAGCAAGTAGTGTTCAGTAAAATGAACATATCTTCCTCATAAAAAATCAGATTGATGCGATTCTTTTTGGGTTGAAAAGATGAGAAAAAGACGCACAACTTTGTAGTTTACATCAAGGTCAGATTCAGCACGCAGATATGACGAAATTGCTGTCAAACAGACGTTTTTGTGGCTGGAAATGCACATCCGGGAAAAGAAATGCAACACACAGGTTTTTTCTTATTGGTCAATTTTTTTTTAATTATTTAGCAAAACTATAGTTTAAAATATATATATATATTTCTATAGTTTTTTCTTAATAATTGAATTTTGAGGGAAATTCAATTTTATTTTAATTGGACCAATTTACGGGAAATTGTAACCTCAATAACTTTTGCACGGTAACTCAAAATTGAGCACCGTTTTTTGCAAAAGTGTTTATTTTTTAATTCTCATTATAGTGGTTCTAATTTTGGGATAAAATAACCACTTTGAAAAATATCATATTTTTTGGCTATTTTGTGGGACGCATTATCGGTTGTACCCGACGTCCTAAAACTAAAATGTTTCACATTGCGGGGGGAGAATAACTTCAATGTGGAAACAAATGAGTTTCATATCCAAACCCGGCTGAGCTAGCAACATGTTATCGGAGGCAGGAGGCATCGGAGGTTGGAGGTCATTCAGCGACCTCTCGTCAGTCGCCAACGACGGGGCCGCACAGATGGTTTGGTGACATTTTTATGGTGTATTTACTTTCAGCTTGTGTCGTGTGCTTCTTGTCATAGTTCCAGTATCAGTGTTCGTGATTGAATAAGTGGAAATTTCACATTGAGGGGGGGAACATGATCCAATGTTCCATTTCCAGTATGTCAACTTTTTCTATGTATGTACGAGCAATGATTTCAAGAGGGATTTCCTATGTTATTCCTATGAGTGAGATAGTGATGAGAGTTGTTGATACTACTGCATCATCATGATATTGTGGTTGTTAGTTATCCACTAGAAAAACTATCCAGAGGGTTGTTGGTCTCGTCCTCAAAAACCATCATTTGTGTGGTTGTTGGTTAACCACTTGGAAAACCATCCAGAGGTTGTTGGTATTGTCCTTGAAACCATCCAGATCATGAGCATGCTACGTAGCGGCACGTTGCAGTACAAGGCAGAGTTTTTCCCATGTTCGCACTAAGGGGGGGAATGTTAGGAAATATATCTTAGTGCTCCATTTGTATGTATGGGTGAATAATAATTACATGTGTAATTATTATTATGGTAAATTAGTGAAAGTACATTTACTATGTAAATGTAAATAGTAAATGTAAAATGTGGTTAGTATGTGGTAAGTTAGTAAGTTAGAATAATAAAACAATTAGTATTGTTTTATTATTATATTGGTGAGAGGTTGAAACCATATGGGTGTATGGTTGTATATGAAGAAAAATGTTGTTGTAAGGATTGTTATTTTACATCTCCTATATAATGGAGT